>CM054806.1:16308907-16794534 GCA_028984105.1 Lavandula angustifolia | reverse complement strand
GCACTGTTCTTATTATAAGAATTCCTTCTTAGTTGGAAAAACTCAAAACCCGTGTTTGAAACTATGTAAAGTTACTACGACTATAACTAGAATATATGTCCGGTGAACAGATCGACTGAGACTTGCTCATTATAATATATACAAGACATCCTGCTTTGTTCAGGATAGTGGACGTAGGATCCTGCGTATCCGAACCATTTTAAAAACTGACTATGCACTTACTATTTCATTTTTTTATTATTCATTCTGCAAACAACTGATGTGCAAAAATCATAAGTCAAATTTTCAATAAAGATGAATACACGCACATGTATAACTTGGACAATTTTCAGTAGAAACTTTTTTCAATTAAGAGATGATTAAAATTGGGCCTACACATTTCGTACACTATTCATCTACTGAGTTTACTGTAGACTGACCTAAGTATGTACATGGTGTTCAATACTTTGAATCACTCTGCCCACGCGATCAGAAAGTTTATTTAGCAAGCTGACTTGTTCAGCACTTTGGCATTTGAGTTAAAACTTGAACTCAGGTGTATCCCCACCTCCCCCAACCTAAAGACTCGTCTTTGGACCAACAATTGGTATCAGATGGGTGTTCTTCTGATCATTATTTTCTGAATTACAGTGGTCTTCTCGAACATATGTTGAAAAACGCTTTTCACTACTTCTCCCTTACTGTATTTCCATAGTGTTTGATATGTCAGGTATAAGGATGGTACCCATGTTCTCAGTCGAAAATTATGCGGTATGGCGAGTAAGAATGGAGGCGCATTTGACGTCGCTGCATGACAGCATGACAGAGGTATTTGAGAAAGGTACTATCGTTCCCATGATCGATAGCGTTGATCTTACAGTTGTTGGAGGAATAATTACCAGTACTGGAGAAAAGGTTGCAAAGGACAAGATACTTTTCACACCAGAGAAAAGAAAGTTGCACAACCTTAATCGAGTCGCACGGAATGATATACTGACGACACTCAGTGACTCATATCTCGGAAGGGTGCATGACTACAAGACCACAAAAGAACTCTGGGATGCTCTAGTTGTGCTGAGTCACGGAACTCCTCATATCAAAGAAAACAAGCTACAACTAGAGCTACAGAAGTCCAAAGCTTTTCTGCATGATTCCAGGGGAAGCAATTGATGACTTAAGCGCAAGATTCACAAATGAGATTAATGTCATCAACGGGCTAGGAAAGACGCTCACCAATAAGCAGATGAACACTAAGATCTTACGGGCTTTAAGTAAGCCTAAGTGGTATTCATTTGCTACTTATTTGAGACGTTATGATCTTACATTGTTACTCCTGTTTTTATATTCTCAGAACTCAAAGCTGAAGAATTTGAGTATAGTCTCCCCCAAACCAGCTTTAGTGCTCCTGTTGACATCTTAATAGATCATGCTTACAAAGCAACAGTCAGCAACCAGGAGTCAATCCTTCAGCAGGAAGCCAGTCAGCAACAAGCACCGTGCAAATTCCTACTACTGATAGTCTTGCCGAACTATATGCACTCCTACCTGTGAAATATCAGAAGGAGAAGGACAAACTCTGGAAAAATGAAAAGATTCCAAAAACTCTCAAGGTAAGAACAACAACTATAGACAAAAATAAGAGTCTAACTCTCAAGCTAAATACAGGAACATGAAGACTACTGCCAGTACAAACAACAACTATAGACAAAAATAAGATACTCGTCTCTGGACCAACAAGGAGGAAAAAATCATTTCCAAATGTCATATGTAAGAAGTCTAAGAAGGTCAATACCGGTGAGAGTATTGCAAAGTCTTTCTCAGCCGTAGTTGAACTCATAAAAAGAATAAGCAAGCTGCTCCAAACCTTCGTCCTCTTGAAAGTCAATACACCATCAAAGAATGCATGGAAGAACTTGACAAAATAGATGCCATTAAAGAAGGTGATGAAATGTGGCTATTTGCCACCGAGTTGTTCCATGATGCAATTAATCGAGAGCTTTTCTTAGCGATGAAGAATATCGAATCCCGTTTAAGTTGGCTGACAAGACAATTGGAAATAGACAAGATTAAGAATGCACGTTTTTATGATCGTGGCTAAGATCAATGAACTTTTTTGTAAATTCTATTCTATTCCGTGGCCTCGTTTGCTACGATTTTCGTAAACTCTATTTTGAACTTTTTTGCTACTTTTGGTAATTCTATTTGGACTTGTGACTATTTTGGACTTGTGGCTACATTTGATCCTACTTTTCTTCTATGAAACTTGTGGCAATGCAATACAATTATGAAAATTTTAGGAGAATATAAAAAGGTTGTCTTTTTGTGCTACTGGTCTTACACTCTAACTATTAAGAGTAGTGGTTGTCTGAGTGAGGCTAGATGTGTAGAGAAAATGGTGGCTGATGGTTTATGTTCATACAATATTACGTCAACTAGTGCTATGTCTCAGACTATATTATGTTCATTGCCCTCTCTTTCTTTGCTCTAGAATTTTAGTAGTTTCTAACTATACTGCATAATAGTACCTTCAAGGATAATCCACATCCTGATGATAAATTTGGCTAATTCATGTTCAGTGCATGCAGCTAAATATACGTTCAGTACTCTAAAGCATTATAAATAATATGTTAAGTGCATGCATCCAAATTAAAAAAATCATGTTCACTCAATTATTTGCTTATAATAGCATGGATCTAAATTAAAAATCTTAAAGAATAAAGTAGGAAAATAGGTTCAGTTGAAAAATAAATAAAGACCTAAAGTAATCTTAAGCACATTAATAAATAGGGACCCCAATCCTTGAAAACATGATCATTGAGGTTATGTCTTCTCGTAATTTATTCATCGATGCACTGTTGAATTCACTATTTGGTCCATGATCACGAACACCTTCTCCGTTTCCTGGATCATCATGTGTTGGGTCATGTGTATCACTACCACATATTTCAGAATCTTCATCTTCGTAGTGTGTGTGCCGAATAAAGTTATGAATGACCATGGTCGCTGGAACTAGTGCGACTTGGTCTTCAAATTTCAAAATTACCCGCATGTCATTCATTATCTGAAATTTTCCTTTCCATATACCAAATGACCTTTCAATAGCAGACCGCAATGACGAGTGAGCGTGGTTGAAGATTTCAGTCGGATTTTTATAAACAATAGCACGTTGGAAATCGGGTAGATGATACTTTTCGCCTTTGTAGGGAGTCAAGAATCATTTGATGTTAGGATACCCCGCATCAACCAAATAATATTTTCCTAGTAAAAATGATCAAGACATGAGATGACTTAAATCATAAATTTACATAATAAATGGACAAACCTGAAGGAGGCTTTGGAAAGTGTTTTGTTGGATCCCTTAATGCATCAGTAGATATTCTTGTATCGTGAGCACTCCCTTCCCAATCAGGTAAACATAAGTAAAACATAGATCGAAATCACATATAGTCATCACATTTTGAGTTGGAATTCCTTTTCTACCGATAAAATGAATTAAAAAATAATTATGTGTTCTATTTGTAAGGGCAACTTAGCCGGAATATGTGTATCGTCCATAGCACCAATACAGTCCTAAAATGAATTAAAAAATAAATGTGTGTTCTATTTGTAAAGATAACTAAATAAAGAATACCTTGAAAAATGGGTAGTATTTAGAATTGTTTATGATATAAGGATGCACACTGAATATATCATTAAAAGGGTGGATCCAATCTGTCGACATCCTCGTGGCAACTTTTAGAACCGCATGAAAACTTTGACTTATATTATAACCAGACCTTTGAAAGAATTCATGAAGTTGTTGATTACCTTCCCTAGTCCCAACTGTCATCAAGAAAGTAGCAACTTGTTCCTCTACAGTGACACTTCTCATAGGCCGAAGACCATATTCATCGACTAGTGTTACATAACTTGAAAAAAATATGTTTCTCCATTCTTAGATTTTCATAAGAACGACGGTCAGTTTCACAGTTTAACATATTCAAAAGATTTGTCCATCCACTAAAAGACCGAGTATGAGAAGGAACCTTGTTTAAATACGTATCATAATATGCACTAGCTCCCATACATAATGCCAATAAGAGGTTTTCTTCAACTTCACTTGCTTCATCATCAATGTTTGTGTTTCTAACATTCACATTATGATTGAATGTGGGATCCTAATAAGACAACAATTTGTAAGTATATTAAGAGCATAGACCAAAAATTGACGCCAAGTATATCAAGATGTTGGAGACTCCGTACACGTCACCATAGAAACTAATAGAAAAAAAATTAGTAAACACAACAATTTACCCCAATTTTCAAAGAAAAGATTAGAAACTATGTGGCAAATATATTGTGTTCTGCTTTCGGTGGCAAAGTGGCAAAATTTCCTATTATAAATTCTATTCGTCAAGGAATTGTGAATAGCTTCACATAGAAGTTGTCGACATATTTTAAAAATAATTAATTATGAAAATAAATTTTGTAAATAAATTTAAATCAAACTCACCATGGCAATAACTTGAAATACTTGGTTGGATTGAAATGGAGAGGCTTTGGAGGAGACAATAGTGGAGAAGAAATGCGGGATGATGGTGGTTAGGTACATTTATTAGGTTATGAATAAATCTCACATTTATTGTTGAAACCAATAGAATTAATTAGGTTAGATATAAGATTTATGAACAACTTTTTATGTATCTTGTTTGTATAATATAGGTATGAATTTGTATAAATAAATAGTATTTGTTGGGATAAGGATTCAATAGATGGATTGATAGATTTGATAGATCCCAAAACCGTAGCTGAATATTGTACCTTTGTATCTGTAATAGCTTAGTCGAGTTCAGTTGTTAGAACTCAGTAGGCTAGAGTTCAGTAGCTGCTTAGTTCAATAGAAGATCTCGCACTCAGCTGTTGTAATCGGGATCGAAGAAGTCAGTTGGTCAGCCAACCACTAACTCAATCTGCACAGGAATTCGTGCACATGCACTGAATGCTCAGAAGAACGTCGGTAGGAAGTCACTTCAGTTGAAGGTCCGAGGATTTAGAGGAAGTCAACCTTGATATTTGACAAGTCTCACCTACCAATCAACCTCGACCAATGAGGAGCCGACAACGACCTATCTTTTCTAACAAAAGCTGCTCCCAGAATGAAAAAGAGGAGAATCTCTACAGTGCACCTACTTACCAACGTTCAAAATAAAGGAGCCATTTTCCTTGTCGTTTCGACACGTGGCTAGACCTCCCTCCAACGGATCTATTCACCATCGACGACTATATAAGAGAAGTCTTCATGCAGAGACATCACCGGAAATCCAAGCTATCTACGCCACAAACTCTTAACACTCTCAACAAAGAATCCAGTGAAGAACTAGCATCCATTGAAGAACCTCTTTAGTTCATCACTTAGAGTTATATTTGTTTCCCTTCTCTTATCTAAGCAAGCTTCATTGTAATATCTTTAGCTTAAAAACGTCGAGGAAGTTAACATCCTTGTGAAACTGTTCTTATTTGTAAGAACTTCCTCTTATTTGGAGAAGACTCAAACTCTTAAAGTTTGAAACCCTTATAAAAGTCACTACGACTATAAGTAGAGAATCTGTCCAGCACACAGATCACTGAGAACTTGCTCAGTATAAGTTTCAAGTTTGTGTTTGTCCAGTAAACAGACCAACCGAGACTTGCTCAGTATAAATATAACAAGTATCCTGCTTTGGTCAGGACAGTGTACGTAGGACCCAGTGTGTCCGAACCACTTTAAAAACTTGATGTGTTGATTTACTATTTTCTCTAACTGTTCATATGCATTAAAACTATATTTCATCAAACTCAGCATAAAACCGGTATTTTCTAATCGAGACGTTTGATAGGGCCCACACTTCCGCACACACTCTGATACTGAACGACTGTTCAACTGACTAAAGTCAGTAGAGCTGAACTCAGTAGAAGTTTTCTTGCCCACGCGATCTGAAGTATATTTGGTTGTCTGACTCAGTTCAATAGCAAACTCAACTAGAGCTGACTTCGCATTTGAGGATGAAATTTGTATTCAGGTGTATTCATCCCCCCCCCCCTCTACACCTGAACCACGTCCTAGGACCAACAATATTTAACATATAATTGTATGTTATACTTATGTTGGTATAATTTTATGGTATATACATTATTTAGATTGAAATTATAAAGGAAAAAAATAAATATAGTGTTGGGTGATGATTCTATCCTCAGCATAGTCTTACTTGGTGGGAAATGATTCTATCTTCTATACTGAACCATGCTCAGCAGCCTAGTGCTCTGAATATTGAGAAGATTTGAAGATCCCAAAACCCTATCTGATTGGTGAACCATTCCATTGTAATCGTTATTTTTTGTCTCTGAGGTTTTAGACTCAGTAGACACTCTGCTCTGATCAAGGCGCTCAGTAGATTATCTGCCTTAACACCAGAAGTAGAAGACTCAATGATCTTCGGACTCGAGCGGGAGCAAAGATATCTTTGAAAGAATCGGTGGAAGCTGGACTCACTGGAGCAAGATATCGAAAGATTCGAGTAGAACTGGACTCGAGCGGGAGCGGTTCATCGAACTCGAGCTGATCTTCGATAGACTTTACTCGGCTATCTACCTACCGAATACGGGATCGGACTCAAGGCATCGGTAGACGGTCTTCGAACTCGTCGAATACTTTTGAAAAACAATCGGCATTGTCATACACGAGGAAGAGAGAAGTCGGCTTCGGTTTGCCTTGAAGTCTCGTGCTTGTCTCAACCACTCTATCCGCCTCGACGAATGACAAGAACACACGTGTCTTCTCACCGCTAAAGCCGCATCCAACCCTTTACCTAAAAAGGTGGGAAATCACACTGTTTCCTACTTCAAAAGAGCCGTTTGCTACCAAAAGAGAGAGAAAGAAGAAGATCGTCTCCAACGGATCTTTTCCAATCTCTGCTCTATAAATAGAGGGACATTTCAAGAAGAGAGAGTGTGCATAAGCTTAAACGACGAAAACATACACAAGCATTAAAACGAGCTAGAACCAGAAAACCCTAAGTCTTTCGCAAGAACTTGAAGATCTATCTCCGTGAAAGACTACCTTCTCGGCTCATAGGGAACCAAGCTAAACTGTTAGAAGAGCCTCTAGTATCCAAATCGACGATACACGAACCTAAAGCTTATTTCAGCTGTTCGTCGATCTAGAAGCTACATTCTCATTCCCTATCCCTCTAACCCTAAGCTCAACCGAATATACTTATAGCTTAGACGAAGGAGTTCATATTTGAACCCAATACTTATTGTAAAAGGACTCCTTCATAGTTGGAGAAGTTTGTCAAACACTTTAGTTTGATGCCTTTGTAACCGGGACTTGCTCGATATAATCCCCAAGCCACGGCCTTTGTCCCGTGCACAAGGCGACTAAGACTAACTCGATATAATAAATAGCCTCCTGAACTTTCGGGACAAGTGGACGTAGGATCGATTGATATCCGAACCACTTTAAAAATCGTGTCTCGTTATTGCTTTCGATTCTTGTTGCATTGATTTTTCTTGTTCATACCGAAAATCTTCTTTAAAATCATACAACTTGTCTCGAAGCATCTGAACTCGTCTACTTGCTGAACCGAGACTTGCATAAAACGGTTTTCCACTCAACCGATTAGGGCCTACACTTTTC
The DNA here is from genome assembly GCA_028984105.1 of Lavandula angustifolia. Classification (NCBI taxonomy): domain Eukaryota; kingdom Viridiplantae; phylum Streptophyta; class Magnoliopsida; order Lamiales; family Lamiaceae; genus Lavandula; species Lavandula angustifolia. The sequence goes on along the minus strand of CM054806.1, from coordinate 16,786,901 downwards.
CGCACCGCCGAACTCTACTGTTTGATACGGATTCGACTCGGTCGGCTAGCGAGATCTCGGTAGAGTCGAGACTCATTCTTTAAGACTCTTTGCCACACACGATTCGGAATGCGACTATTTGGTCTGCCTGAATTATTTCAAGATGGACACTTTCTCGAACAGGACTGTTCGTGTTCGAAGTTGAGAAAATCGGATTCGTGTGTATTCACCCCCCCTCTACACCCGACCGTACACTCGGGACCAACAATTGGTATCGGAGCGGGAGTTCTTTAAGACTCTTGTTATCTTGAAACCGGTCTACTTGAACGGATCCCGAAAATCGTTTTCACTACATATCACTCTACATTCATATCATTATTTTTATATGGCTGATATGTCAGGGATAAGAATGGTACCCATGTTCTCGGTAGAGAATTATGGAGTATGGCGAGTCGAGAATGGAAGCACATCCGACATCCCTCCATGATAGTATGATCAAGTGCTTGAAGATGGACCTATTGTTCCCATGATCGATAGTGTCGTGACTCGGGCCCCAGCGAAGGAGGAGGAATGGTGGCCCGGGAAGAAGATCCCTAAAGACGAAGTCTCTTCACTCCCGAAGAGAAGAAGCTTCACAACTTAGACCGAGTCGCCAGAAATGCCATACTGACCACTCTTAGTGATTCTTATCTTGGCAGGGTTCTGGAATGCAAAACGGCAAAGGAACTTTGGGACGCTCTAGCGATACTGAGTCGTGGAACTCAGAAAATAAAAGCTAACAAACTGGCGCTGGAACTCCAAAAGCTGGAAAGTCTGTCTCTGATGCCTGGTGACAAAATAGAAGATCTGAACGTCAGATTTACGAATCTAATGAATTCCATCAATGGGCTGGGAAAGACATTCAGCAACCAAGAAATGAATCTCAAGATACTGAGGGCACTGCCGGATGGACACTGGACACATTTTGCCACCTTATTGCGACATTCTGATTTAGATGTTGTCTCTCCTGACCATATCTTTTCAGAACTTCAGGCAGAAGAGTTTGAGTTCGACAGACCTCAACGAAAGCAAAGAGTTGAAGCTGACAATAAAATTGACCATGCCTTCAAAGCATCAGTCAGCACAGCATCTCCAGCGACAAGCAAGACAACGAGTAAGACTGAACCTTCACTCAATGATCTACAAGAAGGAAGTCTCGCTCAGAAGTACGCGTTGCTCGCTGTGAAGTATCAGAAGGAGAAGGAGAGGCGCAAAAAACTGACTAAAGCATACCGAGACACAAAAGGTAAGTCAGATTATACTCCAAAACGCACTCCTGACTCACAATCTTCTGAATGCAGAAAGAAGGATGACTCAGCACCATCAAAGGATAGTAAAAGCAAAGAAGAAAGAGTCATCACTTGCTACAACTGCAAAAAGCCGGACACTATCAATATGATTGTCCCGAGCTCGAGAATACTTGAACGCGCAAAGCACGTAAGGCAAGGAGAGAGAAATTCGCCTAGAAGAGACAATCCTATATTGCAGGCGAGATCTCAGACGACTCAGAAGAAGTCGACTCCTTCATGGACTCATCTGACGATGAAGCAGCTTTCATGGCCTTAGAGCATGAAGCTGAAGAAACAACTGAAAAGTGCCTAATGGCAGGAGAAGAGGATGAGGTAAACTCTCATGAACCACTCACAATGTGCACACGACACTGTTTCAGGTGCAGATGGGAATTTGGACATCACGACCGCCTATGAAGAATTATTAGATGAACAAATTCAAATGAGTCTGCAGCTCAGTAAGACTCTTCAGGAATTGGATACCCCCGAAAGTGGAAAATCGAGACTTTCTCGGGAGAGTCGGGCCGCTGCGAAGCCGAAGGACTTGTGTTGAGACTCAGGGAGGAGATGAACTCTCTGATGGCCAAGTCTCAGCATCAAGAAGATCGAATTTCAGTTTTGACCAATGACTTGACTCAGAAAGATACTAAATTGAGTCTACTGAAGCAAGAACTGTCAGGACTTCAGACCAAGCACGACATACTGAAAAAGAGTGATGATGTCTGGAAGAGCCTGATGACTGAGCGTTACATGGGCGCTGAAAAGAAGCTGGAGGCTATGCTTGCAAGCAACAAGCCCAAGCACTGTAAGGAAGGACTTGGTTTCAACCAGGAAGCTTCCTCATCTGCCCCCGTACACCCAGAAGTGCGTCTAACCGATAGGTTTGTTCGAGGAGAAACAATCAATGCAAATATTCCGAACCCCTCAAAGAAAGAACAAACAAAAGATGAAAGCACCTCATCCTACGCATCGGTATTCGACCGGAAGATCGGTACCAAGACACCCCGGTTCGGTCGAGGGGGAACTAGCGAGTTAAGTGGGGCGATCGGTATGGACCACCTCAGTTGACACATCCAGCTCAATATGGGTCATATTACTATGATCCTATAGTCAGAAGAGGTTCCAAGAGTCAGAAAAAGAAGAAAAACGCACAAAAGGCAAAGGTCAACAGTCCACCAACTAAGAAGATCCGGACTCCTGAACCTGAACAGCCTAAGAAGTCGGCTTTGACCGATCCGGTGGTCAAGTATGTTGACTCAAGTGGAAAGAAACTGCGAAACCACCGGGGTTGTTAGACAGATTTGGGTTACTAAAACTAACATCTAAGGACCCAAAAACAAAATAAAGGGTACCCGAATATAATTGCGTTTTGCAGGTGCACAAAGATCCTTGGTATGTGGACAGGTGGATGCTCAAGACATATGACTTACCAAATGAACCTGCGAAGAATTATATAGGCGAAGAAGGACCCAGAATTTAGTTTGGAGACAATGCAAAAGGCTATACAAGAGGATATGGAGCACTCAGCATTGGAACTGCCACAGTTCCTAGAGTATCATATGTTGAAGGACTTCAGCAAATCTTCTCTCTGTTAATCAATTATGTGATAACTCGAATAGAGTGATTTTTGACACTGGTTTCTGTGATGTCATTGATAAATCCACAGGGAAAACAGTGTTATCAGGTTCGCGTAAAAAGAATATATATGTAGCTGACTGGAACTCAGCAGAACCTGAAGCTTGTCTGGTGGCGAAGAACGACAACCGTACAGGATGGCTTTGGCATAGGAGACTCAGCCACCTCAACTTCAAAACGCTCAACAAACTAGCAAGGAACACTCTAGCAAGAGGATTGCCGAATGAAGTATTCAGCAAAGACACTCAGTGTGAAGCATGTCTGAAGGGAAAGCAAACAAGGAATCAAAATCTACCTGTTCCATCTCCTTCCACTGATGGAATCCTTCAGTTGCTACATATGGATTTGTTCGGTCCAGTCTCTCCAGTGACGATCAGAGGCAAGAAATATGCTTTAGTGGACATCGATGACTACTCGCGCTACACATGGGTCATATTCATTGCCAACAAGTCTGACGTCAAAACAGAGTTACCAACGCTTCTGAAAAAGCTCAGTGTCGAGAAGAACACCAAGATAATCAAAATTCGTTCTGACAGAGGAACTGAGTTCCTTAATTCCATGGTACAGGAGTTCTGCAAAACAAAAGGAATTGAGCATGAGACATCTGCTGCGCGCACCCCTCAGCAGAACGGGGTTGCTGAACGAAAGAATCGCACACTCAAAGAAGCAGCAAGAACTCTACTCGCAGACTCAGGACTCCCAACCAAATTCTGGGCAGAAGCAACTGACACTGCATGTTATACTCAGAACCGATCTCTACTGACAAAGCAGCATAAGAGAACACCATATGAACTATGGAACTGCAGGAAGCCTTCTTTATCTTATTTCCATATCTTTGGTTGTTCATGCTTTATCCACAATAATGGGAAAGATCAGCTGAAGACTTTTGATAGCAAGTCGGATCAGGGAGTTTTCTTAGGATACTCTCGGGTCAGCAAAGCTTTCAGAGTATTCAACTATCGGACTCTTTGCGTGGAAAAAAGCCCTCATGTTGTTTTTAATGAGTTTGCTACTGAACACATGAGCAATAACTCTAACTCTAAATCTGAGGACATCAGTAAGCAGCTACAGGATCTAAGCTTAAAAGACAAACCTGAAAAGATCCAACTATGTTGGGATGATGATTCAGACGAAGAAACTGAAGACAAGTCTACTGAATCTCAACCAGTAGAGCAAGTAGCTGAACAGATTGACTCTCCTGAACAGAGTCAATCCCAGGTAACTCAGGTCGATGAGGAAACCTTAGAGGTAACTGAGACCACTACTGAGAGTAACAACTCAGGGGGAACATCTATTAATGTTCCTGAGCTGAATGCCCCTGAACCTAGAAACTCAGTAGATCACGCTCTCATTACTGAATTGCTTCAATCTCAGAATAGTACGACTGAAATTCCTAACTCACCTACTATCTATGTTGATCAAATTTCAGATGAAGAGCTGAAACATCGTAGATCATGGCTAGATGCTCACACTCCTGATCTAATCATTGGAGATCCTTCAGCAAAAATCAAGACAAGATCCAGATTCTGTCAAGGAGAAAGTGCATTCTATTCCTGCTTCTTGTCTACTGAAGAGCCTCAGACGATTGAGGATGCACTTAAAGATGCTGACTGGATCATAGCTATGCAGGAGGAGCTGAATCAGTTCACGAGAAATGAAGTTTGGGAGCTTGTTAACAGACCCCGGCATTAACACGTCATTGGAACAAAATGGGTCTTCAAGAACAAGCGAGATGAAAACAACGTCATAGTAAGGAACAAAGCAAGGCTCGTGGCTAAAGGCTACTGTCAAGCTGAGGGAATAGATTTCGATGAGACATTCGCTCCAGTTGCAAGATTGGAGGCAATCAGACTATTCCTAGCCTACGCAACACATCAAAGATTCAGAGTCTATCAAATGGATGTGAAGTCTGCGTTGCTGAACGGCGTACTGAAAGAAGAAGTCTATGTAGAACAACCGCCCGGCTTTCAGCAGGGACATCAGGTTCTGGACTCGAAAGGCTCTATATGGGTTAAAACAAGCACCCGTGGGCTTAGTACGATACCACCGTCGAGTTTCTTCTTCGAAAGGTTTCGAAAGGCACGAGATCGCACGCTGTTCAGCATTCGACTGGAAGATGACTTATTACTCGTGCAGATCTATGTAGATGACATTATCTTCGGATCAAAGAACGTCGTCATGTGTCAGCAGTTTGAGAAAATGATAAAGGACAAGTTCGAGATGTCAATGATGGGTGAAATAAACTATTTCCTCGGCTTTCAAGTCAAACAATCTGAAAAGGGAACGTTCATTAACCAAGGCAAATACACTCGAGACCTCATCAAAAGATTCGGTTGTACATCCGGCAAACCTATCAAGATCCCGATGAACACGAATATGAAAATCGATCTTGATAAAGAGGGAGTATCAGTAGACCAAACTGAATTTCGTGCAATAATTGGTTCCTTATTATTTCTAACAGCTACTCGTCCTGACATAACTTATGCTGTAGGTGTCTGCGCTCGATTTCAGGCGAATCCTAAGCGAGCCACATGGACTCGGCAAAGAAGATTCTCCGCTACCTCGGAGGCACACTCGACATGGGTTTATGGTATCCAAGTGATGATAATATTGAACTAACTGGTTACTCTGATGCTGACTATGCAGGATGTAGAATTGACCGAAAATCAACTTCAGGAACTTGTCAGTTCCTAGGCAGTAAGCTGATCTCATGGTTTTCAAAGAAGCAGCACTCAGTAGCCACGTCAACTACGGAAGCCGAATACATGGCAGTCGAAAGTTGTTGCGCCCAAATCCTTTGGTCGAGACAAAGCGGCTAAGAGACTATGACGTCATTCGAGAATGAAGTGCCGATATTCTCGCGACAGTACCAATGCTATTGCAATCACTCGTAACCCCGTACTACACACGAGATGCAAGCACGTGGACATTAGGCATCACTTCATTCGCGACCATGTCGAAAAGAAGGATATCGAAAATGGAAAAGATCCATACCGACAAGCAAAGGGCGATATTCGACCAAACCTCTAGGCGAATCCGTATTCAAAGAACTTTCAGTAGAGCTAGGTCTGCTGGACCCTACTGACCCCAGTCAGTAAGAAGGTTCCAGGAGAGGATCATTCAGTAAGGGGGAATGATCACTCTCAATACTGAGTAAATTCAGTACGTAGAGACAGAAAACTATCTACAAGAGGTATCAGCTGACTACTATGTTCAACTGACAGGTTTGCGTATCTCTACTCAGTAGTAACGAATAAAACAGTAATGCATTTATGATGAAGATTCAGCATGCTATTAAATATCCTAAGTTTGTCATTTATTATTAACGGCCTATATTGAATGCACGACATTCCATACACAAGTTTACTGAACTCTGCACGCATTTAATGCATGTCATCTCATAGTTACTACTTAGGCATATTTACAACTGGCTTTGACTTAGGCGGCATATGTGATCATTACTTAATATATCTTTTAATCTTGACCGTCCATCTCATAAAGCAAGTTTAAACTCTGCCTTTGATCGAAAACCGTTCACCTTCATGTTAGATATATATTTTCGATCATATCTTTAGAAACCGCCATTACCGCACTTAAAATCCTCTGCATCCGAAAATTCTGAGATCATTCCTTGCAATCCCCTCTTGCATATCCTTTCAGAATCTCTCTTTCGGTATGCTTATTACAACTGCTACACGAATTAATCTTCTTTTTCAGAATCGCTATACAAACTGTTTTATTTAAATCGATACGATAAATGCTAGTGTAACAGTACAATGGCAAGTAAAAATATTTTGGTGTCTCGCTCCCGTTAACATGCAAGAAATCCTTGGACAAGGATCGTGTTTGGTTCGAGCCAACCATGGAGTTCAACGCCTGTGATCTCGATTATATGGACGAGATCTTCTCAGCTCTCAGAGAGTCAGGGCTTGAAAGTTTTCTTTCAAGGAAGCCGACATACTTCCTCCCGAGGCAGGTGGCCGAAGTTTATCTTAATTCTGACTCAGTAGGCGGGGACATAATCGGAAGATTCGTCGTTCACGAGATCAAGGATGCTTTTCTGATTCTGAAGCGAATATCACTCAAGGAGGCACTAAAGAGAAGTTTTGATCTGCCTTCTGAAGGAGCCAGTACTGTGGGGTACAAGGATGATCTTGTAGATGACTATTTGACAATATTCTGTGGAAAGCCCACGACCTTCAGAGCTGCTTTTCCTAAAAACAACATGTTGCCTCAGTACAGAGCTTTGGCTTATATTGTGACGCAGCTACTGACCAGCCAAGCAGGCTCATTCGATCAAGTATCGAGGTTCAAGATCCAGCTCATGATGGCCATATATGATAGAGCCCAGATTAATTGGACGGAGTTCTTTATCCGTGAATTCATGGCTCAGGCGGCAAAATTCGACAAGGCCTCTTGCACGCTGAGTGCAAAGGGCAAGCTTCTTTATGGATTGAAGCTATCCATAATGATAGAGGATGTCTGCGGATCTGAACTAATCACCTACAGTGACAAGGAGTATTTTAATGTGAAGAAGGTCAGATTCCACAACAAGACTGCTGCTCTTCAGCAGATCGGGTCAGGTCCCTCAGCCGTAACTCAGCAGACTAAGCCTCAGCAGGCTACACCCTCGAAGAAGAGAACACCTCCAGCAAAAACTCCAAAGGCACCAGCTAAGAAACTGAGGAAAGTCATTCCGGACGTGCCTACTGAACCTGAGGTTTCTCCTGAAGTTCCTGCTGCTCAGGCTACTCAGCAACCTATTCAGCCTCAGCGGCTGATAGACGAGTCAGAATCATCTGAGAAGACTCAATCAGTGGAGAAGGTCGTCTCCACTGAGGAACCCGTAGAAGTGGAACAAGGGGATGCTACTGAAGCACATAGTGAGGAGATTCAGTGTCTTGACAGCCCCCTCTCAGTTCCACCACTCAGCAGTGTGCCTCCTGCTGAGACTCAGACGTCTCCCATAGACTTGGAGTCCGAGACAACATCTGAAGAAGAGACAATTGGGATGGAAGCTTCAGTGATCATATCCAGAGCATCCCGAGAGATTCTTCAACAGATTCCAGAGCTTGCTGACTACTCTGATCTGTTGCTCATTGCAAAATCAGCAAGGCTCCACATGTTGCTGCGATTTCAGGAGTGGCCCCAACTACAACGTCTAGTACTCCACTACTCCTGCCAGCAGCTTCATGAAGAAGAATTGAAGTTGAGGGAGCAAATAGGCTACTATGAGCCTGCGACCTCAGCACCATGGAGAACCCGAGGGGTGGCTATGCTGGCAATGATACATGACAGGCAGCTAGCTACGGCTCGGCAACACTCGAGATGGATCGAGACCACGATGGTCAAGATCCACCGATGATTCGAGCCCCGGAAAGCCCGATGAGGAAAATCCCTAGGACAAGGATACACATGCTACTTGAACAAGCTCAACCTCCACTCCGTATCCTTGGACACGGGAAGTCCACGGCTGGGTGCTTCGTCCTCAGCAGAGCCCGCTCAGCTCTTGCTGGAGTCGACTTACGAAGCAGCGCCCAGCCCAACTTCCAAGAGATCTCGATCCGTAGCAAAAGCTCTCACCGCTCAGGGAATCCAGAATCGAGCTCTTGCGAAGGCCGTCCACAAGGTGTGGAAACAGACTGCGCTAGCCACAACCAATGAGCTACGAGGGCCGAAAGCATCGCATCTAAATCGCCGCCCCCCTTGTCTCTCGAAATTATATCCGAAGCTTTGGCTAAGCAGCAGAAGCAGTTTGATGATCAGCTCAGAATCATTCAGGAAGGACAAGCCAAACTTCTCGAAGCATTCCAGGTTTCAATATCTACTCATACTGAGTCCTTCACTGAACAAGCCCAGGCCACGGAGATCCGACTTGACAACATTCAACTGGTCGTGGAGGATAAGATTTCTGAGAAGCCGATGAATTCAAGGCGAGAAATGACCTCTCCCATAAGCAATACTTGGAGGAACTGACTAATGAGAGGAATGAGCTGTACTTGGCACTGACAAAGATCCATGACAGACTGGACGAACTGTCCGCTGTCTACACACGCCTAGACAAGAAGGCAGTCGTCCCTACCCCGACTATAATTGATGATGCCAAAAAGGGAGAAGGAAAAGAGAAGAGTACGGAAGGAAAAGAGAAGAGTACGGAAGGAAAAGTGAAGAGTACTGAGAAGCCGACCCCTACCAAAACTACTGCCAAATTACTTAAGGGGACAGCTTCACTGAGATCTGAGAAAAAGACCAAGTCCGTGACTGAGATAAGCAGGACTCAGACTCAGACTCAGACAGAGGGTAAGGCCTAGGGTGTCTTGGCTGCGAGCACAGCTGAGACTGGCCCAAGTGGCTCAGGAACCCAGGCTACTCATGCAACCTAGACTCCAACGGATTTTATCAAGGAGGTTGCAGAGTATGCTGAGCAGGAAGAGTCAGAAGAGGAAGAGGCTCCTCTCCCTCCACCTGTTCAGGGAAAAGGCAAGAAAGTGCTGATTCTCCCAACCCCTCCAGCTAAGAAAACGAAGAGATACATTTCAGCTGAGGAGGAGGCACAAATTGCAGCTGATGAGAAGCTGGCAAGGGAGATTGCTGAAACAGAAGCTGCTAATAAACCAAAGTCTAAGCCTGTCAAAGGAAAGACAAAATCTCCAGCTCGAGGAGGAAGAAAGCCTGCTAGGATATCTCCAAGGAAACTGATTATCGAGGATGAAGAAGATAGGGAGAAGGAGAAGGAGCAAAAGCAGCAAAGCACTGAGAAGCAGGGTACGTCAAAAGAAAAATCAAGTACCCCTGCTGAATCTGAAGACATTCCTCAGAAAGCCACTGAAGCCCAAGATGATGAAATTGAGGCCATATTCGACCAAATGAACAGATACCTATACAGAGGCGAAGAGGCTAGACAAGTTCAGGCTGCCAGAGACAGAATCTGGGAGGCAGACCTTGAAGCACTGAGAACAAGAACTGAGGAAGAGGCCAGGTTGAGAGTACCTTCAAAAGCTGATATTCCTTATCGATACAGAAGGTTCAGGAAGCCAGCTGATCTGAAATCGCACAGATGGCCAAAGACAGACAATTGGATACCTGCTCAATTTACTCAGAGATGGGAATCGGGAAAGATAGAGTTCATCAAGCGCAATTATTTCTGGAGGTTCTGGCCCAACATGACTAAGGCTGATGCCTACACAGAATGGATGATGATAAATGAACCTGATCTATACATATACTTGCATAAAGCCGTATCTGAAGGTATAGAAGTCAGTGTTCCGGAGCCCAGAATCATACCTCCACCTAGAAGAAATGATGACTCAATCCACTTTGGGGTAATAGAAGCTGAAGTGAAGTATGCTGCATCAAAGAGAGAACTGGACGAAGATGAGCCAGCAGACTTTGCTGCATACTTGAAGCTGAGGAAGAACACATACCGGATGTATGGAGTGCCACTGCCAGAGACGCAATCTCAAGGATTCATGGACAGGATCAAGCAGTTTAAGGGCTCCTAGGCTTAGTTCTGATCTTCCTAGCTTAGCAAGATTTGTAATTGTACTGATCTGAATAACTCATATATACAAATCTGATTTTGGCTCTGACAACCACTTGTTATCTATTCAGCCGTGTTTGTATTATGCTTTAACACTCAGAATCACTAAAGTGATGACTGACTCACACACTCACTCTATTTACTTTCTTGTCAGTTTATTACTTTGTTAGATTCTGCTAGTCTAGTTTCTATGTAATGGGGGAAATTGTGTTTTGCCCTGTTTTCTCAGTAATCTAGAACTGCTGGAACAACTCCGCTGATCCTACCTGTAATATTGTAAGGAGCTCTGTTTCTGTTAGTTTAGTGTTAGCATAGATGATATGTTTTGGCATCATCAAATAAGGGGAAATTGTTGGGTGATGATTCTATCCTCAGCATAGTCTTACTTGGTGGGAAATGATTCTATCTTCTATACTGAACCATGCTCAGCAGCCTAGTGCTCTGAATATTGAGAAGATTTGAAGATCCCAAAACCCTATCTGATTGGTGAACCATTCCATTGTAATCGTTATTTTTTGTCTCTGAGGTTTCAGACTCAGTAGACACTCTGCTCTGATCAAGGCGCTCAGTAGATTATCTGCCTTAACACCAGAAGTAGAAGACTCAATGATACTGGACTCAGCAGGAGCAATATACTGAAAGAATCAGTAGAACTGGACTCAGCTGGAGCAGTATACTGAAAGAGTCAGTAGAACTGGACTCAGCAGGAGCAGTTCACTGAACTCAGAGCTGATCTTCAGTAGACTTTACTCAGCTATCTACCTACTGAATACGGGATCAGACTCAGCATCGGTAGACAGTCTTCTGAACTGTCAGATACTTTTGAAAAACAATCAGCATTGTCATACACGAGGAAGAGAGAAGTCAGCTTCAGTTTGCCTTGAAGTCTGTGCTGTCTCAACCACTCTATCCGCCTCGACGAATGACAAGAACACACGTGTCTTCTCACCTGCTAAAGCTGCAGTCAACCCTTTACCTAAAAAGGTGGGAAAGCACACTGTTTCCTACTTCAAAAGAGCCGTTTGCTACCAAAAGAGAGAGAAAGAAGAAGATCGTCTCCAACGGATCTTTTCCAATCTCTGCTCTATAAATAGAGGGACATTTCAAGAAGAGAGAGTGTGCATAAGCTTAAACGACGAAAACATACACAAGCATTAAAACGAGCTAGAACCAGAAAACCCTAAGTCTTTCGCAAGAACTTGAAGATCTATCTCCGGTGAAAGACTACCTTCTCAGCTCATAGGGAACCAAGCTAAACTGTTAGAAGAGCCTCTAGTATCCAAATCGACGATACACGAACCTAAAGCTTATTTCAGCTGTTCGTCGATCTAGAAGCTACATTCTCATTCCCTATCCCTCTAACCCTAAGCTCAACCGAATATACTTATAGCTTAGACGAAGGAGTTCATATTTGAACCCAATCCTTATTGTAAAAGGACTCCTTCATAGTTGGAGAAGTTTGTCAAACACTTTAGTTTGATGCCTTTGTAAACTGGGACTTGCTTAGTAGAATCCCCAAGCCACAGCTTTGTCCTGTGCACAAGCTGACTGAGACTAACTCAGTATAATAAATAGCCTCCTGAACTTTCGGGACAGTGGACGTAGGATCGATTGATATCCGAACCACTTTAAAAATCTGTGTCTCGTTATTGCTTTCTGATTACTGTTGCATTGATTTTACTGTTCATATTGAAAATCTTCTTTAAAATCATACAACCGTCTCAAAGATACCGAACCGTCTACTTGCTGAACTGAGACTTGCATAAAACGGTTTTCCACTCAACTGATTAGGGCCTACACTTTTCCGCACCGCTGAACTCTACCTGTTTGATACTGAATTCTGACTCAGTCAGCTAGCAGATCTCAGTAGAGTCAGACTCGTTCTTTAAGACTCTTTGCCACACACGATTCAGAACAGCTATTTGGTCTGCTGAATTATTTCAGTACGACACTTTCCTGAACAGGACTGTTCGTGTTCGAAGTTGAGAAAATCGGATTCAGGTGTATTCACCCCCCCTCTACACCTGACCGTACACTAGGGACCAACATATAGAATAAGAATAATTTCTGAATTTTAATTATTTATAAAATTTATAATTATTTAATAATAGTAAGGGCAAAACGAACATTTTTTCTAAAAAGTAACAATAAGCTATTTCTATAAACTACATTCCCAAACAATATTTACCACTTTCAGCAGCTTTCAGCACTTATTTACAAACACTAACTAATTTTTGAATAAGCTGCTTTCAGCAGCTTTCAGCACTTATCAATAAGTTTCTGCTACTCCAAACACCCCCTTATTCTTGAAAAAGGTTGGGATCAAAACTTATCTAGCATCCTTTTTCAATGAGTAGTTTCTACTTTCTATTGATAGTACTACTTCTGTTTTTTATTTTTATTTAAAATTAAACAAGTAAAGTTAAATAGATTCTTGATATTAAACAGATTTTTTACTTTATATATCCTATCTTTGAATGACTGATATTTCAGGGATTAAGACCGTACCAATGTTCTAAACGAAAAACTATGTGGTATAGCGCGTAAGGATGGAGACACATTTGACCTCGCTGCACGACGGCATGACCGACGTTCTGGAGAAAGGCCCCATTGTTCCGATGGTCAACTCAGTCGTACTTATATTGGACGGAGCAGAAGGTGCCCGAACCAGACCAAAAGTCACGAAGGACAATAACTTCTTCACTCCTGAAGAGAGGAAACTACACAATCTCGACCGAGTTGCTCGCAACGCTATACTTATGACACTTAGTGACTCTTATCTCGAAAGAGTGCATGACTGCAAGACTGCAAAGGAGCTATGGGATGCTCTCGCGGTGCTGAGCCAATGAACTCCACAGATCAAAGAAAACAAATTGGAGTTAGAGCTGCAGAAACTCGAGGCATTCGCTATGCTTCCTGGGGAGTCCATAGATGATTTCAGCGCTCGACTCACGAATCAGATCAACATCATCAATGGACTGGGGAAGACGTTCAGCAATAAGGAGACCAACACCAAAATTCTAAGGGCTCTCAGTAGGCCCAAGTGGTATTCTTTTTCTACGTGTATGAGGAGAACTGACCTGAATTTTGTTACTCCTGATTATATATTTTCAGAACTTAAAGCTGAGGAGTTCGAGTTCAACCTCCCACACACCCCCAGTGTTGAAGCTGAAGTGCCAATGGATCATGCTTACAAGGCATCAGCTAGCACTCCCGGAGCAAGTCCCTCAGCAATAAGTCAGTCAGTTGGAAGCTCAGTAACCATACCTACTGCTGACAACTTGGCTGAGAACTATGCTCTCCTCGCTGTGAAATACCAGAAGAAGAAGGAAATGTTCAGACGGAAGATGAAAAAGGCTTCCGAAAAATACCAAGGTAAGAGAGATAATCATGGCACGAAAAGTGAATCTAAATCTCTACCTGATTGCAGGAGTACTGAAGCTGCCCCCGTGGAACAAAAAGAAACATCTAGGAGGGATGGCAGAACCTCAGTATGCTACAACTGCAAAAAGCCAGGACACTATCAATACGAATGTCCTGAACTCTCAGTAGCTGAGAAGAGATGAAAGGCAAGCCCGACGCGACAAGTTCGTGAAGAAGAGGCAAGCCTACATAGCTGGAGAGTTGTCCGATTGCTCAAGCGATGAAGAACTATTTATGGAATCGTCTAACGACGATGCTGCATTCATGGCAATCGAGACAGAAGATGCTGAACCGTGTCTAATGGCCGGAGAAGAGGCTGAGGTAAATTCTGAACCCACTATATGCCCCTCTTCACCTTGAACACACGACACAAGGTCTACTGCAGGAGAATCGTTGGATGTGGTCCTTGCATACGAATATTTGCTTGAAGAGCAAATTCAGAGTAGCCAGCAGTTTAGTAAGACGATTCAGGAGATGGACATCCTGAAAGCAGAGAATCAGAGACTTTCAAAGAGAAGTCAGGACTCTACTGAGTCTGAAGAACTTGTTCTGAGACTGAAGGAAGAGATTAGCTTTCTGATGACTAAGTCTCATGACCAAGAAGCACAGATCTCAATGCTATCCAAAGACATCTCTGAGAAAGTGTTGGTCCCGAGATTAAACGTTCAGGTGTAGAGGGGGGAGTGAATATACCTAAAAATAATTTCTCAACTTAAAACGCGAACATTCCTTTTCAGGAGGATGCCGTACTGAACAAGTTCAGTAGACCACATATGTTGTTCTGAATCGCGTGGCAGAGTGACTAACTTCACTGAGGCCTGCTAGCTGACTTAGGTCAGAATTCAGTACCGTTCGCTGAAGTTCAGTATAATGCGGAAATGTGTAGGCCCAAATTTAGTTGAGTTAGAAAACATTTTTAAGAAAACTGTTTCAGTATATTAGTGCAGTCTGTTAAGCTTTGCTGAAACTCAGTTAAATGATTTTAAAAGATATTTTCATAATGAACAGTAATCAATGCAACAGTAAAAACAAATAACACAAGCAATTTTAAAGTGGTTCGGATCCAACAATCCTACATCCACTGTCCCGAAAAGATCAGGAGGCAATTTTATTATACTGAGTTAGTCTTAGTCGGTTTGTGCACTGGACAAACACTGGTCTTGAGATTTATACTGAGCAAGTCTCAGTTTACAAGATATCAAACTTAAGTGTTTGACAAACTCTCCAACTATGAAGGAGTCCTTTACAATAAGGATCAGTTCAAAGATGAACTCCTTCGTTCTAAGCTAAAGATATAGTCTGCTCAGCTTAGGTTAGAGGAAAAAGGGAACGAGAAAGTAGCTTCTAGAGCGACGAACGGTTAAGTATAGACTTTGGGTTCGTATTCAGTCGCTTGGATACTAGAGGCTTTATGATCTTATTAAGCTCGGTTCCCTATGAGCAAATATATCGCCTTTCGCTGGAGATTACTCTAAGAAGTTCTTGCGGAAAGCTTAAGTCGATTCTGAGTTGCTCGTTAATGCTCGTGTGTTCTTCGTTTTCTAGGTGAGCTTCAATTTGAAATCTTCCCTCTATTTATAGAGTAGAGAAATGGATAGATCCGTTGGAGACGACGATTCATGTGTCTCTCTCTTTTGGGTAGCTAACGGCTCTTTCAAAGTATGGTGGCAGAGTCCTTTCCCTCAATTTCTGGAAAGTTGTTGACTTGCAGCTTTAATCTGAAAGTAGACAGCTGGCCGCTTGTCATTGGTCGAGGCTGAAGAAAGTAGTTGAGAAAAACAGACTTCAAGGTGGATCTGAAGCTGACTTCTCTATACCTCGTATGACTCTGCTGATTTGACTTATGAGATATCCTGACAGTCAGAAGACTGTCTAGCCGTTGCTGAGTCTGATCTATGTTCAGTAGCATACTCCTACTGAGTTTAGCTCTACTGAAGATCAACTCTAAGTTCAGTGAACTACTCCTGCTGAGTTCAGTTCAACTGGCTTCTTTCAGTATACTACTCCTGCTGAGTCCAATACTACTGAGTCTTCTTCTTCTGGTACTGTGGCAGATAGTCTGGTGAAGAACCAGCGGACAGAACTGAGTGCCTGAGCCACATAGAAGAGTGTCTACTGAGTCTGAAACTCTTAGAGACAGAACAAACAATTACTAGAGAATGGTTCATCAGTCAAAGTAGGGTTTTTGGATCTTCAAATCTACTGAGCACTAGGCTACTGAGTTATCTCCCAACAATTTGAGGAGCTATTGAATCATCTCCCAACAATTCCCCCTATTTGATGATGCCAAAACCTAACACTACAAACTATCAGAAACAGACTCCTTTCAAATATTACAAGTAGAATCAGTGGACTTGTTCTTCAAGTTCTAGACTACTGAGGGAGTTCAGGGAAGAAATATCAGAACCTATACAGAAAACTAATAACAATTTTCCCCCTTACTAATAACAATTTCCCCCAAATGCATCTATCAAACCAGAATCTATCAAGCTAAGTAAAAACTGATAGACATAGATATAAATATTCAGTGAGTGTGTGAGTCAGTAATCACTTGGGTGATTCTGAGTGTTAAGCATAAAAGAACAAGGCCATGTAGACAACAAGGAATTGTCAGGGCCGAACAACGATGATTTTATATATCAGTAGGAATATCAGTACAGTACATCAATCTTGCTATTCTAGAAAAGAAAAAACAAAGATACAGGGAAGCTATCTACTATCTCCTGAACTGTTGAATCCGGTCTTTAAAGTCTTTAGATTTCTCCTCAGGAAGCGGCAGTCTATACATGCTGTATGTATTTCTCCTCAGCTTCAGAATCTATGCCATATCAGCAGGATCAGTCTCATCGAGATCAGTGGCTTGAGCAGCACTCTTAATTTCTCCTTCAATGACCCCAATGTGTAGAGAACCATCAAGCTTCAGTGGGGGAGGTAGAGGTCTTGGAGCTGGGACCCTGACATCAACCTTCTCTGCTAGGGCCTTCTGAACTCTTGCATAAATCTCTGGATCACTCTTCAAAAGCCACTCAGCAAAGGCAATTGACTTGTGCATGTCAGGCCAATACCTCCAGAAATAGAACCTCTTAATGAAGTCAGCTTTCAGCGTCTCCCACCTCTGAGTCCGTTCCCATGGCATCCAAGTATCAACCCTGGGCCATCTGTGGATTTTGAGGTCTGTGGGCTTCATGAGTCTTCTGTACTTGTATGGAATTTCAACCTTCTCAGGAACCCTCTGACTTGCTTCTTTCTCAGCCTTGATCCTAAGAGCCTCTAGATCAGCGAGTCTGAGCTTCAGATTCCTCGGGGGTAGCCTTGTCCCAGGCTTCCTTCCCCTCTGAACTTTGGTTCTGCCTTTGGCAGGCTGTTTCTTTGGATTATTTGTAGCCTCTGCCTCGGCTATCTCCCTTGCCAGCTTTTCATCAGCTATAATATGAGCCTCTTCCTCAGGAGATATGAACCTCTTAGTTCCTTTCTTTTTGGGTGGAGTAGGGAGCTTCAGTATCTTCTTCCCTTTCCCTTGAACTAGAGGAGGTAGAGGGACTTCTTCCTCTTCAGAGTCCTCCTCTGCATACTCAACAACCTCCTTAATAATTTCACTAGGAGTTTGAGTTGCTGACTCTTTGGGTCTTGAGCCACTTGGGCCGGTCTCAGCAGGCACTATAGCCCCTGCTGCTGAGATACCCTGGGCCTCACCCTGATCTTGCTGAGCAGTGGGAGCTGATTGCTGAGTCTGAGTTGCTCCTGCCACTGTCCTGACTCCCCTTGGTGCTCTAGGTACCTTTTCTTTACCTTCCCCCTTTTTGGCATCAGCAAATAGGACAATGGTAGGTGTCTGTACCTTCTTATCTAGACTGGTATAAGCTGAGGCAAGCTTATCTAAAGCATCCTGCAGTTTTGACAAGTCTCTCATGGAGTTCATTCCTCTCATCTGTGAGTTCTTCGTTGTATTTGTTCTGAGAGGTCTCCACCACAGTCTAAATAGAGTTCAACTTTTGATCCATTTTGTCTTCCAGGGCATTTTGAATGGTCTGGAGTCTGAGCTCTGAGGCCTGAGTCAGGGAAGATATGGATGCAGTGTGAGCTAACTGGGCTGCCTTGTATTCTTCACGAATTTTATCCTGGGCAGCTTCCATCAGCTTCTGTTGCTCTTCGAATTTAGCTCTCTGAGTGGCAAGTGCATCAGTCGGTATTGTAGAGAAGTCAGGGGCTGGAGTATTCTGAATCGTCATTCTGAGCCCCTTAATCTCCGCACTCTGAGCCTGAGTGGACTGCCTCCACGTCTTGTGGACAGTGCGGGTAAGGAGTTGGTTCTGAGCACCTTGACTCCTGAGGGCCCTTGCCACTGTCTTCGATCGTCGGCTCTTTGGGCTGGGCGCTACCTCAAATGCAGACCCCATCAACAGCTGTACTGGGTCCGATGACTGAGAGGTACCAGCCGCCGACTGTCCTGGAGGGAGGATGCTGAGAGGTGGTTCAACAGTTGTAGTAGGAGCATCCTCCTCCAGTTGAGTTCGCTCATCAGGCTTCTCAAGGCCTAAATCACGGGGTGGGTCCTGATCGTCAGGATCAGACCCATCTGAGGGAGCGGCCGTTGAAGTGGGTAGACGGTCGTTCAGCAGAGCGAGCATGGCCGCCCTCAGATCCTCCAGGGAGCAGATGTCAGTAGGCTCCGAGTAGCCTATCTTCTCCCGGATCATTAACTCCTCCTCATGGAGTTGTTCGCAGGAGTGGTGCTAGATCAACCTATTCAGTGTTGACCACGCCTGGAACCGAATCAGAGTGTGTAGCCTGGCCTGCCTTGCCAATATAATCAAGTCTGAATGGTTGGCTATCTCTGGGATTGCTTCTGAAATTTCTCGGGAGGCTCTTGATTATAGGGCTGATGCCTCCATCCCGATAGTTTCTGATTCTGAAGCAGTCTCTGAATCCTCAACATCTATCGGAGATGGTTGTTTTTCAACAGATGGGATGCTACTGAGTGGAGGGATATCTAAGGGGATCTGAGTCGGAGAGATCGGATCAGCTTCTACCCCTTGGTCCACTGCTTCACCTTGTTTAGTGGAGATGGCTTTTTCCACTGACACTGTCTTTTCAGAGGACTCAGCCTCGTCTCTGAGTTGTAAAGGAGGTACAACTACAGCTTCACTGACCTTCTTCAGCTTTTTGGTCGGTGTCTTCTGAGTTGCCTTGGGAGGTGACCTCTTCTTTGATGGAGTGGAGGTCTTCTGAGAGCTTGGCTTGGGCTCTATAGGCCCTGAGCCAATCTGCTGAAGGGCCGCTACCCTGCTCTGGAACCTCACCTTCTTCGGGTTGAAGTATATTTTGTCAGCGTAGACCACATGGTCAGCTCCACATAGGTCTTCTGTCATTACTGAGAGCTTCAGTCCGTAGAGGAGCTTTCCCTTCACGGCTAGGCAGTAGTGGATCGATCAAATTTGGCTGCCTGAGTCATGAACTCCTTCAGAAAGAACTCTGTCCAATCAATCTTCGCTTGATCGTAGATGGCCATCATCTTCTGAATCTTTAGCCTCGATACTTGGTCAAATGACCCAGCCTGACTCGTCTGTATCTGAGTGACGATGTAGGCAAGAGCTCTAAACTTCGGAAGCATAACATTCTATGGGAAGGCAGCTCTGAAGGTGGTAGGCTTCCCACAGAATACTTCCAAGTACTCGTCCATGATGTCATCTTTGTAGCCCATTGTGCTGAATCCCTCGCTCGGAAGCTGAAAGCTTCGCTGAAGAGCTTCCTTGATTGACATTAGCTTGATCTATGGCACAACACGGGTGGGGTCACCAA
This sequence comes from Lavandula angustifolia, assembly GCA_028984105.1. Taxonomy (NCBI): domain Eukaryota; kingdom Viridiplantae; phylum Streptophyta; class Magnoliopsida; order Lamiales; family Lamiaceae; genus Lavandula; species Lavandula angustifolia. The sequence goes on along the minus strand of CM054806.1, from coordinate 16,767,197 downwards.
TCTGATGAGTGATAAAACGGCATCTGATATCACCTTCTACTGATTCTGAGTTCAGATACAACTCAACAATCTGACGTGGAAGGAAGTATGATGGCTTCCTAGAAAGAAATGCCTCCAGCCCTGACGCCCTCAGCGCGTCAAATATCTCCTCCATAAAATCAAGGTCGTAGGCGTCAAACTCCATCATCGGCTCACACCAAACCCGATCCTTCTTGAGGATCTCCTTCATATCAAGCAGAACACTAACGTCCCTTCCTGCCATAGTGTATAATCTGCAAAGTAAAAATATCAGTATCGAAAGAAAAATGTTATAAGGACCATGTACGATGCTGAATAATCATTAAAATTTACCAAAGATGTTTCTGAGAGATTGGAATAGAAGTATGCAAGTAAACGAGCGCTTTCTCAGAAATTATAGGGTTGTGATTTTTTTTTTGCAGAGTAAAATGGCGGTTTCTAAACTTTGAGCGTGTTTTTATATGATAAAGAAGATGAACAGTTATTAATCCACGGTTTAGTTTAAATCTGCTTTATGAGATGGATGGCTAGGATTTAATGTTATAAAATAGGCAATGATCAATTTAGCCGCCTAAGTCAAATTACAGTTGTATATTGCCAAAGAAGTAACTTGATTAGACATGCATTTAATGCACCGCAGATTTCAGCATACTTTATATAGAATGTCGTGTATTAAATGTAAACCGTTATATTAAATGACATTTTTCTAAGGCATTGAATATGAAGCTGAATCTGAATCATTAATGCACAGAATATTTCATTGGCTACTGAGTAGAGATACTCAAACCTGTCAGCTGTACATCATAGTCAGCTGATACCTCGTGTAGATGGTTGCTGAGTCTCTATGTATTGAATTAGTTCAGTACTGAGAGTGAACATTCCCCCTTGATGAATGCTCCTCTCCTGAATCCTCTTACTGACTCGAGTCAGTAGGGTCCAACAGACCTAGCTCTACTGAAAGATCTCTGAATCTCGCTTCAGCTAGAGGCTTGGTCAGAATATCTGCCCTTTGACGGTCAGTATCGATCTTCTCCATCCTGATATCCTTCTTTTTGATATGATCACGAATGAAGTGGTGTCTGATGTCCACGTGCTTGCATCTAGTATGAAGTACAGGGTTCAGAGTGATTGCAATCGCACTGGAGCTGTCGCAGAAGATCGGTACTTCATTCTGAATGACATCATAGTCGCGTAGCTGCTGTCTCAGCCAAAGGATTTGGGCGCAGCAACTTCCGGCAGCCATATATTCAGCTTCAATAGTTGACGTCGCTACTGAATGTTGTTTCTTTGAAAACCACGAAATCAGCTTACTGCCAAGGAACTGACAAGTTCCAGAAGTTGACTTTCGGTCAATTCTACATCCTGCATAGTCAGCATCAGAATAACCAGTTCGTTCAATATTTTCATCTACTGGATACCATAAACCCATGTCAGGTGTTCCTCTGAGATAGCGCAGAATCTTCTTTGCTGACTCCATGTGACTCTACTTGGGATTCACTTGAAATTGAGCGTAGACACCTACAACATAAGTTATGTCAGGTCGGGTAGCAGTTAGATATAATAATGAACCAATAATAACACGAAATTCAGTATGGTCTACTGATACTCCCTCTTTATCAAGATCAATTTTCATATTCATGTTCATCGGGATCTTGATTGGTTTGCCGGATGTGCAACCGAACTTCTTGATGAGGTCTCGAGTGTATTTGCCTTGATTGATGAATGTTCCCTTCTCAGATTGTTTGACTTGAAAGCCGAGAAAATAATTCATCTCTCCCATCATTGACATCTCGAACTTATCCTTCATCATTTTCTCAAATTGTTGACACATGATGACGTTCTTCGATCCGAAAATTATATCATCTACGTAGATCTGCACAAGTAGGATGTTGTCTTCCAGTCGAATGCTGAATAATGTGCGGTCTACTGTGCCCTTTTGAAAACCTTTCTGAAGAAGAAACTCAGACAGGGTATCGTACCAAGCCCTGGGTGCTTGTTTAAACCCGTACAGAGCGTTTCTGAATCTGTACACCTGATGTCCCTGCTGAAAGCAGGGAGACAGTTCTACATAGACTTCTTCTTTCAGCACGCCATTCAGGAACGCAGAATTCACACCCATTTGATAAACTCTGAATCGTTGATGTGTTGCGTAGGCTAGGAATAGTCTGATTGCCTCCAATCTTGCAACTTGAGCGAAAGTTTCGTCAAAATCTATCCCTTAGGCTTGACAGTAGCCTTTTGCCACAAAAGTCTAAGAAGCCAGCTACTCCAAGTTTAGTGGAGCAGACTACTGACAATAAGGGAAAGATGAAGTCTGAAGCCACCAGAGCTGTCAGAAAAGTTTGGATCCTAAAATCTAACTAGTAAGGACCCAAGCTGAACCCAAAGGGTACCTGAATCTATTTTTGTTTTGTAGGTGCTACAGGACCCTTGGATTGTCGATAGTGGATGCTCAAGACATATGACACATCAGAAGAGCCTACTGACCGACTATGTTCAGCAAGATGGAGCCAGAATTGAGTTCGGTGACAACTCCAAAGGCTACACAAGGGGATACGACACACTGAAAATAGGAATTGCAATAGTTCCTAGGGTATCTTATATGAAGGACTTCAACATAATCTCCTTTCTGTCAGTCAATACTATGATAACTCCAATAAAGTGACTTTTGACGCAGATTTGTGATGTTCTTGATAAATCTACATGAAAAACTGTGTTATTAGGGTCGCGGCGAAGGAATATATACTATGCTGAATGGAATACCGCTGAACCTGAAGCTTGTCTGCTAGCACACACGGGGTCAGATGATAAAACAGCATGGTTGTGGCATAGACGACTGAGTTATCTGAACTTCAAAACAATGAACAAGCTAGCACGTGATGCTAAAGTCAAAGGACTGCCCAACGATGTATTTAAAAGATAAAAATTGTGAAACATGTCTGAAGGGGAAGCAAAGAAAGTCAAGTAATCTGCCCATTCCGTCACCTTCCACTGATGGAATCCTTCAACTGCTGCACATGGACTTATTTAGGCTAGTCAGTCCAGTGACGATCAGAGGAAAGAAATATGCTCTTGTAGTCATTGATGACTATTCAAGATATACTTAGGTGATATTCATCGTCAAAAAATCTGACGTCAAAATTGAGCTGCTGAAACTACTGAAGCGGTTGAGCGTCGAGAAAGATCTCAAGATTCAGAGGATACGCTCAGATCGTGGAACTGAGTTTCTGAACTCAATGGTAAGGGACTTCTGTAAGGCTGAAGGCATTGAACACGAAACCTCAGCGGCACGTATGCCTCAGCAGAAGGGACTTGCTGAAAGAAAGAACAAAACGCTTAAAGAATCAGCAAGGACGTTACTTGCAGATTCAGGTCTTCCATTGAAGTTCTGGGCAGAAGCTACTGACACTGCCTGCTACACTCAGAACCGGTCTCTACTGACTTAGATGCACATGAAGACGCCTTATGAGCAATAGAAAGGGAGAATTCCTTCTATTTCGCATTTCCATATCTTTGGTTGTCCGTGCTTTATCCACAATAATGAAAAGGACCAGTTAAAGGTCTTTGAAAGTAAGTCAGACCAAGGAGTTTTCTTAGGATACTCCAGGGTCAGCAAAGCTTTCAGGGTCTTTAACTACCCGACCCTTTGCGTGGAAGAAAGCCCCCATGTTGTATTTGATGAATTTATTTCTGAGTTCAGGAAGTCAAACTCTAAGCCGGAAGCTGAATAGGTCAGGAGCAAGCTATAGGATCTAAGCTTAAAAGACAACACTGAAAAGATCTAGCATTGTTGGGATAATGATTCAGATGATGAAATTCAGAATCCAACAAGCAATGTAGCTGAGGAGATTAATTCTAACAAACAAAATCAATCCCAGGTAATTTTGGTTGATGAGGAAACCGATATGGTAACTGAGACCTCTACTAAGAATAACAACTCAGGGGGAACTACTAATGTTCCTGAGCTAAATGCCTCTGAACCAACCCTTGTTACTGAATTACTTCAGACACAGAATAGTACTACTGAGATTCCTGATACTCCTACTGTTTGTGTTGAAACAATTCCAGATGAAGTAAGAAGACGTCGTTGCTCGTGGTTACACACTCACTCTTCAGATCTTATTATTGGAGATCCTTCAGCTAGCGTCAAGACAAGATCCAAATTTTGTCAAGGAGAAAGTGCATTATATTCATGCTTCTTCTCGACTGAAGAACCTCAGACGATAGAGGATGCGCTGAATGATGTTGATTGGATCACCTCCATACAAGAAGAGCTGAATAAATTCACGCGAAATGATGTATGTGAGCTTGTTGATAGACCTAGACACCAACACGTAATAGGAACGAAGTGGGTCTTCAAGAACAAGCATGATGAAAACAACGTCATCGTCAGGAACAAAGCTCGACTTGTGGCCAAAGGATATTGTTAATCAGAGGGAATAGATTTTGATGAAACATTCACCTCAGTCGCAAGATTGGAAGCTATTCGTCTATTCCTAGCTTATGCAACACATCAGCAGTTCACAGTCTATCAGATAGATGTGAAGTCAGCTTTCCTGAACGGCGTACTGAAGGAAGAAGTCTACGGTGAACAACCGCCCGACTTTCAGCATGGACATCAGGTTTACAGACTTAAGAAAGATTTGTACGGGTTAAAACAAGCACCAAGGGCTTGGTACGATACCCTCTCAGACTTTCTACTAAAGGTTTTCAGAAAGGAACCGTAGATCACACCCTATTCCATATCAGGTCAGGCGAAGACATCTTACTGGTGCAGATCTACGTGGACGACATCATCTTTGGATCAAGAAATCTGACTATGTGTCAGAAATTCGAGCAGATGATGAAAGAAAAATTTGAAATCTTGATGATGGGAGAGATGAATTATTTCCTTGGAGTTCAAGTTAAACTATCAAAGAAGTGAATATTCATTAATCAAGCGAAATACACAAGAGATCTCATCAAGAAGTTCGGCTGCGAATCCAGCAAGTCAGTAAAGATACCCATTAACACTAATCTCAATATTGATCTTGACAAAGAGGGAGTATCTGTTAACTCAACTGACTATCGTGCTATTATTGGTTCCTTATTATATCTTACAGCAAGCAGACCTGATATAACTTATGTTGTAGGTGTATGCGCGAGATTTCAGGCGAATCCCAAGAAGAGTCATATCAATTCAGCGAAGAGAATTCTTCGTTACCTGAAGGGAACACCTGATGTTGGATTATGGTATCCAGCTGATGATGATAACCTTGAACTAAATGGTTATTCTGATGCTGACTATGCAGGTTGCCGAATCGACAGAAAGTCAACCTCTGGAACTTGTCAGTTCCTCGGTAGCAAGCTCATATCGTAGTTTTCAAAGAAACAACATTCAGTAGCAACGTCCACTACTGAAGCTGAATATATGGCTGCCGGAATCTGTTGCGCACAGATACTGTGGCTTCGACAACTGCTGAGAGACTACGACATCCATCAAGATGGAGTGTCGATCTACTGCGACAGTACCAGTGCTATTGCAATCACTCAGAACCCAGTTCTACATACAAGGTGCAAGCACGTGGACATCCATCGTCACTTCATCCGAGATCATGTCGAGAAAAAGGATATCAGAATGGAGAAGATCCACACTGATAAGCAAAGAGCTGATATCCTGACCAAACCTCTAGCTGAGACCAGATTCAACGATCTCTCAGTAGAACTATGTCTTTTGGATCCTACTGTTATGATTCAGTAAATGATCCGGGAAGTACTGAATAAGGGGGAACTTACTTTCAGTACAACTGACTACTCAGATTCGTCAAACGTGGTATCAGCTGACTACGATGTCAAGCTGACAGGTTATGAGTATTAAATTCAGCTTTTGGTGATTCAGCATGTCATAACTTTATTTCCCGCCTTTAATGTTCATCGTATTGCATTGACTATGTCGTTCTCATTAACTCATGACATTCTGTAAAACTGACTGCGGCGCATTAAATTCATGTCATTTCACCTTTCCATTTAGGCGATAGAGATAAGTAGATGAGATTATAGGCGGCACAGTAATCATAACCTATTATAACATTCAATCTGGGCCGCTCACTTATTAAAACCTGATTAATCTCAACCGCATGCTTAAAAACCGCCTCATATTCAAATCTGAATATATATACGTTTTTATCTCTAAACTGCCTCAGTTTTATCCGCCATTAACAAAGAATCGTGCATTGCATTTGCTCACTAAATTGCATCAGACATCAACTACATCTTTTGCACAACTTCTTCAGTAAGAATTTCTTAAACTAAGTCTACTACTAACTCACTCTATTTTCGAGTGCTAATCCTATTTTCTGCAGATTTCAGCTATACAAATGGCACATTTTGTTCCGATTAGCGACGTGACAATCCCTGAGGATATGGAGGACATTCTCTCTGGGAAGCGAGTCCTGTTTGATCCTGTTCTGTCTGTCAGAACTTGCGGAGTTGAATGCATGACGCCAGTTTTTTATGCTCTCGAGAGATCGGGTCTTCTACCGATTCTCTCCCGTTCCCGTGTCATCTTCTTCCGTGTTAAGTAGCAGAGTTCTTCTTGAACTTTCGCTGAGATGATGATTCGAATGATATATCTAATGTCATCTCGAGGGTGAGGTCCGTCCTAGTCAGTGGGAGGACATGGCCACGCAGATGGACGTCTCTAGACGTATCCGTGTCAGCTTCGGTTTGGAAGACGAAGGGGCACCCATAGCCAAGTACAAAGAGTCTGAGATAGACAAGTACTTGTACAGATTCAACGGTCAGCAAGACTGCGTATTCAAGGCATCGTTTCCCAAGAATCAGCTGCTGCCTGAATACAGGGGCTTGACATACGTTGCCAATCACATCTTCACAAGCTCCGCTGGATCGTATGATCCGCTGTCCCGCATGCGCATTCAGATCATGATGGCCATCGTTGATGCAGCGCCCATCAACTGGATTGCATTCTTCAGAGCCGAGTTTAAGGCTCAGTCGCAAAAGTTTGTCGACGCTGAAGAAGTGATGAAGCTCAGTCCTAAGGGAAAGTTTCTGTTTGGGATGAAGGTGTCGATAATGATAGAAGACGACCTCCCAGACAAGGTTTCATTGGCTGACGCCTCATACTTTGACTCAAGGCTGATGAAGTTCGTAAGCTTAGCTTCAGTTGAGAAATCTATCGGGAAGGGACCGCAAGCTAAGCGCCCCATGGAGATCATGCAGGATCCCCTTGCCACTCAGGCAAAGAAATAGAAGACGCTGAAGAAGCCTACTTCAGTCGTCCCACCTCCCTCACCAATCTCAGTTGAGAATTCAGGGTCTGGACAGCATGATGTGACCCTGAAAGAGAAGGTGAAGACGGTACATTTAGAGGAAACTCAGCCGGAAATCCCCATTGAAGCTCAGACAACTGAGATTTCCTCCATTCCGATCTCAGTCCTTAATGTACAGTTGAAGGCAACTGATGAAGTCGAAGCTGAGATTCCGGAGATCAGCGCCCATGCTGATCTCGTGGACATAGCAATCTGCGCTCGAGTTCAGATGCGTCTCCGATTTTTGGAGTGGGATTTGCTTGAAGACACCATCAGGCTCAGGTCTCTGTCCACGCTCCTAGAAGAAGAGTAGAAGCTCAAAGAGGAGATAGGCTTTGAGAAGCCATCCGACATAGCTTCTCTGGAGGATATGAGAGCAGTGATGCTGATGCTGCTCAGTGATAGAGTGCAAGAAGTTGAACCTGCTTCCACTCAGCCTCCTCCTTATCCCCCACCATCTCCTCCTCACGATGGATGGCCTAAGGATGTAGACCAGGGAGGATCTGCTGAAGGCAAAACTCCCAATAATGATCAGCTACCCCACCTTCCTCATCTGGCAAGATTATTCAGACTCCTTCCGCGAATCAGCCCAAGCAGATACTGAAACGTCGGTACCAGACTGCTGAGATCGAGGAATTCTCTACGGAGTCCATCAACAAGGTGATTAAGCATCAGGCACATAAGAATCGCAACCTTGCCGATGATGTGAACACGAAATGGAGCAATTTCACTGAGGCGCAGACTAAGACGCTGAACAGCCTTACGACTGAAGTGCAGAGGATCAGCACACCATCTGTTATCAATGCTGAAGAGATCCTGGCCAAGGCACTTGCAGCACAGAAGACTGACCTGACTGCACAATTTCAAACAATTCTACAGTCGCAGGCTAAATCCTTCTTAGAAGAAGTGGCGACTGTAACAGGTCGAGTCCAAAAGGCAGTGGAAGAGAGATGTGCATTCACGGCTGACAGTATTTCTAAGGCACTGACTCATTAGCATACATCCTGCCAAGAGATTGACAAAAATGCATCAACTGTTGTTCAAGACTACCTCAGCCGGTTCGACAAATCCAAAGACGCTCTACTCAAAGCCATAAACAAAGAGCATGAGCAACGGTGGGAGTCTTATACTGATGTCGCAATTGACATAGCCACTGGGATGACTACGGTCAAATACTCAGTGAATGCACTGACGAAGAAGGTAACTGCCCTGGCAACTCTTATTGATGATGCCAAAAAGGGGGAAGGATCTAGATCAGCTCAACTCCGATCCCTCCTTAAGGCTGAAGACCAGCAGGGCAAGCCTAGCTCAGCAGCAACACAGGGGGAAGTGCCAGCTGAACGAGCAACTGATTCAGCTGCAGCTAAGGTGGCTACATACTTGGATAATTTGCCTATTGAGGGCTCGCCACCTCCAGCTCCCGAGAAAGCTGACAAGGGTAAGGGTAAGGCTCCAGCTGACCCTAGCCCACCCAAGGAAAAAAAGCTCAAATTCAAGTCTCGCGAGGAGCAGATCGCTTACGATGAGAAGCTCGTGAAAGAATTGGCTCAAGAAGATGCTAAGAAAAAGCCAGCTGCTAAGAAAGGGGTTCAGATTCGTTCTCCTGCTCCTTCACGCACACGGACGATCCCCAGTCAATCAAGATCAGCAGCGACAGCGTCTAGAGCTCAGCAGTCTAGAGCTCAGCAGTCCAGAGCTCAACAGTCCAAATCTGATAAGCAGGGTGCGTCAGGTTCTAAGTCCAAATCAGAATCGCTTGCTGACTCAGAAGAACAACAACATGTGCCTTCCATAGTCCCTTCTAAGGAACAAGAGCAAGAGATCAAGGAAATCTGGGACGTGTGCGAAAGGGCACTGGATAGATCAGCTGAGGTAAGGCAGACCCGAGAGGCGATAGAGAGGATCCGCCTAGCTGACCTTGAGGCCCTCAGGCTGAGGACAAAAAAAGAAGCACGGGAGAGGGTGCCAATCAAAGATAGAAGCATTCCCACCTCTTCCCGATTCTTCAGGAGCAGAGAGCCACTCAGTGAAGTGAAGAGAGTCGTATACAAGAGAACTGACGACTGGGTTCCTCTCAAGCTCAATTAGTAATGGGAGAAGCTGAAGGTGGATTTTATCAAAAGATTCTACATATGGAAAGTCGGCAATGAAGATTCCTCTGGTGGATACTTCAATAACTTTCTAACTGCAGCAAATCCATCTCTCCTAGCTGAGATTCAGACTCTGCTAGACCAAACTGGTCAAGCGCTGAAGGCACCTCCTTTCCGAACTCTTCCTCCTCCAATGACTCATCAAGACAATTTATGCAAGAAGGAGATCGAAGAATGTCATTTACAACAGAGGTCTGAACGAAGACGACGAAGAAGACTTGGCGGAGATCAAGGCCCTGAGAAGCAGAGTCTACGCCGGATACGGCCTTGAGCTTCCAGAGAAGAAGTCTGCTGACTTCCGAGCCCGCATGCAGAAGTTTAAGAAGAAGCCCAGCTAACTCTCTCCTCTCTCCTAGTCTAGCTTCATAGTGATAGAAAGTCATGTACTGTAATTTCTCTATCTTATATGACATATCACTTTTTGGCCTCGACAATTACTCATTGTCTGTACGACTTTATTTACTTTTCAGCACAACTGATCACCTAAGTGATCAGATACTTATCTTATCTGACTCTATGTGACTTATGTGCGTATCTGCCTTAGAATTATTTCCTACTGATTACCTATGTTTTGCTTTATTCTTCTCTGATACTTTATTAGTACTTAAGGGGAATGCCTTTTTATATGATATAGAGGGAAATTATTTCTTAGGGGGAACTTGCATTATAGGGACATGAGTGATAACTATTGAATTTACCTTTGATGATAAGCTACTATATGATTTATTATGAGCCTTTGACTATTTCTGTATCGGCCCTGATAATTGTGCGAATGTGTTGAACTTGCCCTTTTTAGCTCTAATAGCTCTGATACCTGTCAGTAGAATCCCTGATTACCTCAGCATGCTATGACTATGTTAATTGCATTAATTTTCGTAAGTTCTGATACATTCAGCATTCTATAACTGTTCTGGTCTTAGCTCTGATACATTACTTAATATCTTAAGTCAGCTCTGATATTCTTTTACTTGTGATTGCTCTGATTCTTTCTTTTCATTATCTGAGTCAGCTTTGATATGTTGACTGGAGCATTCCTTTTGTAAAAGATCTTTTATTCAGTAGCTATAGCTCTTAACCTTAGCATATTTCTTGATAGAAGATGTAATAGGTTTTGGCATCATCAAATATGGAGAAATTGTTAGGATAAGGATTCAGTAAATGGATTGATAGATTTGATAGATTCCAAAATCCTAGCTGAATATTGTACTTTCGTATCTGTAATAGCTTAGTCGAGTTCAGTTGTTAGAACTCAATAGGCTAGAGTTCAGTAGCTGCTTAGTTCACTAGAAGATCTCGCACTCAGCTGTTGTACTCAGGATCGAAGAAGTCAGTTGGTTAGCCAACCACCAACAGAATCTGCACAGGAATTCGTGTCCATGCACTGAATGCTCATAAGAACGTCAGTAGGAAGTCACTTCAGTTGAAGGTCCGATGATTCAGAGGAAGTCAACCTTGATGTTTGACAAGTCTCACCTACCAATCTACCTCTACCAATAAGAGTCGACAGCGACCTATCTTTTCTGACAAAAGCTGCTCCCAGACTGAAAAAGAGGAGAATCTCTACAGTGCACCTACTCACCAACGTTCAAAATAAAGGAGTCGTTTTCCTTGTCGTTTCGACACGTGGCTAGACCTCCCTCCAACGGATCTATTCACCATCGACGACTATATAAGAGAAGTCTTCATGCAGAGACATCACCGGGAACCCAAGTTATCTAAGCACAAACTCTTAACACTCTCAACGAAGAATCCAGTGAATAACTAGCATCCATTGAAGAACCTCTTTAGTTCATCACTTAGAGTTATATTTGTTCCCCTTCTCTTATCTAAGCAAGCTTCATTGTAATATCTTTAGCTTAGAAACCTCGAGGAAGTTCGCATCCTTGTGAAACTGTTCTTATTTGTAAGAACTTCCTCTTAGTTGGAGAAGACTCAAACTCTTAAAGTTTGAAACCCTTGTAAAAGTCACTACGACTATAAGTAGAGAATCTGTCCAGCGCACATATCACTGAGAACTTGCTTAGTAAGTTTCAAGTTTATGTTTGTCTAGTGAACAGACCAACTGAAACTTGCTCAGTATAAATATAACAAGTATCCTGCTTTGGTCAGGACAGTGGACGTAGGACCCAGTGTGTCCGAACCACTTTAAAAACTTGTTGTATTGATTTACTATTTTCTCTAACTGTTCATATGCATTAAAACTATATTTCATCAAACTCAGCATAAAATCGGTGTTTTCTAATCGAGACGTTTGATAGGGCCTATACTCCCGCACACACTCTGATACTGAACGACTGACTAAAGTCAGTAAAGCTGAACTCAGTAGAAGTTTTTCTTGCCCACGCGATCTGAAGTATATTTGGCTGTCTGACTCAGTTCAGTAGCAAACTCAGCTAGAGCTGACTTCACGTTTGAGGACGAAATTTGTATTCAGGTGTATTTACCCCCCCTCCCCCCCTTACACCTGAATCACGTCTCAGGACCAACAATATTTAACATATAATTTTATGTTATACTTATGTTAGTATGATTTTATGGTATATGCAATATTTAGATTGAAATTATAAAGGAAAAAAATAAATATAGAATAAGAATAATTTCTGAATTTTATTTATTTATAAAATTTATAATTATTTAATAATAGTAAGGGCAAAACAAACATTTTTTCTAAAAAGTAACAATAAGCTCCTTCTATAAGCTACATTCTCAAACACTATTTTTTCCACTTTCAGCAGCTTTCAGTACTTATTTACAAACAGTAACTAATTTTCGAAAAACTGCTTTCAGCAGCTTTCAACACTTATCAATAAGTTTCTGCTACTCCAAACACTCTTTATTCTTGAAAAAGGTTGGGATCAAAACTTATCTAGCATCCTTTTTCAATGAGTAGTTTCTACTTTCTATTGTTAGTACTATTATTTTTTTTTTATTTAAAATTAAACAAGTAAAGTTAAACAGATTCCCTTTGAACAAAGAGATGATTCTCCAACAGCTCAGAAGAAGCGAACACCATTATCAGATTACTGAGAATATGTGAATTCTTCTTACAAAAGAATATGCCTGAAAAACAAAAGAATCCAAACAAGAAAATAAAATGGAAACAATTGATCACACCATTCTCTATTCTACTTCAAGAAGACAGTGCAATATTCGGAATTTCCATAGCATTTGTCATGTTGTATTAGCTTTCCATTATATACATGGGGACTGTAATATCGAGAAGCTTACTCGACCTGCTCGCCTATCAAGTCTAGGCCGACGAGCAAGAAAGATATCCCTTGGAAGAGAAGGAAATAAAAATGGACACCTTGAGCTGACAAAAGGCTTCTTGCTGAAGCCGTAAGCAGAAGGAATGCTAGTGCCAACTCTTTTGTGTATATCCTGTTGTGTTTCTTCTTCTGCTGCTTCATCATCCCCTCTAAGTTAGGCTCTGAGTTATTTCTTTGTGGGATTGGGTCTTTCTCAGCCAAGGATATGAGGTCACCCTCAGAGGAGCGGCCCGATTTCTTGGTGACAACCCACTCATATGCACTTCCAAGTTGGAAGAGACCAGAGATCATGGCATTGAATTTGGTTACAGACATGGTGTTCTCAAAGAGTAGGTAAGGCACGATGAATGGGAACGATTTGGGAGCTGGAAGTATGTTGAGAAACGACATGGTGGCGGGCACGTAGCAAACCACCCAGGATGGAAGAGTAGCCTCAGGAATAAACATGGTCATTGGAAGAATGACGCAGAAAAGTGTGAAAGAGTAAAATGGGAGTATGAGTTTTCTGAGCAGGAAGAATAGGAAGATCATGTTGCCTTTCTTCCACATACTAATCTGCAAATTTAAATACATCAGTCAGTCCTGTTCCGGTAATGGAAGATTTGGTCCTCTAGAGACGGTACCTTAGCTCGTATAATGGCAGGCAAACAGAGACGGAACAACTGCATTGGCCCCGAATGCCATCTGTGCTGTTGCTTCCTGTAAGCCTCATATGATTCCGGTAATTCACACTGGCACTGGATGGATTATTCAATACTTGACATGAGTAATCTACATACGGAATGGGATAAGGAGGCAGAAAGTACCTCAACGTCGTTGATGAAAATGAATTTCCATCCATGAAGATGTGCGCGAACAGCAATATCCATGTCCTCCACGGTGGTCCTATCCAACCACCCACCGGATTCTTCCAATGCCTTTATCCTCCACACACCAGCAGTCCCATTGAACCCAAAGAAGTTGAGGAAAACACCATTAACTTGCTGCTCCACTTCGAAATGAAAAGTCAAATTAATGAGCTGCAAGCGTGTAAGCAGATTCTCATCCTTGTTCACAAATGACCACCTTGCTTGGACCAATCCTACATCCTCATTATCCTACAATCCAATCCAAATAAATAAATTAAACAGAGATTTTTATAGTCAAACTTGGAAGTGATGGTACCTTAAAGTGAGGAACGGTTCTGATGAGAAAGTCGGGATTAGGCTGGAAGTCAGCATCGAAAATGGTGACAAATTCGTAATCTTTGACGTAGCTACAATTCATGGCTGACTTGAGATTGCCTGCTTTGTATCCCTCCCTAATCACTCTATGCCTGTATATGATGTTGGCGCCATTCTGCTGCCATTTATGCACCTCCTCCTTTATCATCGACTGCGTCACTGGATCATCCGAATCATCCAAGACTTGAACCAACATTCTCTCCTTAGGCCACTCCAATTTACACACAGCACCAATAGATTGTTGATAAACCTATATATATATATATATATATATATATATATATATATATATATATATATTACAATTCAGAAAACAAGAATTCAAGAAAGATAATCAGTAATAGAGCTTAATTTACCTCTTTCTCGTTGCACATGGGGATCTGAACTAAGACCATTGGGAAATAACCATCACCCTCCCCAGTCTCAGGATCTACAATGCCGTGTTTGGCAACTGGTTTAATGTTCCTGAGCTTGATCCAGAGGCAGCCCAAACACAGGGTTAGTCTATCCAAGCTCTGGATAAGGAATAGGACTATACACACATTCGTCAACAACTGCAGCGGCGGCGCCAGATACTTCACTCTCATCAAAACCCACGTCGAATAAACCAAATCCGGCAAGCTGTAGAGACGCTGCAGTTGCCACCCTTTTAAGTATGCAGCCATTTCGAAACCAAGCAAAATCAAAGACACCCATAGAAAGGCTTTGATGCAGACAAAGAGTCTCGACTTCTCGGAGTCGGTGCGGCCGGCGGCGACGCGGCGGCGGACAATGGCGGCGATGGAGGTGAGGCAGCCGGCGGCTTTGTGGGCTTTGAGTAGGAGGACCCATGTGAGCTGCTTGGCGTTCTTGTCGCGGCCGCCCTTGGGGTAGATGAACTCCTCGTCCGACGGAGATTCCACTTCCACCATTGACCAATTGTTCGGATTCTCCATTTTCACCACTACGGGCGTGCCTTTGTGTGTCTCCTTCGCCCACCATAGAGATTGACCCATCCTTGTAAGATTGAGAGTGAAGCTGGAAAAGGGGGAGCTGTGTTTGGGGAGAGAGAGAGAGAGAGAGAGAGAGAGAGAGAGAGAGAGAGAGAGAGAGAATGCTACAAACACTTCATTTTGGATGGGAGGGAAGAGGAGGACGCGTGGGAGTTATGAAGAAACTAGGCGTCTCCAAAACATGGAGACATCCGTATGGAGGTTATAAGGATTTTCTGCAGAAGCCAAAAAATAAAAAACAGAACTAGTGTATACTACAGTATTACCATGAGAGAGAGAGAGAGAGCATTACTGAGTCTGAGAGTAGTACAAAAGGCGCTCTACACAACATTCATTTTACTCCTTGCAGCAAGAAATTATAGAATTTGAAAAAGAAGTCTAGAGAGGGAGAGCAAATGGTAACAGCTCAACACGTTTTAAGATTAATTCCAGCACAAAAGGGAATTGAGAAATAAAATAATCACAAAAACAAAATCGACAAGTTACAAGAATTACTACCTCCACCACCAAACCCAAAACCCTCATTTCATTGCCAGCGAAGGCAGATGAGTTTTTTGGCCCTTGTAAAAGACCAATCAATGGGTGTCGCAATACCGAAAGGGGTAGACAATAAGATTTGATCGTACGAAAAAAAAATTGAATATACCGACAAAATGTTGTGGGCATTAGGCTTTTTATAAAAACGAATGCAATCTAAAAAAAATTGCAGATAAACAAAATATGAGCGAGAATTGTTCAACGCAAACTAAAAAAACTGAAAGAATTTGTCAAATAAAAACCCCCATAGAAAATAGGATTTTGAAGAGACGTAAATACAAACAAGAAAAAGCAACAGAATTTACGAGTAAAAACTACTCCACTTAATAACGGATTATGGAAAATAAAAGATAATAAATGCAAATTTCCTTTCTCCAAGACCTGAATTTTCTCCTATATAGCAATTTAAGGATGTTTCCTTTACTTTTTTTACTTTAGACTTTCTCGTTCCCAAATTATGAACATTAAATTAGCGGAAGTAAATAGGGATATACATTACCCCTATCTATAATACTACAATGTTGTGAGGAGAATAATTGCTAGTCCTTTTGTTTATTTTAAACACTACTATATATTTTTGCTGATTGAAAAAATAATTATTTTTTAACATAAGCATGAAGTTTTTGGTAGCCATATTAAAAACAACATAATTTCTTATAAATAAATTCTTAGTGTTTGAGAAAATAATAAGAAAAATACTTACATGAAATAAAAATGTAATGACCGGAATTACAATGTTTTCAAACATCTCTCAATTGAGTTTTTTTTTAATTCTTAATTTTAGAAAAAACTATGACACAGTTGTACTTTGCACACTATAAAAACCATTTATATACAATTACAAAAAAATAACACTAAATTATTTGTAAATACTCCAAATCTTGCATGCTAAAAAACGAAAACTACTTTTATTTTTAGATTAGCTGATTAGTAGTTAAAAAGAAAACAAAAATAAGTGAAGGTGTGTGCCTGCCTGATTGAAAGCTAACTAGAAAACGGATTTTCCGGTAATCGGAATTTGGAAATTTCCAAACCGTATGCTTATGTGTGTTTGACTTTAATTTTAGCATTATTCGCCATTAGGCCAACACAACTGTGCTAACCAAATTTAGCCACTTCAACAACTTTTTCATTATTTAGCTTCAATTATTTTAAAATCAAGACCAATATTATAATCACAACATATTTGTTTTGTAAAGGGATAGCAATCGTTGATTGATGATGTATGCACGGAAAAGCTTACTCGCGTGTAATAATTTTGCAAATTATATATAAAAATGTATATCTTGTTGGGCTACTTATATGTAACATTAACATCATTTGCACGTCAAAATTGTAGGTTTCACATTCAAATAGTTTATTTGGAGTCCGAGCGTTAGAGTTTAAAAAATATAAGTAT
The DNA here is from genome assembly GCA_028984105.1 of Lavandula angustifolia. Classification (NCBI taxonomy): domain Eukaryota; kingdom Viridiplantae; phylum Streptophyta; class Magnoliopsida; order Lamiales; family Lamiaceae; genus Lavandula; species Lavandula angustifolia. The sequence continues at coordinate 16,750,302 of CM054806.1, read as the reverse complement.
TTAATGCATATGAATTTAAATTTTGATATATTGAATTTCAAGCCAAGTTCGGTGTGGATATTATGTTCTTAAAATCATAAGATGCAGGCGCGTGAAGTTTCTGATTTTGACAAAGCAAATTCATTATAATTCCAGCGGGGTTCAGCAACATGATTTATGATCTAATGTTATTAATGACACTTATATTCTCCATTTACAAATAATTCACGACAAAATCAAGTATTATTAACATAGTTTATTTCATGAACATTCTAAATGGGCCATACATATAACTATGATAGGGGATTCTCCAGATTCGTTATCGTAACTAAGTTGATTTTTTAATTTAGGAATGGAAATCTAGTAAATGATACAAAATCTAGCAATTTTTTAGAGAGGGTGCGAATCTACAATTTCGAGAGGAAGATAATTTTTATAAAATATATACATGAAAATTAAGGTAAGCATACAATTTTGTTTATGACATCTACCTATCCTTAAATCGGCATATGACTGTAGTAGATGGATTGAAATATTAGTGGTGAAATAAACAGAACAATGTATGGACATAAAATAAAAACATGACTCATTAGTAGAATAACTTTTTAGTCACAATTCACAAATTTGAAAACGAACTCATCCAACACACACTTCATTACGTACTTTGTGTAACTGTAATTTTCCTTGCCCACTATAATATTATTAATAAATAATTATATGATGTTATGCATAAATATTGAATTTTGTATAAAAAATTGAAATTAAATATTCCCTTCGTCCCGCTGATCTTTCCCGATTGAGATATTTCTCTATAAGTGACCACTTTCCAAATTTAACAAATAATTTTCATCATCTCTCATACATTAGCATCTTCTATTTCCTACTTTTTAATTATCTTACTCATCTTGATTCTCGTATTTTATCATCTATTCTCTAAATTCTCATGTCAAAAAAATGTGGACACAAATAATTGAACGAAAATATTACTCCCTCCGTCCCATTCGACTTGTCTAGTTTTCCTTTTTGGGCTGTCCCGCTCGACTTGTCTAGTTTCCAAAAAAGGAAGCCTAATCATTACACAACCTACCACTTTTTCTTTGTGGGGCCTACCTCTTTACACACAATCACACACTCATCTACACACAACCACCCACTCTTCTTAATCCCCGTGCCCAAAAGAAACAAGACAAGTGAAATGGGACGGAGGGAGTACTTTTTATTGAGATCCTACATATATAAAAAAACAAAACAAATGGAATAGGGTGATGCAATTTATAACGGCGGTACACGCGCACTATAAGAAAGTAAGAATATGCCATCAAATTAAATAAAACAACGAATGGTCGGAAATAGCCTCCGTGTCTTCTTCGTGCACCGACAGTTTTTAAATTAGACGGCGTTAACACCGATGGCCAATTTCGTAAATACTCCTTCGGTTCCACTCCATTAATCCACTTTTCCTTTTTGGGTCGTTCCACTCCATTAGTCCACTTTTCCTTTTGAACTTAAGATAATATTCTAATATATTCAAGTGGACCCCACTACTTTATCTATTTTACACACAACAAACAACTTTCTTAATTTTCGTGCCGAAAAAAAATGGACTAATGGAGTGGAACGGAGGGAGTAAAATCTAAAGCGCGACATCGACAAGTAAATGCGGGGATAAAAGGTACACATTGATAAAGAAAGAACGTCAACAACATATATTTAAAATATTAAAAGAATAAGAAAGATTTATAGTAAAACATACTTTATCTATTTAGTCAGATCCTGTTTGATTTTCCACCAGATATTGGTTAAAATTAAATGTAATGCCTTTAGGAATCAAGTGCTAATTTTGGGTCAGGGTGTAATATAGATGATAAGAATAGGATAAGATTTTTTTTTCTAGATAAATATAACTTTTAAGCTTGTAATGAATGAATTCTGATTGTAGGTGAATAATTTATGAACTTCGATTTTGTTATATATTAAAGATAAAAAGAGGAGAATAATGAGATATGTATTATTATGAGTGTCGAAACCTCTATTTATAAAGTTACAAGATGAGTTGATGCAGGGGCGAAGCTCCCGAATTTTTTTTTTGAGAAAAAATAATATAATAATGAGTATAAGGAAGTCAAAAGTACTTATAACATATACAAATGACAAAATAATGAGTCTAAAATGATATACAAAAACCATAAAAACGACAAAAATAGCGAGTCTAAAATTGTGATCTACGCTTTCTCATGTTATTGAACTCATCAATAATTGAGTCAATATCAAAACTCTCAGCAATTTTATTCTTAATGCTCATTATCATAGAACAAAGTAGAAAATCATCTTCCATTTTTTTGCTTAGCCTTGTCTTTACGAGCTTCATTTTAGAAAATCATCGGACGCCCGATGCCGGATGCCGGACGCCGGACACGGAGGATGCTGGATGCGGTCTACGCCTTTAACTCTCGGCTCTAAATTCTCGTTGTGTAGCTGCTAGCGTCCCAATTTAATTTAATTACTTGTTGGGCTAATTGATGTTGTTCGGGCTAATTGATGTTGTTTGGGCTAATTGATGTTGTTGTGCTAATTGATGTTGTTGGACCACTTAATTTAGTTCATGTTGTTGGACAACTAATATATTTTAAAATTCGCTTCCATATATTAAATTTTCGTAAAATACGGGGGGTGCGAAAATATTTTTTTCTTAAAATTTACTCATGAATTTCGACTTCGACGCGAAAAATGGGGGGTGCGGTCGTACCCACCTACACCCCCTGGTACCGCCCCTGAGTTGATGGGCTTTTAAGGTTTACGTATTCATCATTATATATAGTATATATATATATATATATATATATATAGGGAGTGGATCATGTGAGAACCTGCATTAACGTGAGAACTGTGAACCATGCATAATGCTTATATAATTTATGCATAATCGTTATATATTTTATGCAAAAAATATACTCCCTCTGTCCCGCTATTTTTGTCCTACTTGCCTAATCAGGCTGTCCCGCTATTTCTGTCCTCTTTCCTAAAATAGTAAAAATTACTTTTAAACATAAAATGAAGTGGGTCCCCCTTACTCACTACTCAACCCCCACATTCTTATACTCTCTCTCTTCAAAAATCTATCTCTCACTCGATTATGTTCTGCTCCAAACTCAGAAAATTATGATTTTTATCTTTTTGAAAACTTTAGATTATTTCTTCAAATGCAATATAAAAAAATATTAAAAATAAAAATCGATTGCATTTCACTAGCCTTGCAAAAATTTGGATAATTCTCATTTCTTTCCACCAACCACTCCTCGAAAACTGTGTCATTTTCTTTATACAATTAAAACTCATAAAATACACACTAAATTAAAATTTCTTAATCTCCGTGCCGAAGTCAACTGGGACGTTTTTAGCGGGACGGAGGGAGTATAATTTTACATTATGCATAAATTATATAAGAATTATGCATGGTTCGCAGTTCTCACGTTAAGTGTGGGTTCTCATCTGATCCACACCCTATATATATATATAGGAAATGGATCAAAAGAGGTCCTAATTTCAAAAGAGATACGAGAACTAATCTCGTCCATCCATTTCGTTAATCTAAGGCCATCCTTTTTTCCCCAATAGGCATTTAAAAATGTACAAAAAAGGAGAAAATCATGTCATTAAGGGTAATATTGTAATCTGTCCTCATTCTTTTTCCCCATCTTTTCTCAACGATTTCAAATATGTAGAAAAACTCAGAAAGAAATCGTCAAGCTTCGAATTGTGAATGAGGGTGTAAGAAGTCAATTATCTGTCGCCGTTCTTATGGTCGCTCCGATTTCTTTGGTTCTCGCCTGATTTCAGCCGGATTTCATGCGTATTTGGTCGACTGATTTCTGCCGGATTTCATCCATTTTTAACCCATTCTTTCTGCTCGTTTTACATTTTGCATCTAAGGTAAGAATTCGTTCTGGATTTGAAAATATTGTCGTTTGAGATTAATGGATTGATTTCATCTTATCCCATTCTTTCTACTAGTTTTACATTTCTGCTGATTTTTTTTGAGATTTATGGATTGATTTCATTTGTCGAATTTGTTCTGGATTAGGGTTTATGCTGAATTTATGAGATTTATGGATAAATTCAGTAGTCTTGTTCTGTTCTGGATTCTGCACGATTTTAGTAAAATTCAAGAACAAGTATATTCGATTTCATTTTTTACGCAAAACAAATTCCATGCATATTGTTTTTAGTTTTTATGCTGATATTATTTAATATTCATGCATGTAGTGTGTTGAATGGCTGAATCGTTACAGTCAAATGTTTCTCTTGACCCCGATGAGTCCATTTTCATTCCTGATTGCGAGGCTGAATTGAAACCGTATGTTGGACGGAAATTTGATATGCTGGATCAGGCGAAAAGCTTCTATAGAGACTACGAAGGTTTGTGCGGTTTCGATATCTGTAAGTGGTCCATAAAACGCCATGGGGATGGGTCTATCATGCATAGATATATGGTCTGCAATAGAGAAGGGGAGAAGTTCATGGATGGTGATTGTTGATTCCAAAAGAACAAAGCGAATGTGTAATTCAAAACGGTCATCATGCTTGGCACGTGTCGTTTTTAAATCCCACCCCGAAGGTTTTGTTGTTGATCTATTTCACGAGGCATATACACATCCTTTCTTATCCTCAACTCACAAGCAATTCATGAGATACAATCGTACCATGACGTCCGTTCATAAGAATTTTGTCCTTAGTTGTGCGCGTTCTAATGTTAGTCCGGTGAGGTCATATAGAATGTTTAGTGAGTTGGTGGGCAGCTATCAGAACATCGGTTGTGATGGAGTAGATTTTAAAAATTCCCACCGTGATCTTCATATCTGTGTTGAGGGCGCGAATGCACAAATGATGTTGGATAAAATGAAGGAAGCTCGTGATAGGAATCCAGATTTCTTTTCTGAATATTTTACAGACGGAGGGGATAAATTAAAGCGTGTATTTTGGGCTGTTGATATATGTATTGGCAATTGCAAGATTTTTGGGGATTCATTATCAATGGATGCAACTTATTCAACCAATAGGTATTGTTTTTGTGTGTAGCTGATACGAGTTAGTATGTTTTTTAAATAATTATTGTACACAGTTATAGTTTTTGCATATGAAACCCTGCGTTTATGCACATTGTCCATGTCGTTTATGCACACATTCATATACTATATATCAGTTCGTTTGCCGATTTTATGGTTATGAAGCCTTGCATTTTTGCACATCCTGATTAGATTTCATACAAACATACTCATTGAAATTTATATAATTTTTTTGCAGTTACGGCATGATTTTTGTTCCATTCACCGGCCTCGACAACTACGGCAAGTGTATTACGTTTGCTGTGGGTTTGTTGTCTTCGGAGATAGTGGAGTCTTCTTCTTGGTTACTTAACACATTCAAAACTTGCATGGGCGGTTGTCCGAAATTATTATTAACCGATCAAGATCCTTCCGTGAAGATTGCAATGGAGAATGTTATGCCCAAAACGCGTCATCGCTTTTGTTTGCAGCACATCATGCTGAAAGTTCATGATAAGATTCCGGTGTCATTAAGAAAAAATACTGATTTCACCAAAAGATCTAATGACATTGTATGGAATAGCGACCTGCAACAGGAGGACTTTGACGAGAAATGGAATGCGATTTTACCAGATTTTGATTTGGTTTGTCATGATTGGCTTGATGGGATGTTTGATCTACGCCATTATTGGATTCCTGCTTATTTCAGAGACTTCCCAATGTCTGGATTGTTTCGCACAACATCCATGTCCGAAAGTGAGAATCCTTTTTTTCAGACTTACTTAAAATAGAAGACCAATTTGCTGATGTTTTATTTATTGTATGATAGTGCAATAAATGATCAACGCCACACACAGGACAAACTAAATGCAGCGGATGATGGAAGTGTACCAATTTTAATAACAACGTTGCCTTTGGAGCGAAGTTTGTCTGCAGTGTATTCAAACACTATGTTCTATAAGGTGCAAGCTAAATGGGTTGATGCTGTTAACGTGTGTTGTATTCAGAAAATAACCGATAGTGGTTGCGAGAAGATGTTTGAAGTAGATGACAATATCGTAGGAGTTTTCAACGTTACGTTTAATGTTGTTGATTTCAGGGTGTCATGCACATGCAGGAAGATGGAGATGCATGGCATGTTGTACAGACACATTTTGAAGGTGTTGAAGAATTCCAATATCAATTGTGTTCCTGATTCGTGTGTCCTTTCTCGTTGGGGTAGAAATGTGTATTTCAAACGTGTTTATAAGCTTTCTAAAGTTTGGAATGTCGACCATTCTGCTGCAGATGCCACTGAGAAGTTGTTGGACGTAGTATTCAAATGTGCGGGTTTGGTTGCAAGCAACCCTGCATGTATGAACGACTTACTGTTTGATTTTGATGTTTTGGTCAACAAATATCAGATTCAGGATGAAGGCGGGGCAAGTAGTAAGGGTAATCAAAACACGTTTGAGAGTTTTTATGGCTCACACATTCCTCAAGATGTCAAGGTGCTGCCACCAGATCAAGTGAAAACCAAGGGCTCGGGCAGTAGAATATAGTCTAGGAAGGAGGCGGCATTGCGTGCTAAGTTGAAGCCTCAGAGGATGTGTCGGAAATGCAAGCAGATGGGACATCACGATTCAAGAAACTGCCCTAATGTTAAGGATGTTGAAGATTCGTGTTAAGTGTTTATGCAGAACTTAATACAGACATATGCACGGGACCTTGTCTTTGTATGCTTTAATTTGTCAAAACTGAATCTCTAGATCATTTCTTATGTCATATTCATGCACACCACGGTTTATTTTTATGCATGTATTTTGTCACATTTATGCATATGTTTTTTCGTACTCATGTTCAAGCTTTATCGTTTATTTTTGGTTGTATTCCTTTTGTGTTTATGTATTAAATTGTTTTAGCAACATTCATTAAATATTTCCCTTGTGAACATAATTTTCTTAACGCTAGCAAGTGCTGTATTCGTATTTTACTTTCATATTCATGCATACCGTAGTGTATTTTTATGCATATCGTATGTATTTTTTTTTTCATATCCTTTTTATGTACAAGTGAGTTTATATATCTGCAAAATGGCCAATTTAGATTTGCATAAATTAGAAATTATATATGCATAACTTCTAATACTTTTATATACCAAAACACGTGTTCCCCTACATTAGTTCTACTAGTGCATCAATAAAAAACAAAAGTACAAGCATAACCAATAACATGCTGTCTGTTCTACATCCCAAAGTTCTCCCAACCAAAAACTACCACACCAAACTTCTAACTATCAAGCATTTCTTTCGCATATTCTTTAGAATCAAGTTCGTTCTCATCGGCATGACCAACAACCTCTTGTTCCACTGTGTCCTTCATTTTATTTTCACTGAAATTCACTATGCTCAAGCAGCACCGCATCCTCAAAAGCTTGATCTGCTTCACACCTTTCCTTAAAAATCCGGTGTCCCAGTTGCTTTCGTCACCCTTGAATGTCTCCATATGTCTCATCAAATACACTCCTGCAAGAAATCTTTCAGATTTAAATTTTGGCTTCTCAAAATGATTTATGCATACCGTTTACAGTATTCATGCACACAGTTATATAATTTCATGCTTACTAATACCAACCTGAATCCAAAACTTTAGATCGGTTCTCCCACTCTGGAATGATCATTTCTGCGTGACATTTCCAGTTCGTTAGAAATGAGGTCTGGGAGCTTGTTGATATACCTAGACACCAACATGTGATAGGAACTAAGTGGGTCTTCAAGAACAAACGTGATGAAAACAACGTCATAGTAAGAAACAAAGCTCGAGTTGTTGCCAAGGATACTGTCAAGCAGAGGGGATAGATTTTGATGAAACATTCGTTCCAATTGCAAAATTGGAAGCCATTCGTCTATTCCTAGCCTATGCAACGCATCAAGGATTTAAAGTATATCAAATGGATGTAAAGTCAGCAATTCTGAACAACGTACTGAAGGAAGAAGTCTACGTGGAACAACCGCCCGGCTTTCAGCAGGGACATCAGGTATATAGACTCAGAAAGGCTCTGTATGGGTTAAAACAAGCACCCAGGGCTTGGTACGATACCCTATCAGACTTTCTACTTCAGAAAGGTTTTCAGAAGGGAACAGTAGATCGCACTCTATTCAGCATCATGTCAGCAGATGACATTCTACTAGTGCAGATATTCAAGGACGACATCATCTTCGATTCCAGAAACGTGACCATGTGTCAACTATTCAAGATAATTATGAAGGAGAAGTTCGAGATGTCAATGATGGGGAGATGGACTATTTTCTTGGTTTTCAATTAACCAATCTGAGAAGGCAACGTTCATCAACCAAGCTAAATACAACTGGGATCTCCTGAAAAGATTTGGATGTGAATCGAGCAAGCCAATCAAGATCCCCATGAACACAAATTTCAAAATCGATATAGACAAAGAGGGAGCTTTTGTTAAATCAACTGATTATTGAGCTATTATTGGTTCTTTACTATATTTAACAACAAGAAGACCTGACATAACTTATGTTGTAGATGTATGTGCGAGATTTCAGGCGAATCCCAAGCATAGTCATCTAGACTCAGCAAAGAACATTCTGCGACACCTGAAGGGAACACCTGATGCAGGGTTATGGTATCCTGCTAATGATAATCTTGTTTTAACTGGATATTTTGATGCTGATTATGCAGAAAGCAGTATAGATCGAAAGTCAACTTCTGGAACTTGTCAGTTCCTAGACAGTAAGCTCATATCATGGTTCTCCAAGAAACAACATTTAGTAGCAACGTCCACTACTTAAACTGAGTATATAGATGCCAGAAGTTGCTGTGCCCAGATCCTTTGGCTTCGACAACAACTACGTGATTATTGTATCTATCAAAATGAAGTGCCATCTACTGCGACTCCACCAGTGCGATTGCAATAACTCAGAATTCAGTTCTTCACACGAGATGCAAGCACGTGGACATCCGACACCACTTCATCAGAGACCATGTCGAGAAAAAGGATATCAAAATGGAGAAAATCCATACTGATAGGCAAAGGGCAGTCATACTAACCAAGCCGCTGGCTGAGAACAGATTCAGAGAACTCTCAGTTGAGCTGGGTCAGCTGAATCCTACTGACCTGAGTCAGTAAAAAGATCAGCATGATAAGTCAGTTAGTTAGATTCAGTACTATAGTTCACTAAGGTAAACCATACAATACTCAGCAAGGCAGAACGTGAGATAAATACTAAACCTTCAGTATCACTTGGTATCAACAATTGGTATCACCATGTGGTATCAGCTGACAGGTTTGAGTGTTAAATTCAGTATTTACATTCAGTGGCATGCTTCACATTTGTTTCCCGCCATTAATTCTTAAGGATGCATTCAGTAAAACCATTTTCATTAAAAGCGCGACATCCTAAGAACTGACTGTGGCACATTGTTGGGTTATTGATCAATGGTCGTTTAGATCATTGCTAAGGGGGTACTTTGAACTGTCATCAGTAGTTCATGTACCTAGGACTTATTGCTGTATTTCGGTAATGGGAAATTGTAGTGATTTATCGCTATAGAATTGAAGATCCCAAAACTTGTCCTGTACCCATAGTGTGTTTTTCGGACATGATGATGTAATAGGCTAGACTGTTCTTATATTCGTTATCTGTTTTGTCTAAGTCCTATAAGGGGTATTTGTTGGTCTGAACTTCAGTAGGAAGTTAAATTCCAGAACTCCATGTCATCAGTTTGTAAGAGCTCGTGTCCTCCGGTCTCCAGCTGACTGTTCTCAGTAGAAGATTCCCATCAGCTAACCTTAGTTGAAGATACAGTTTGAAGAGCTCAGTACCTTCAGAGTCACTAGCTGACCGTTCTTAGTAGAAGACTTCCATCAGCCGACTTAGATGAAGAAGTCAGTACGATAAATCCAGATCTACTGAATCTGACAGGAAACAACTACCCGACTATTAGTGTAATTCAAAAGTCAGCAGAGTATCATACGAAGATAAGTGAGAGTCAAATAAGATAAAGACTGATGTCTGAAAAGTCTCACCTACCACAAACCTCGACCAATGAGAAGCAACCTAAGCCTTACCTACTCTAACACTAAAGCTTCTCTCATGTACAGAAACCAACCACTCTGCGGCGCTACTTCGAAAACTTATGGTCATTTTCCTTGGACGTTTGTGACACATGGTATCATCTTCTCCAACGGACAAATGCCTGGGTCACGACTATAAATAGAGAAGCATTTTTTAGCTCAAAGCACGAGACATCAAAGGGAATACAAGCTCACAACATCAAACTCTCTAGCGCATTCACGTCGATCCAGCGAAGAACTTGCTTAGTTGATTATCTGTAGTTCTTCTCTCTAGAGTTTCTTTAGCTCCCTCTTCTCTATCTAAGCTCAACTGTTACATCCATAGCTTAGAACCTTCGAAGGAGTTCACTTTCTGTGAATCGTTCTTATTGTAATAACTCCTTCATTGTTGGAGAAAATCCCCTCCCCTTCAAACTTCGGTTTGATTTGTAAAGTCGCTAAGGACTATAACTTAGAAGGGTCTGTCCAGCGCACAGATTCCTTGCTGAGACCTGCTCAGATTAATCAACAAGAACTCATGTTCAGCAGGACTGTGGACGTAGGATCTTGCATATCCGAACCACGTTAAAAATTGATTGTGTTATTTACTTTTTTATTGCATCGTTCTCAAACCGATTTACAAACTCATAACCTGCATAAACGTATTTAAAAGTGCACCAACCAAAACAAGTTTGGTTTGCGAAAACACATTTTCAAAAAGAGACGAAGTCTATCGGGCCCCACACTTATCCATACTAAACTCTCCGACTGAGATCTTAATACTGACAAAAGTCAGTAGGACGGACTCAGTAGTTGAGACACTCTAACCCGTTTGAGGAAAAACTTGCACTCAGGTGTATTCACCCCCTACCCCCCTCTACACCTGACACTCGTCTCCGAACCAACAATTAGTATCAAAGCCTCGGTGTTCTCATGATCATCATTTCTGAAAACTACTGGTCTACTTGAACAGATCCTGAAAATGTTTTCACTACATAAGCATCTCTTCATACATCCTTATACTCTCATCTATAATGTCTGATATGTCAGGTATAGGGATGGTGCCGATGTTCTCGGTAGAGAACTACATAGTATGGCGCGTAAGAATGGAGGTGCACCTTACATCGCTGCATGACAGCATAACGAATGTCCTCGAAACAGGACCCATCATTCCCATGATCGACAACGTTCAATATGCCGCTGTGGGAGGTATAGGATCACAAACAGGTGCTAAGGTTGCCAAAGACAAATCTGCCTTCACGCAAGAAGAGAAGAAGTTCCACAACCTCAACTGAATAGCGCGAAATGCAATCCTGACAACGCTCAGCGATTCACACCTCGGGAGGGTGCAAGACTGCAAAACGGCAAAAGAGCTTTGGGATGCCCTGGCGGTACTGAGGCAAGGAACCCCGCAGATCAAAGAATATAATCTCGAGCTAGAGCTTCAAAAGTTCGACAACTTTGCCATGGAGCCCAATGAAACCATTGACGAGCTCAGCGTCAGATTCACCAATCAGATCAATGTGATCAATGGGCTGGGGAGAACGTTCACCAATAAAGAGATGAACACCAAGATCTTGAGAGCGCTGCCTCAACTAAAGTGGCTTCCTTTTGCTACTTATTTACGTCGCTCAGATCTTAAGGCTTTAACTCCTGATGTTATCTTTTCAGAACTGAAGACGGAGGAGTTCGAGCATAGCCTACCCCAAAGATGCGCTAGTGCTACAACTGACACTCAAATAGACCATGCTTTCAAAGCAACAGTCAGCACACCAGGAGCCAACCCCATTTCTAACAGCAAGACAATAGCTGCTTCAGATGCAAAGTCTTCCGAGACTCCCGCTACTGATCGTCTTGCGCTTATGGCTCTCAAATATCAAAGGGAGAAGGAGAGAGTCAGAAAGCTAAAGAAATACCACAGAGATTCTCCCTCAGGTAAGAAAGATCATCATAAAAGGGAAGAATCTGAACCTTCTCCTGATTGGAGGAACACAGAACCTGCTGCTAGTACATCCAACAGCTCAACTAGAAAAGGTGGCAGAGTAACTGTGTGCTACAACTGCAAGAAAGAAGGACATTTCCAGTACAAATGTCCTGAGATCTCAGCTTCCCAACGTGCAGAACGGCAGGCCAGACGTGAAAAGTTTTCCCGAAGAAGGCAGGCCTACATTGCCGGAGAGCTAGCCGACGACTCAATCGAGGAAGATACTTTCATGTATTCTTCTGAAGACGAAGCTGCATTTATTGCCGTTGAGGTCGGAGAAACAGATCCTAAAACATTGAATGAGTATTGTCTGATGGCCGGAGAAGAGGTTGAGGTGCATAAGGACCCTTGGATCATAGACAGCGGTTGCTCGAGATATATAACTTATCAAAAGAACTAGCTGACCAATTACGTGCAAGAAGATGGTCCCAGAATTGAGTTTGGTGACAACTCTAAAGGCTATGCAAGGGGATGTGGAACACTGAACGTTGAGACTGCTTCAGTTCCAAAAGTAACATATGTTGAAGGACTTCAACATAATCTCCATTTTGCTAGTCAATTCTGTGATAATCTGAATAGAGTTATCTTTGACGCTTGTTTCTGTGATGTTGTTGACAAATCTACAGGGAAAACAATGTTATCAGGTTCACGGAAGAAGAACATCTACGTTGCTAACTGGAACACCGCTGAACCTGAGGCTTGCTTACTTGCTCAGACAAAATCTAGTGATAAAACAGGATGGCTGTGGCACAAGAGGCTCAGTCACCTGAATTTCAAGGCAATGAACAAGCTAGCCAAGAACTCTAGAGTCCGAGGACTGCCCAATGAAGCTTTCATCATAGACAAAAATTGTGAAGCGTGCTTGAAGGGAATGCAGACAAAGAAAAGCAATCCACCAATTCCGTCTCCTTCGACTGATAGAATCCTTCAACTGCTCCACATGGACTTGTTTGGGCCAGTTTCTCCAGTGACCATAAGAGGCAAGAAGTATGCCCTCATCGTTATAGACGATTATTCGAGATATCATAGCCAACAAATCTGATGTCAAGACTGAGCTGGCAATATTGCTGAAGAAACTCAGTGTGGAAAAAGACATCAAGATTCAAAGAATTCGCTGAGATAGAGGGACATAATTCCTCAACTCAGTCATTAAAGAGTACTGTGATAAGGAGGGGATTCAGCACGAGACTTCAGCAGCTCACACCCCTCAACAGAACGGTCTTGCTGAACGGAAGAACAGAACACTAAAAGAAGCAGCAAGAATGCTCCTAGCAGACTCTGGACTACACTCAAAGTTCTGGGCTGATGCTACTGACACAACCTGTTACACTGCGAACTGCTCACTACTTACAAAGCAACACATGAAGACACCATACGAACTGTGGAAAGGGAGAATTCCTTCTATCTCTCATTTTCATATCTTTGGCTATCCTTGCTTTATCAACAACAACGGGAAGGATCAGTTAAAGGTCTTTGATAACAAATCTGATCAAGGAGTATTCTTAGGATACTCTCGAGTCAGTAAAGCCTTCAGGGTCTTAAACTACCGGACCCTTTGCGTGGAGGAAAGCCCTCATGTTATTTTTGATGAGTTTGTTACTGAGGACAGGAAACCTAAGAAGACAAATCCTGAAGATGTCAGCAGCAAGCTGCAGGATCTAATTAAACGAACAAAGCTGAGAAGATCCAGCATTGTTGGGATTATGAGTCAGACGAAGAAGAAATCCAGACCTATCCCACAAGCACTGTAGCTGACCTGGTTGATTCTACTAAACAAAATCAACATCAGGTAACAATGGTCGATGAGGAAGCCCCAATGGTAACTGAGACCTCTACTAAGAATATAAACTCAGGGGGAACAACTAATGTTCCTGAGCTAAATGCCCTGAACCTGAAAACTCAGTAGATCCTAACCTTCTTACTGAATTTCTTCAGTCACAGAACAGCACTACTGAAATGCCTAACACTCCTGTTGATTGTACAGAAGTAATCTCAGAAGAAGAAGCCAAACTCAAATGTTCGTGGCTAGATGCTCACTTTTCTGATTTAATCATTGGAGATCCATCAGCAGCAGTAAGGACAAGATCCAGACTAAGCCAAGGAGAAAGCGCTCTCTACTCCTGCTTCTTGTCTACTGAAGAACCTCAGACGATAGAGGAGGCTCTCAACGATGCTGACTGGATCGTTGCCATGCAAGAGGAGCTGAACCAGTTTGTCCGAAGCGAAGTCTGGGAGCTTGTTGACAGACCTAGACATCAACACGTGATCGGTACTAAGTGGGGTCTTCAAGAACAAGCGAGACAAAAACAACGTTATAGTAAGAAACAAGGCTCGACTTGTTTCCAAAGGATACTGTCATGCAGAGGGAATAGGCTATGACGAAACGTTCGCACCAGTCGCCAGATTGGAAGCCATTCATCTGTTCCTAGCCTATGCAATGCATCAAAGATTCAAAGTATATCAAATGGATGTTAATTCAGCATTTCTGAATGGCGTACTGAAGGAAGAAGTTTACATGGAACAACCGCCCGGCTTTCAGCAGGGACATCAGGTGTATAGACTTCGAAAAGCTCTGTATGGGTTAAAACAAGCACCCAGGGCTTGGTACGATGCCCTATCAGACTTTCTTCTTCAGAAAGGTTTTCAGAAGGGGACAGTAGATCGCACTCTATTCAACATTAAGTTAGACGATGACATTCTACTAGTGTAAATCTACGTGGACGACCACGTAGATTATATGTCAACAATTCTAGAAAATGATGAAGGAGAAGTTCGAGATGTCCATGATGGGGGAGATGAACTACTTCCTTGGATTTCAAGTAAAGCAATCACCAGAAGGAATATTCATCAACCAATCCAAGTACACTCGAGACCACCTAAAAAGATTCGGCTACAACTTAAGCAAGCCAGTCAAGATCCCTATGAACACGAATTTTAAAATCGATCTAGACAAAGAGGGAGCTTCTGTTAACTCTACTGATTATAGATCTATTACTGGTTCTTTATTATATTTAACAGCAAGCAGACCTGACATAACTTATGTTGTAGGTGTATGCGCAAGATTTCAGGCAAATCCCAAGCGAAGTCATCTAGACTCAGCAAAGAAGATTCTACGATACTTGAAGGGAACACCTGACGCGGGGCTATGGTATCCTACTGATAATAATCTGATTCTAACAGGTTATTCTGATGTTGATTATGCAGGATGCATGATAGATCGAAAGTCAACTTTTGGAACATGTCAGTTCCTAGGCAGCAAGGTGATATCATGGTTTTCAAAGAAGCAACATTCAGTGGTGACGTCCACTACTGAAGCTGAGTATATGGCTGGTGGAAGTTATTGTGCCCAAATCCTTTGGCTTCGACAACAACTGCGAGATTATGGTATTACTACAGATGAAGTGTCCATCTACTGCGATTCCACCAGTGCAATTGCAGTAACTCAGAATCTAGTTCTCCATACGAGATGCAAGCACGTGGACATTCGACACCATTTCATCCGCGATCATGTCGAGAAGAAGGATATTAGGATAGAGAAAATCCATACTGATAAGCAAAGGGCAGACATACTGACCAAACCGCTAGCTGAAAACATATTCAGAGAACTATCAGTCGAGCTAGGTCTACTGGATCCTACTGACTCGAATCAGTAAGAAAATTCAGTAAGATAGGTCAGAAGTCAGACTCAGTACTTGATTCAGTAGGGTGAATCATACAATACATAGTAAGGGGGAACATGGTACCTTCAGTACCACAAAGATTCTCCTAAGTCGATTCGGTAAATAGTTGATCGTAAAAGTTCAGCTGAAGAGGTTTGCGTATTAGATTCTTTAATATTCTCAGAAGCATGCACGCATTTAATAACTCAGTCGTTTGCATTCAGTGGCATGACTTGCATTTATTTCCCGCCATAAATTTTTTTAAGGATAAAGTCAATAGAAACTGTTTTCATTTAAAATGCCTTATCTTTTAAAGCTGCCTGCAACGCATTTAATGCATGTCTTCTCACCTTACTCTAACTGTGCATATCTTACGTAGGTCTAGTATAGAGGGGGTTAAGTAATCATTCCTTTTATAAAATCAAATCTGAACTGTCCAAGAAAAGCTAGATTTTATACTGATCGCCCGATCTTAAAACCCTTGACATTCAAATCTTATAAAATCTGTACTTTTCTCTCTAAACACAGTTTACGCCATTTCCGACTTAGAGCTTTCGATCATCGTCTTTATCTGCTGCATGCTGTTGACTGCTTATATCTCTCTAACGCTCTTCGATTACGATTTCTGTTTTAATGGCGCCTGTATCGACCCCTTCAAATATCGAGGAGATCATTCTCTCTAGGGTTCAGTTTGAACCCACGATTGCTTTCCACCAAGTAGAGCTACCATTCATGGAGCCGATCTTCTCTGCCCTCGAAGCATCAGGACTGAAGCCTCTTATGTCGAAGCACCCGAAGGCGTACCTGCCCCGGCAGGTGGCTAAGTTTTACTACAATTTGCGTTCCGTGGAGGATATGGACACAGAAGTAACTGTCATTCGTTATATGAGGGAGGTTGCCCCTCAGAAGTGGGAAGCAAGCCACGCCGACCTCAGCGTTCTTGAGGCATTGAAGTCCATATTTGAACTTCCTGACAGCGGGATTTCTCCCGTCGGATACAAGGAGAACGAGCTGAACGATCGTCGCTTCTGTGGACGTGCCGATGTCTTCTTCAAATCTGCCCTACTGAAGAACCAGCTCCTGCCGGAGTATAGGGGCCTCGCACATCGTTATCCACATTCTTACGAGCACCGCCGATTCATTCGATCAACTATCTAAGCCCAGACTCCAGATAATGATGGCAATAATAGATGGAGTCCAGGTGAACTGGGCTAAGTTCCTCTTGTCTTAGCTAAAGGCTCAGGCTTAGAAGTTTGTGACCACAAAGTCTGGAGAGAGAAGACTCATTAGTGTGGGCAAACTCCTGTACGGGACGAAGGTGTCCATTCTAATTGAGGACTCCGTGACAAGTCACGCATCCTTCGCTGATATGAAATACTTCGACCGCAAGCTGATCAAATTCAAGACGAAATCAACGGCCGAAAAATCTATCGGACGTTGAGCTGAGCTCAAATGGTTATCTACTAATCTGCCTCCACGTGCCGATCAGCCGAAGAAGAAGAAGCTATCCAAGTATGGAGCTTCTAAGGATGCTTCTAAGGCTGCTTCCCCACAGCCCCCTCAGGAGGAAGAACTACTAGACGCTGATACTGGCATAGAGGGTGCCACTTTGAAAGACAAAGTGCAGCGAGTCAGTACAGAGGAGACACAACAGGAAGAAGCTGATGAACCTGCTGCTGAGGTTTCCTCAGAAGAATCATAGACAGTTCAGCTGAACTATCTCCGTGCAGCGGGAGAGGTTGCTGAACAGATTCCTGAAATAGCCCAGCATCAGGATCTAGTTGATGTTGCGATCCGGGCGAGGACACAGATGTTGCTACGATTCCTGAACTGGGATATCCTTGATGATCTCATTCAGCAGCATTCTGCGCTTTCTCTACTGGTCGAGGAGCAACGCATTCAGTCGGTGATAGGGTTTGGGGAACCCGCCGACATATCCTCCTTCGAGGACCTCCGCTCTGCAAAGCTCTATCTTCTAGAGCTCAGGTCCTCACCTCAACCCGCCAGAAGCCCATCACCGCCTTCTCATCATGATGATGGAAATGATGATCAAG
This sequence comes from Lavandula angustifolia, assembly GCA_028984105.1. Lineage (NCBI taxonomy): Eukaryota > Viridiplantae > Streptophyta > Magnoliopsida > Lamiales > Lamiaceae > Lavandula > Lavandula angustifolia. The sequence goes on along the minus strand of CM054806.1, from coordinate 16,732,525 downwards.
CACCCAAGGATGTAGAAAAGGGAGATTCTGTTGAGGGAAAGACTCCCAGCGAGAAGGGCGATTCACCACCACCTCCTCCTCCGGAATCAGGTGTCACCCCTGTTGCTTTATCTTCTAGACAACAACAACTCGCTACCTCTGAGCAGAGGCTCGGTACCTCCTCCTATCAGATAAAGTTGATAGGTACCGTGTCCTCTAAGTCCGTCAACCGAGCCATAAGGAAGCAAGGAGATAAGAATCATCTCCTGGACAAGGATGTCCATCTTAAGTGGGCACAATATACGAAGGCTCAGACCGAGAAGGTTGACGAACTGACTGGCGCAGTCAAGAATATCTCAGATGCTCCAACTCAAAATATTCAGGAGATCGTCGAGACTGCGCTAGCAGCTCAGAAGACAGACATGGCCGCCTAATGCTAGCAGTTGCTCGAAGCTCAGAAGAAGAAATTCTCGGAGCAACTGACTGCGAGCTTGGCCACTGTCCAGAAAACCATGGATGAGCGAAACAGGCTGGCCACCTCCAGTGTCCAAACAGCCATAGAAACTCAGGCGGCAGCCCTGAAGCTCATTTAGAAGGAGATGACAGACTCCCTCAATGCATCGCTTATCAAACAGCGAAATCAGGTAGAGGCCCAAATCCGCCAAATCCGCAAGGATCAGGAGGAGGACTGGGTCCACTACTGTGATGTAGTCGGGGATTTCAACACCACCATAGACTCTATCAAATCAGTTGTCTACGCACTCCAACTGGAGGTAGCAGCCATCAAGACTCTCCTGTCCTCGACAGATGATGCCAAAAAGGGGGAAGGAAGAGTGAAGGAGGTGATGACAGAGTCAGCTGGGAAGGAACTAATCAAGGGGGAAAGTTCAGCAGAGGCTGGAATGATCTCGGTCCCCACTCCCTCAGTCCAAATCCCTACTGTCCAAATTTCATCAGAGGCTCAGCCCTCTGAACCTTAGTTGGCTGCGCAGGCCGGAGGATCGGGTGAAGGATCCTCGGCTCAGGCGCAGCACATTGAAGAGGTAGCCCAATTCGTCGATCATGAAGATGAGCCCCTACCAACTCAAAGGCCCGGGAAGGAGAAAGCTACTGAAAACACTCCTCCTCCTTCCCTGTCGCCCAAATTCAAATCCAGAGAAGAGCAGGAGGAACATGACAAGAGGGTGGCTCAGCAGCTTCAAGATCAGATGGATTATGAGCTAAGAATAGAGGAAGAAGCTCATAAGAAGAAGAAGAAGAGAGTTCCAGTATCAGGCGAAATTGATCATAGCTCAGCGGAAGAAAGCACAACAATCTGCTGCTCCGGAGCCTACTGAAGACTCTGACACGGACACACTGCCCCTTGCTCAGCGGATGAAGAACCTTCAAAAACTTACACCTGAGCAGGAAGCAGAGGACAAGGCGACTTGGGATGCTATGCAGCAAGGGCTGAACCTCAGGACGAGGGACAAACGAGGTAGGCAGATCTGGCTAAGATCATCGAACTTACTGAACAAGCAGCCAGAGAGCCTATCCTCAATTGCAGCAAGCAGATTCCCAGGACTTCCAAGTTCTTCCGGCGTGGTGCTCAAAAGCCTCATCTGAAGAAGACTCTGCACCGCCGTGTAGACAAATGGATTCCGTGGAATCTGAACGAAGAGTGGGAGGAGCTGAAGGTCGACTTCATCAAAGCCTTCTATATGTGGCAATGCTATCCTTCTGAAGTTTCGGCTGTTGAACTCTTTGATCAGTTCCTATTTCACTACGACTCGAACTTCAGAGCTCAGATTAAACTCTTATTATTCAAGGAAAAGCTGCCATTTACTGCTCCTGCCTACCGTCCGATGAGTCCTCCCATGACAACCCAAGCGTTATATGCACGAAGGAGATAGAAAAGGAAGTGGAGACTGCTGCTCATCGCAATAATCTGGATCTCTTGACGACAGAAGATCTCCTCCCTATCCAAGAACTCAGAGAAAGAATTTACAAATCCTACGGATTGGAGGCTTCTGCTACTAAGTCTGCTGATTTCAAAGCAAAGATCAAGAAGTTCAAAAGGTAGTAGTTTTTCTTTTATCTTCTGATGTATAGAATAGACTGATGTAATCACTACCTTATCTATAATATCACTTTTGCTTTGGCCAGAAAACTACTCATTGTCTTGAGGCTGTGTTTTTATTGTTTATCTCACTGACCACTAAAGTGATATGACACACACTCACATAACCTGTATTTCTTCTGATATACGTATCTTTTATCTGTTGATAACCTTGCTATCATTGTTCAGTTTTTACTGAATTCTCTTGGATCATTAGTTTAGTACTTAGTAGTTTTGGCATCATTAATTAGGGGGGAAATTGTTGGGTTTTGAGTCAGTGGTCGTTTAGATCATTGCTAAGGGGGTACTTTGAACTGTCATCAGTAGTTCATGTACCTAGGACTTATTGTTGTATTTCGGTAATGGGAAATTGTAGTGATTTATCGCTATAGAATCGAAGATCACAAAACCTGTCCTGTACCCATAGTGTGTTTTTCGGACTTGATGATGTAATAGGCTAGACTGTTCTTATATTCGTTATCTGTTTTGTCTAAGTCCTGTAAGGGGTATTTGTTGGTCTGAACTTCAGTAGGAAGTTAAAATCAAGAACCCCATGTCATCAGTTTGTAAGAGCCTGTGTCCTCCGGTCTACAGCTGACTTTTCTCAGTAGAAGATTCCCATCAGCTGACCTCCGTTGAAGACACAGTTTGAAGAGCTCAGTACCTTCAGAGTCACTAGCTAACTGTTCTCAGCAGAAGACTTCCATCAGCCGACTCAGATGAAGAAGTCAGTACGATCAATCTAGAACTTCTGAATCCGACAAGAAACAACTGCCCGACTATTACTGTCATTCGAAAGTCAGCAGAGTATCATACGAGGATAAGTGAGAGTCAACTCAGATGAAGACTGATGTATAACAAGTCTCACCTACCATAAACCTGGACCAATGAGAAGCAACCTAAGCCTTACCTGCTCTAACACTAAAGCTGCTCTCATGTACAGAAACCAACCACTCTGCGGCGCTACTTCGAAAACTTATGGCCATTGTCCTTGGACGTTTGTGACACGTGGCATTGTCTTCTCCAACGGGCAAATGCCTGGGTCACGACTATAAATAGAGAAGCATTTCCGAGCTCAACGCATAAGACATCAAAGGGAATACATGCTCACAGCATTCAAACTCTCTAGCGTATTCACGTCGATCCACCGAAGAACTTGCTTAGTTGAATATCTGTAGTTCTTCTCTATAGAGTTTCTTTAGTTTCCTCTTCTCTATCTAAGCTCAACTGTTACATCCATAGCTTAGAACCTTAGAAGGAGTTCACTTTTTGTGAATCGTTCTTATTGTAAGAAATCCTTCATTATTGGAGAAAATCCCCTCCCCTTCAAACTTCGGTTTGATTTGTAAAGTCGCTAAGGACTATAACTTAGAAGGGTCTGTCTAGCGCACAGATTCCTAGCTGAGACTTGCTCAGATTAATCAACAAGAACTCCTGTTCAGCAGGACAGTAGACGTAGGATCTTGTGTATCCGAACCACGTTAAAAATTGCTTGTGTTATTTACTATTTTATTGCATCGTTCTTAAACCGATTTACAAACTCATAACTTGCATAAAACATATTTAAAAGTGCACCAGCCAAAAAGAGATGAAGTCTATCGGGCCCCACACTTATCCGCACTAAACTCTCCGACTGAGATCTTAATACTGACAAAAGTTAGTAGGATGGACTTAGTAGTTGAGACACTCTGACCCGCGATCAGAAGGTTACTATTTGACACTGTTCATCAGTCGCACTATACAACTCAATTGTCCTTCGCGTTTAAGGAAAAACTTGCACTCAGGTGTATTCACCCCCTACCCCCCTCTACACTTGACACTCGTCTCCGGACCAACACACATTAAATGCATGTCTTCTCACCTTACTCCAACTTGCAAATCTTACGTAGGTCGAGATTATAGGCGGCTATGTAATCATTTCGTTTATAACATTAAATCATAACCGTTATAATAAAGCGAGATTAGATCATAACCGTCAAATCTGAAAACAACTTGATATTCAAATCTACTTAATCTTCTCGCTAAGTCTTCTCACCTTATTTCCGCCATTTTCGAATTTTAGGAGCTCTACACATCACTACATCTAAGACTTCTACTACTCCTTAAGCTCTTAATCTACGGTAAATTTCTCATATCTTGTCAGCAATTCTAAGTTACTCTATTTTCAAGTGCTAACAATTTTTTTGCAGATTCTAGATCAAATGGCGCCTCAATCAAACATCATTCAAACTCCTTATATTGACGAGATCATCCAGGGCATAGTTTGTTTCGAGCTAACTATAGTGTTCCACAAATCGAAACTCCCTTACATGGAGGGTATTTACACCACTCTTCAAACGTCTGGCCTGAAGATGCTTCTGACGAAGCAACCTAAAGCTTGTCTTTCTAGACAAGTGGTTGAATTCTACTTCAACCTACGTCATGTGGAGGATACCGACACATCTCCGCAGAAGTGGGAGAAGAGTGTCACCTACATCAATGTTCGTGAAGCGCTGACTAGAGTCTTCAGCCTTCCTAACTCTGGCATTTCTCTAGTTGGATACAAGGAAGCCGAGATCAACATTTCTGCAGGAGGGATGGCATATCTCTCAAAGCTGCTTTCCCCAAAAGTTAGCTCCTGCCATAATACAGAGGCCTGGCTTACATTGTCATCCACATCCTCACTAGCGCAGCTGGATCATTCAATCAGTTGTCCCAGCCTCGACTCCAGATTATGATGGCTATTGTAGATGGAGTCAGAGTAAATTGGGCTCAGTTCTTCCTTACAGAACTGATAGCTCAGTCGCAGAAATTTATCTATGGCGATGACAATGAGAGAAGACTATCATCGATAGGAAAACTGTTGTATGGGACTAAAGTTTCAGCACTGATCGAAGCAAAAACGTCAGAAAACTTCGAGAAAAACCCAATTTATTTTGGTTTTAACACAGCTCGAGCCCACTTACAGAAAGTAGAAATGGAAGCCGATCAATTTCGTATAAATGGATAATCTAAAATAGAACGAAAAAAGTAGAATTTGATTCATTCAACTTATAAGACTTTGAAACAATTAGAAAATGGAATCGACTCGATCATCAGATTATAAGTTCATATCCCTAGCCCATTCTCGTTTTGGTCGGAACAGATCTACTCATTTTTTTTATTTTATTCCAGTTAGTAAGAGGGGTGTTGAACTAAGAAATAGACCCTAGAAGCTAAAAAAAGGTATGCTGAGCAATTGCAATATAAGGTTATATGAAGTACTTCGACAAGAAGTAAGTAAAATTCACAACGAGGACAGCTGTTGAAAGTCCATCGGTCGTGGAACTTTACTGAAAAGGTCATCTACTGACTTGCCTCCACGAGCTGAAGAGTCTAAGCGAAAGAAACTATCAAAGAAGGAAGTTTCTAAGGCTGAATCTCCACCCCGTCCAGAGGTGGAAACACTACTGGACTCGGACACTGGCAAGGAAGGTGCCACGATAAAAGATTAAGTCCAGAGAATCAGTTGGAGCATGATGCTAATTCAACTACTGGAGTGTCTTCAGAGCTACCAACCACCGTTCAGTTGACCACACTTAGAGCTGAATCTGAAGTCACTGAACAAATTCCTGAGATAACCAACTATCAGGATTTGGTGGATGTAACAGTCGGGGCTAGGACTCAGATGCTACTGAGGTTCCTTAACTAGAATATTCTGGAAGAGACTATCCAGCAGTACTTAGTGCCTACGCTCTGTAGAATACTGAGCTCCTGCCTTCCCTTTTTGGTGTCTCGTTGTATCCAACGGAGGCAGTCTCAGCATTCCTGCATTCAGGTATAGATTTAGATTCGCTTTTTGAATGAGTATTTTCTCTCTTACCTTGATAGCTTTTTGAAGCATTCTTCATTTACATCATCTGAGCTTGTCCTTCTCCTTCTGGTATTTGACTGAGAGGAGAACATATTTCTCAGCTAAGTTATCAGCAGTAGGGATTGACATGGAACTTCCGGCTGATTGAATTGTACCTGAGGGACTAGCTCTAGGTGTGCTGACTGTTACCTTGTAAACATGATTTATTGGCACTTCAGTCTCAGCACTAGGGGTATGTGGAAGATTAAACTCAAACTCCTCAGCTTTTAATTCTGAAAATATGTAATTAGAAGTAACAGAGTTTAAGTTAGTTCTTCTTAAACATGTAGCAAAAGAGTACCACTTGGGCGTACTAAGAGCCCTTAGAATCTTAGTGTTGGTCTCTTTGTTGTTGAATGTTCTCCCCAGCCCGTTGATGATGTTGATTTGATTCATGAATCTGACACTAAAATCATCAATAAACTTTCTGGGAAGCATTGTAAATGCCTCGAGTTTCTGCAACTCCAACTCCAGTTTATTTTCTTTGATTTGTGGAGTTCCTTGGCTCAGCACTGCGAGAGCCTCCCATAGCTCTTTTGTAGTTTTGCAGTCGTGCACTCTGCCAAGGTATGAGTCACTGAGCATAGTCAGTATCACGTTGCGTGCGACTCGGTCAAGATTGTGAAGCTTTCTCTCTTCTGGTGTAAAGAGGCTCTTGTTCTTGGGAACCTTTGCACCAGTTCTAGCACCTATTGCTCCCTGAATTGCAAGTTCAATGTTGTCAATCATGGTAACAATGGATTCTTTCTCAAGGACGTCAGTCATGCTGTCATGCAGCGACGTTAGAAGTGCCTCCATCCTTACACGCCATACCGCATAGTTTTCAGCTGAAAACATGGGTACCGTCCTTACACATGAAATATCATATATTTTGAAGAATATGGTATAGGATGCTATGAAGAGATGCAAATGCAGAGAAAACGATTTTTCAGGATCTATTCGAGTAGGTCGATTTTTAGAAAACGATGATCAGAAGAACACTGCTCTGATACCAATTGTTGGTCCAGAGATGAGCCTCAGGTGTATAGGGGGGGGGGGTGAATACACCTGAATGAAAATTCTTACTCAGAACGCGAAAGTGATTTTACCTAAATGTTGCTACTGAACTAGTCTACTAACTAGTTAGCTGGCCAAATAAACTTTCTGGATCGCGTGGATAGAGAGTTCCTCTATTGAGTACAGTCTAGTGACTTATGTCAGTGAACAATAGTTCAGCATCATAAATTGTGTGCGGAAGTGTACACCCAAAATATACTCGTCTCAGTTGAAAAACCCGTTTTATACTATTTGATTCAAAGTCATTTTTATGCAATGTGAACAATAATCAATGCAATAGTAAATCAACGCAAGTAATTTTAAAGTGGTTCACATACACAGGATCCTACATCCACTGTCCTGAACAAAGCAGGAGTTCTTGATTAGCTTATACTGAGCAAGTCTCAGTCGATCTGTTCACTGGACAGATACGTTCTTGTTTGCTTTACTGAGCAAGTCTCAGTTAATCAGTACGCTAGATAGATATCTACTTATAGTCGTAGTGACTTTACAATCTCAACCGTGAAGGTTTGAGTTTCTCCAACTATGAAAGAGTTCTTACAATAAGAACAGTTCACAAAGATGAAGTCCTTTGAGGTTTCTAAGCTAATGATATTACAATAAGCACGCTAAGGTTAGAGAAGGGAACTAAAGGATCTCTAGAGAGAAGAACTAAGATGATCTTTCAAATGAGCAAGTTCTTCGCTTTGCTTGGCTTTGAGTTTGCTAGAGTATGTTCGCTTGAATGCTTGGTTCCCTTGTGTTGATATCTTTCTGCATGAAGATTCTTCTCTATATGTAGTCTTCGATTCATGAATAGATCCATTGGAGGTAGTCTAGACACGTGTCAAAGAAGATAATGAAAACGAACATATCGATTTTTAATATCGCTGTAGAGATTTCCTCTTTTTCAGTCTAGGAGCAGCTTTATGGCAGAGCAGGTAGAGTGCTGGCAGCTCATCATTGGTCGAGGTTACGAAAGTAGGTGAGGCTTGTTCAAATCCAAGTGTACGGTAAGTTGACTTCCTCTGAATCCTCGGACCTTCAACTGAATTGTCTCATACTTCTATTGTCTTGGATCTGAGTTTTTGTGGTTCGAATTTCTTAGCAGATTCAGTTGGTTATAGCTTATCCAACTGACTTCTTCGATACTGAGTTCCTTCGGCTGAGTGGCGGATCTTCTACTGAATGCACCAGCTACTGAACTCTAGCTTACTGAGTTCCTAACATGCTTAACTCAACTAAGTTATTACATTATCAAAGGCTCATCATTCAAGTAAGGGATTTTCAAATCTTATCATGCTAAATCTCATCCCAACAGATTAGATAAATAAAATTAACCCGAAACCCCTTGGATTAATTTTAAGCACATATGCCTCACATACTATTCATGAGTGTGTTTCACATCCCGCCGAACCAATAAAAGTTTAGCAACTCTTGAAAATGTACTAATTGTGCAAGCAAGACACTACGCAGAACAGAATAAAACTCATTTGTAACCCTAGAACTAACATGCTCAAAAATAAACAAATGAAACAGCAAATATAGAAACACGAAATTGAAATGAAAAAATGAACTGAATTATAAAACGAGAGTACCAATTCACAACGTTTTCGATCTCTCAACAAAACAAAAATTGAAACAGGAAGCAAAATAGTCTTCAACTTCGAACATTAAAAACAAGAAACCAAAATGTTTGTCTTCCTCCTTCTACTCTCGAAAAGCATGAAAATAAAATGGAACTTCGTATCTGAATTCTTCGCCAAAACGAAAACTACGAAGCAGGAAAATAAAAGTGAACGTAGAAAATAGATGATGAATTTCCTGTGCCTTTCTCAGTTATATAGAGCTGCATCAAGATCTCTAGATAGATCCAGGGAAAATCTTCGGATAAGGAAAGATCTTCAAGATAAGGTAATATTTTATCTTTCCATATTTCTTTCTTAGCCTCCAAGTTTTCGACCCTTCTCTTCCTTCCTTCAACTTTCGTCCAAAACTTGATCATACCAGTGCTTTTTTGGTACAAAATACGTCGTCACCTTGCATCCTTATCATACGCTACATCAGTCTTAATTTCTTACAAAACTGCCATGAAAAGTGCTCCGACCGCCCACTTAAGTGACATTTTGGCTAAAAATAAATCGGTACAGAAATGACATTTTGGGGGAAATTGTTAGGAGATGATTCAGTAGTATATTTGTTTGAAGATTTGAATGATCCCAAACCCTAATTTGATTGGTGAACCATTGAGTTGTAATTGTAATGCCTTAGTCTCTGAGAGTTTCAGACTTAGTATACATTCCCTCAGCATGGTTTAGGCACTTAGTTCCGTCTGCTGACCCTTCAGAAGATTATCCGCCTCAGAACCATGGAGTGAAGACTCAGTAGTGCTGGACTCAACAAGAGCAGTATACTGAGAGGTATTCATACTCGGTAGGCTTGGACTCGCGGGAGCAAGATATCGAAAGGAGTCGGTAGAACTGACTCGCGGGAGCGAGTTCTCGAAATCGAGTTAACCTTCGCAGAGAGTTGCACTCAGTAGGAGTATACTACTGAACGAAGGTCAGACTCAGCAACGGCCAGACAGTCTCATTAACTGTCAGATGATCTAATATGTAAAATTAGTAGAGTCATACGAGGTATTCAGAGAAGTCAGCTTCAGATCTGCCTAGAAGTCTGTTTGTCTCAACTACTTTCTACACCTCGACCAATGACGAGCAGCCAGCTGTCCACGTTCTGATTAAAGCTGCAAGTCAACTTATTTCCAGAAATGGAGGGAAAAGACTTTGCCAGATTCTTTGAAAGAGCCGTTAGCTACCCAAAAGAGAGTGACACATGGATCGACGTCTCCAACGGATCTTTCCATAGCTCACCTCTATAAATAGAGGGAAAATCAAATTGAAGCTCACCAAGAACCAGAAGAAGAACACACGAGCGATTACGAGCAAGCACTTACAGACTTAAGTTTTTCGCAAGATCTTCAGAGAAACACTTCTAGCGAAAGGCGATATACTTGCTCAAGGGAACCAAGCTGAATTAGAATCAATAGCCTCTAGTATCCAAGTGATTCAACAGGAACCCAAAGAGCTTATTCCTCACTGTTTGTCACTCTAGAAGCCACCTTCTTGTTCCCTTCCCTCTAACCTAAGCTCCACTGAATATATCCATAGCTTAGATCGAAGGATTTCATATCTGAATTGTTCTTACTTGTTAAGAACTCCTTCATAGTTGGAGAGTTTGTCAAACACCTCAGTTTGATACTTGTAAACTGAGACTTGCTCAGTATAATCCTGAAGACCAGTGTTTGTCCAGTGCATAAACCGACTAAGACTAACTCAGTATGATAAAATAGCCTCCTGATCTTTTCGGGACTATGGACGTAGTATTGTTGATATCCGAACCACTTTAAAATCGTTATGTTCTGCTTTTACTATTGCATTGATTATTGTTCATACTGAAAACCATTTTACAAATCATTCAACAGAGTTTCAGCAAACCTTAAGAGATTGCACTAATATAGTGAAACAATTTTAATAAAAACGTTTTCAAACTCAACTGAATTAGGCCTACACATTTCGGCACTCTACTGAACTCTTGCTGAACGGTACTAAATTCTGACATCAGTCAGCTAGCAGGCCTCAGTATAGTCAGTCACTCTGTCCACGCAATCCATAACAACATATTTGGTCTACTACACTTGTTCAGCAAGGCACTCTCCTGAATAGGACTGTTCGCGTTTTAAGTTGAGAAAGTTTTCAGGTGTATTCACCCCCCTCCTCTACACCTGAACGTTTATCTCGGGACCAACAATTGGTATCAGAGAAGGAGTTCTCTAATACTCTTGTTATCTGAAACTGGTCTAGTTGAAAGGATCCTGAAAACATTTTCACTGCATATCATTCTTCATTCATATCATTATTTAAAATGTCTGATATGTCAGGAATCAGGATGGTACCCATGTTCTCAATAGAGAACTACAGGGTATGGCGAGTCAGAATGGAAGCTCATCTGACTTCTCTCCACGATAACATGACAGAGGTCTTGGAAGAAGGACCTATCGTTCCCATGATCGATAGTGTTGAAACCCAGGATCCAGCACAAGGAGGAGGAATGGTGACCGGAAAGAATATCCCCAAAGACAGAAGCCTTTTTCACTCCAAAAGAGAAGAAGCTTCACAATCTAGATCGGGTTGCTAGAAACGCCATACTGACCACTCTGAGTGACTTCTATCTCGGAAGAGTTCAGGACTGCAAGTCCGCCAAGGAACTCTGGGATGCTCTGGCGCTACTGAGTCGGGAGACTCGAAAAGTCGAAGCTAACAAGTTAGCGCTGGAACTTCAGAAGCTGGAGAGACTGTCTCTCATGCCTGGTGACACGATTGAAGATCTTAACGTCAAATTTACGGATCTGATGAACACTATCAACGGGCTGGGTAAGACGTTCTCCAACCAAGAGATGATCTCAAAATCTTGAGAGCACTACCAAACGGACATTGGTCTCCATTTTCAACTTTGCTTAGACATGCTGATCTTTTCATTGTTTCTCCTGATCATATATTTTCAGAATTAAAAGCTGAGGATTTCGAGTTCGGTCTACCACAAAGGAAGCAGCGAGCTGAAGCTGACACTTAGATTGACCATGCCTTCAAAGCATCAGTCAGCACATCATCTCCCGCATCTAGCAAAGCTGAGCCTTCAAGCAGCGATCTACAAGAAGGAAGCTTAGCTCAAAGATATGCACTGCTTGCCGTCAAGTATCAGAAGGAGAAGGAGCGACGTAAAAAGCTCTCTAGAGTCGTCAGAGAATCAAAGAGTAAGTCTGAGTATACACCTAAGCGCACTCCTGAACCACATACTTCTGATTGCCGGAAACAGGAGGACTCTACACAGTCGAAAGACAGTGAGAGCAAAGAAGGCACAATCACCTCCTGCTACAACTGCAAGAAGCCAGGACACTACCAATACGACTGTCCTGAACTTAGTACATCTGAAAGAGCAGCACGAAAAGCTCGAAGGGAGAAGTTCATCAAGAAGTGTCATGCATACATTGCCGGTGAACTCTTAGATGACTCAGATGAAGTCGATTCCTTCATGGATTCATCAGATGATGAAGCGGCATTCATAGCCCTAGAGCTTGAAGAAGATGTTGAAAAGTGTCTTATGGCAGGAGAAGAGGATGAGGTAAACTCTCACGCACCATTTAACTCCTCTTCACACTGCACACACGACACTATTTCAAGAGTAGATGAGAATCTGAACGTCTCGATCGCCTACGAAGAATTATTAGACGAGCAGATTCAGATGAGCCTGCAGCTCAGTAAGACTCTTTAGGAGTTGGATACCCTGAAAGTGGAGAATCAGAGACTTTCTCAGGAGAGTCAGGTTGCTACTAAGTTAGAAGGACTTGTGTTGAGATTTAGGGAGGAGATTAACTCGCTGATGGCCAAGTCTCAGCATCAAGAAGATCTGATCTCAGTACTGACCAATGACTTGACTCAGAAGGATATTGAACTGAGTCTACTGAAGCAAAAGTTCTCATGACTTCAGACTGAGCATGAAATGCTTAAGAAGAGTGATGATGTCTGGAGGAACCTGATGATAGAGCGATACATGGGAGCTGAGAAAAAGCTTGATGCGATGCTAGCCAACAACAAGCCCAAACATTGCAAGGAGGGACTCGGGTTCAGCCACGGAGCCTCCTTATCTGCCCCCGTACGCTCAGAGAATCGGCTGACTGATAGGTTTGTTCAAGGGGAGACTATCAATGCTGAGATTCTCAACCCCTTAGCAAAGAACAAACAGAAGATAAAGGCACCTCATTCTAACTATCGGAAATCTGACAAGAAGATTAGCTCAAAATCACCCCAGTTCAGTCAAGGGGGAACCAGCAAAGTCAATTGGGGTGATCAGTATGGACCTCTGCAGCTGACATATCCAGCTCAGTATGGGTCATATTATTATGATCATATAGTAAGAAGAGGATCCAAGAGTCAGAAGAAGAAGAAGAAAGCCGTTCAGAAGGCTAAGGTCCGCAGTCCACCAACTCAGAAGATCAGGACTCCCGAACCAGTAAAGCCTCAGAAGTCAGCATCGACCAGTCCAGTGGTCAAGTACGTTGATCAAAGTGGGAAGAAACTGTCTGAGATCACCAGGGTCGTGAGACAGATTTGGGTTTCCAAAACTTACATCTAAGGACCCAAAATAAAAAATAAAGGGTACCTAAATATAATTATGTTTGCAGGTGCACAAGGACCCTTGGTACATGGACAGCGGATGCTCGAGATACATAACGTACCAGAGGAACCTACTGAAGAATTATCTTGCTGAAGAAGGACCCAGAATCGAGTTCGGAGATAATGCAAAAGGCTATACCAGAGGCTATGGAAAACTCAGCATTGGAACCGCCACAGTTCCAAGAGTATCATATGTTGAAGGACTTCAACATAATCTTCTCTCTGTTAGTCAATTTTATGATAACTCGAATAGAGTGATTTTTTATGCTGGTTTCTGTTATGGCATTGACAAATCTACAGGGAAAACAGTGTTATCAGGTTTGCGCAAAAAGAATATATACGTAGCTGACTGGAAACCAGAACAGATCTCTACTGACGAAGCAACATCAGAAGACACCTTATGAATTATGGAACGGCATGAAGCCTTTTTTATCATATTTCCATATTTTTGGGTGTTCGTGCTTTATTCACCATAATGGAAAGGATCAGTTAAAGACTTTTGATAGCAAGTCTGACCAGGGAGTCTTCTTACTCCTGGGTCAGCAAAGCCTTCCGAGTTTTTAACTACCGGACCCTTTGCGTGGAGGAAAGCCCTCATGTTGTTTTTAATGAGTTTGGTACTGAAGACAGGAGCAGAAACTCAAATTCAGAATCTAAGGACATCAGTGAACAACTACAAGATCTAAACTTAAAAGACAATGTTGAGAAGATCCAGCTGTGTTGGGATGATGATTCAAAAGAGGAAATTGAAGATAAGACTACTGAATCTCAGCCAGCATTAAATGTAGCTGAATAGATTGATTCTACTGAACAAAATCAATCCCAGGTAACTCAGATCGATGAAGAAACCCAAGTGGTAACTGAGACCTCTACTGAGAATAATAATTCAGGGGGAACAAATGAAGTTCCTGAGCTGAATGCCCCTGAACCTGGTGACTCAGTAGACTCGACTCTAGTAACTGAATTACTTCAATCTCAGAATAGTACAACTGAAATGCCTAACTCACCTACTATCCGTGTTGAACAAATTTCAGATGAAGAGTTAAAACATCGTCGATCGTGGTTGGACGCTCACACTTCAGGTCTAATTATTGGAGATCCTTCAGCAAGCGTAAAGACAAGATCTAGATTCTGTCCGGGAGAAAGCGCTCTATATTCCTGCTTCTTTTCTACTGAAGAACGTCACTCAGTTGAGGACGCATTTAAAGATGCTGATTGGATCATCGCCATGCAAGAGGAGCTGAATCAATTCACGAGAAACGAAGTATGGGAGCTTGTTGATAGACCCCGACATCAACATGTGATCGGAACTAAACGGGTCTTCAAGAACAAGCGAGGTGAAAACAACGTCATAGTGAGGAACAAAGCAAGACTCGTGGAAAAAGGCTATGGTCAAGCTGAAGGGATAGATTACGACGAAACGTTCGCTCTAGTTGCAAGATTGGAGGCAATCAGACTATTCCTAGCCTACGCAACACATCAATGCTTCAGAGTATATCAAATGGATGTGAAGTCTGCGTTTCTGAACGGCGTGATGAAAGAAGAAGTCTATGTAGAACAAACTCCCGGCTTTCAGTAGGGACATCAAGTTTATAGACTTAGAAAGGCTCTGTACGGGTTAAAACAAGCACCCAGGGCTTGATACGATACCCTGTCTGAGTTTCTTCTTCAGAAAGGTTTTCAGAAGGGCACAATAGACTGCACACTGTTCAGCATTTGTCTAGAAGACGACATATTACTTGTGCAGATCTACGTAGATGACCTCATATTCGGATCAAAGAATGTCATTATGTGTCAACAATTTGAGAAAATGATGAAGGATAAATTCGAGATGTCAATGATAGGAGAGATGAATTATTTCCTCGGATTTCAAGTCAAACAATCAGAGAAGGGAACGTTCATCAATCAAGGCAAATACACTCGAGATCTCATCAAGAAATTTGGTTGCACATCCGGCAAACCAATCAAGATCACGATGAACACGAACATGAAAATCGATCTTGACAAAGAGGGAGTATAAGTAGACCATACTGAATTTCATGCAATTATTAGTTCTTTATTATATCTAACTGCTACTAGACCTGACATAGCCTATGTTGTAGGTGTCTGTGCTCGATTTCAGGCGAATCCTAAGCAGAGCCACATGGACTCAACAAAGAAGATTCTCCGCTATCTCAGAGGAACACCTGACATAGGTTTATGGTATCCAACATATGATAATATTGAACTAACTGGTTATTCAGATGCTGACTATGCAGGTTTCAGGATTGACTGAAAATCAACTTCGGGAACTTTTCAGTTCCTTGGCAGTAAGCTGATCTCATGGTTTTCAAAGAAATAACATTCAGTAGCGACGTCAACTACTGAAGATGAATACATGGCTGCCGGAAGTTGCTGCGCCCAAATCCTTTGGCTGAGACAGCAGCTACGCGACTATAATGTCATTTAGAATGAAGTGCCGATCTTCTGCGACAGCTCCAGTGTCATTGCAGTCACTCAGAATCTTGTACTTCATACTAGATGCAAGCACGTGGACATCAGACACCACTTCATTCATGACCATGTCGAAAAGAAGGATATCAGAATGGAGAAGATCCATACTGACCATCAAAGGGCCGATATTCTGACCAAGCCTCTAGCTGAAGCCAGATTCAGAGAACTTTCAGTAGAGCTAGGTCTGCTGGACCCTACTGACTCAAGTCAGTAAGAGGATTCAGAAGAGGAGCATTCAACAAGGGGGAATGTTCACTCTCAGTACTGGATTCATTCAGTACACGGAGATTCAACAATCATCTACACGAGGTATCAGCTGACTATGATGTTCAACTGACAGGTTTGCGTATCTCTTTTCAGTAACCAACATAGTATTTAATGCATTTATGATTCTGATTCAGCGTTGTATTCAATACCTTAGAGAATGTTATTTAATATAAACGGTTTCATTAAATGCACGACATTCTAAAAAAGAGTTCCTTAGTTATAAAATCATCAATTGAATTCATTAATTCATTATAAGATCTATTTTATTTTTTTAGGAGATGACATGCCGCCACTCGGACTTGAACCGAGATGCTCTAGCACTGCTTCCTAAGAGCAGCGTGTCTACCGATTTCACCATAGCGGCTTGTCTTGACCTCATAATAGTCTATGAATAGGCAATCGTCTAGATTTACGAATTGGAATATTTTTTGGAAAGATGCAAATTGATGAATAAAAATTTGTTCAACTTTGCCCTTGAAGGTTCATTATTTTAGCTTAGGGTTTTAGTTTTATTGTGTGTTTGAGACTCTTTGGGCCTTGAACTCTTGTAAACCCAGAAAGTCTTACTATGAATTAAGGGATTGAACTCTTGTCAAGTATGTTGAATTCTTTCGCGCATTAAATGCATGTCATATCAAGTTACTTCTTTAGCTAGTTACAACTGTAATTTGACTTAGGCGGCTATTTTGATCATTGCCTATTTTATAACATCAAATCCTGACCGTCCATCTCATAAAGCAAGATTTAAACTGAACCATCGATCGTGAACTGTTCATCTTCTTGTTCATATATATCACGTTCAAAGTTAGAAAACCGCCACTTTATCCTCTGCAACTTAAACCCTAAGATTTTTGAGAACTAAAATCATTTGCTTGCAAACTGCATTCACTATTTCTCAGAGATTATTACGGTAGATTTCATTGCCTATTCAGTAGATTACACTTACATTTTAAATGATGTGATACTGATACTAAGTTTTGCAGATTCTAGATATGGCAACAACCAACGTTTCAGTCTCTACTCCGACCAATAAGATAGAGATCCTTGAGAAGGACAGGGTATGGTGTGAACCGATTATGGAGTTCGACACCTGCAAGCTCGAGATCATGACTGAGATATTCGAGGCGCTGAGGGCATCAGGACTTGAGGCATTTTTGTCAAGAAAGCCGGCGTTCTTCCTTCCGCGATAAATCTCTGAGTTGTATCTGAACTCAGACGCAGTAGACAGAGACATCATGGGGCGTTTTATCATTCACCACGTCGCTAACCCCACCCATGCTGATCAAGAAATTAAACAGATGTCGATCAAGCAAGCTCTTCAGAAGAGCTTTCAGCTGCCCAGCTCTGGGATAAGTGTAGCTGGCTACAAGGATGACTTAATAGACGAATATTGAGATATTTTGCGGCGAACCAACATTGTCAGGGCGGCATTTCCAAAGAACTGCATGCTACCACAGTATCGAGCCTTGGCACATATCATGACGCAGATACTGATTAGTCAAGCTGGCTCGTTCGACCAAGTATCCAGGCCTAAGATCAAAATGATGATGGCAATATACGACAGAGCTCAGGTGAACTGGACGGAGTTCTTTCTTAAAGAATTCCAGACTCAGGCTGCTATGTTCGACAAGACCATGAACAGCCTGACTGTCAAAGGGAAGCTTATGTATGGGATGAAGCTGACAGTCATGATTGAAGATTTTTGTGGTGCTGACCACATAATCTACGCAGATAAGGCGTACTTCAATCCAAAGAAAGTACGTTTCCATAGCAAGGCAGCAGCCCTCCAATAGATTGGAGCAGGGCCTGTTGAAGCTGGGAAAGGGAAGAAGAAGACTTCCACTCCCACTAAGAAGAGGTCTCCACCTCAGAAGACTGCTCAGAAGACTCCATCGAAGAAGCAGAAAAAGTCCTCTGAACAAGCAGTCATCATACCTCCTTTCAGACTCCGAGACGACTCAAAATCTTCTGAGAAAACAGTCTGAGTGGAGAAGGCAGTCTCCGCTGAAAGAGAAACATCAGTGGAACAGGGGTCAGATGTTGAACCGACAACTCCCATTTCTCAGACCCCGCTGGACGTTCCACCTCTTAGCAGTATCCCTTCTGCTTAGAAGGCCACGTCTCCAATAGACTTAGACGATATGGAGACAAGCACAGAAGTCGAGACTATTGGGTTAGAGGCTGAAGCTCTTCAGAACAGAGCCGCCCGAGAAATCTCTGAGGCCATTCCTGAGATCACAAGTCATTCAGACTTGGTGTCCATGGCTCAGAAGGCCAGGCTTCACATGCTGATTCGGTTCTAGGATTGGTTCACTCTGCACAGACTCATCCAACACCAATCCTGTGAACGGCTGAACTTAGAAGAGTTGATTCTCCGCGTATAGATAGGCTACTCAGAGCCTGCGGACATCAGCTCCTTGGAAGATCTAAGGGCGACGATGCTGGTTGTACTTAACGACCGTATCCCATCAACAGTCGCGCCTTCTAAGGGTTCTGATCCCGATGATCAGGACCCGCCCAGTGATGCAGGCCCTGAGAAGCCTGCTGAGGGAACTCAACTGGAGTAGGGTGCTCAACCCACAACTGAATTACCTCTCAGCATTCTTCCCCCAGGTAAGTCGGCAGCTGGAACCTCACAAGCTGCGGACCCAGAACAACTGTTGCTAGGGTCTGCGTTTGAGGTTATGCCCATCTCCAAAGGCCGACGATCCAGGACAGTGCCCAAGGCCCTGAAGAGTCAAGGAGCCCAGAACAGACTCTTGGCCAAAGCTGTCCACAGAACCTGGAAGAAATCAACAACTGCTCACAGTGAGGAAATCAAGGAACTGAGGACCTCAATTCAAAATTCAGACGCTCGTGGTTTCACAACCATCCTCACCAACGCCTTAGCCGCTCAAAAAGCAGAGTTTGACAATTAACAGGCATCGCTGGTGGCTGCTCAGAAATCATTGCAGGAAGAATTAAGGCAGCCCACTCAGCAAACACAACAACAATCTCTTCACTGAGTCAGGCCACAGAACTCAGGATTCAGTCTATTCAGAAGACTTGTGAAGAGAAAATAGATGCCAAGTTGCAATCCATTCAGACGTTAGTGGATTTATCTCACAAGAAATACAGTGAAGATCTTATCATCAAGAGGAAATACCTCCACCAGTGGTTTGAAACCATGCAGACAGCCTTGGACAGGCTAGCCACTGCATTTGTAGGATTGAACAATAAGGTTGTTCCTGTTCCAACCCCTGGCTCAGCTGATGATGTCAAAAAAGGGGGAAAGGACACCGAGGGGGAAGAGATCAGTACTTGGAGCAGCTGGAAGCCAATCAGCTCCTACTGACCCCTTAGGAGCAGCAGCAGGTCAGGCCCAGGGTGTCTCAAGCGCCGGCGATGTAGAGCGCGCTGAGACTGGCCCAAGTGGCTCAGGACCAAAGGAGCTGAAGGATTCAGCAACTCAGACTCCCGCAGAACATATCAAAGAGGTTGCTGATTTCCTTGAGGAGGACTCAGATAAGGAGGAGACTCCTCTGCCTCCTCCAGTGGCGGGTAAAGGAAAGAAAAAGCTTAAACTTCCTACTCCACTGAAGAAAGGGGCGAAGAGATATATCAGTCCTGAGGAACAAGCTCAGATAGAGGCTGATGAGAAGCTCACCAGGGAGATTTGTTGGTCCCGATATAAACGTTCAGGTGTAGATGGGGGGGGGTGAATACACCTGAAAACTTTTCTCAACTTAAAACGCGATAGTCCCTTTCAGGAGGATGACGTACTGAACAGGTTTAGTAGACCAAATACGTTGTTCTGAATCGCGTGGCAGAGTGACTGACTTCACTGAAGCCTGCTAGCTGACTTAGGTCATAATTCAGTACCGTTCAGCTGAAGTTCAGTAGGGTGCGGAAATGTGTAGGCCCAAATTCAGTTGAGTTAGAAAACGTTTTTAAGAAAACTGTTTCAGTAGATTAGTGCAATCTTTTAAGCTTTTACTAAAACACAGTTGAATGATTTTGAAAGATACTTTCAGTATGAACAGTAATCAATGCAATAGTAAAAATAGAGCACACAGAACACAAGTAATTTTAAAGTGGTTCGGATCCAACAATCCTACGTCCACTGTCCCGAAAAGATCAGGAGGCTATTTTATTATACCTAGTTAGTCTCAGTCGGTTTGTGCACTGGACAAACACTGGTCTTGAGATTTATACTGAGCAAGTCTCAGTTTACAAGTTATCAAACTTAAGTGTTTGACAAACTCTCCAACTATGAAGGAGTCCTTTACTATAAGGATCAGTTCAAGGATGAACTCCTTCGTTCTAAGCTATAGATATGGTCTGTTGAGCTTAGGTTAGAGGGAAGGGAACGAGAAAGTGGCTTCTAGAGCGACGAACGGTTAAGTATAAACTCTGGGTTCGTATTCAGTCACTTGGATACTAGAGGCTTATGATCTGATTCAGCTCGGTTCCCTTTGAACAAGTATGTTGCCTTTTGCTTGGAATAACTCTTTGAAGTTCTTATGGAAAGCTTGAGTCGATTCTGAGTTGCTCGTGAATGCTCGTGTGTTCTTCGTTTTCTTGGTTTCGTGAGCTTCAATTTGAAATCTTCCCTCGATTTATAGAGTATCGATATGGACAGATCCGCTGGAGACGACGATCCATGTGTCTCTTTCTTTTGGGTAGCTAACGGCTCTTTCAAAGTATAGTGATAGAGTCCTTTCCCTCCATTTTTGGAAAGTTGTTGACTTGCCGCTTTAATCAGAACGTAGACAGCTGGCTTCTTGTCATTGGTCGAGGCTGAAGAAAGTAGGTGAGATAAACAAACTTCAAGGTAGATCTGAAGCTGACTTCTCTATACCTCGTATGATTCTGCTGATTTGACTTATGAGATTTCCTAACAGTCAGAAGACTGTCTGGCCGTTGCTGAGTCTGATCTATGTTCAGTAGCATACTCCTGCTGAGTTCAGCTCTACTGAAGATCAACTCTGAGTTCAGTGAACTACTCCAGCTGAGTTCAGTTCCACTGACTCCTTTCGATATCTTTGCTCTCGCTAAGTCCAGTACTACTGAGTCTTCTTCTCATGGTACTGAGGCTGATAGTCTGTTGAAGAACCAGCGGACATAACTGAACACCTGAACCATGTCGAAGGGTGTCTACTGAGTCTGAAACTCTCAGAGACAGAATAACCAAATACAACTGAATAGTTCATCAGTCAAAGTAGGGTTTTGGGATCTTTAAATATACTGAGCACTAGGCTACTGAATCATCTCCCAACAAGATTGCTGAAGCTGAAGCAGCAAATAAACCTAAGAAAGCTCCGACAAAAGCTAAGACCAAAGTCTCAGGAGGAAGAAAGCCTGGTACTAGGCCACCTCCAAGAAAGCTGAAAATCGGTGATGAGGCCAATAAAGAGAAAGAGAAAGAGACTGAGCAATCAAAGAAGACTGCATCTGATTCTCTGTAGCAACAATCTAAACAACAGACTGAACAGTAGCAACAACAATAGCAGGAAAGGCCTAGAGCAGAGCCCACAATAGAAGAAATGCTGAACTTCAGCATGATTGCCTTAGACATGAAAGCTAGACACTATCATCTAGAAGAATACAGGCGCCAAGAGGCTCTTGTAAAGGAGAAGGCTGATGAGGCAGCAAGAGAAGCAGAGAGGTTGAAGCCTAGGCCTCCACCGCCTAAGGATACTGAGATCCCATATAAGTATACGGGAGGCAGGAAGCCCACTGATCAGAAAATGCACAGATGGCCAAGGGTGGATAAGTGGATGCCATGGGAAAGGACTCAGAAGTGGGAGCAACTGAAGGATGAGTTTATCAAAAGGTTCTACGTATGGAGATATTGGCCTGATATGCACAAGAACAAAGCCTTTGTTGAATGGCTTCTAGTAAGCGAACCAGAGATATATGACATAGTTCAGAAAGCCATAGAAGACAAGGAAGATGTCCAAGTCCCTGCTCCCAGACCTCTGCCTCCTCCACAGAAGCTTGATGGATCACTCTACACAGGAGTTATTGAAGGAGAAGTCAGAAGTGCTATCTTAGCTTTGGAACTTGATGATTCTGACCCTGCTGATGTGCTAAAGATGAAGAAGCTCCGGAAGGACACATTTCAGATGTATGGACTACCTTTGCCAGAAGAGAAGTCTAGAGATTTTAAGGCAAGGATCCAGAGATTCAGGAGATAGCTTCTTATCTTTGTATTTTATTTTTAGAATAGCAAGAGATCTAATGTACTGAACCTCATTCATATATAAATCATCTTTGTTGTTTGGCATGACAATCCCTTATTGTCTTCATGGCCTGTCTGGTTATTTAACCTTAACACTCAGAATCACCTAAGTGATTACTGACTCACACACTCACTGCTTATATCTGTGTTTGTTTTTAATTAGATTGATAGACTCTATTTGTTTGAGTATGGGAAATTATTGTTTAGGGGGAAATTGTTGTTAGAATTCTGCAATAGGTTCTGATACTTCTTCCTGTGTCCCTCAATAGATTAGAACTTGATGTACAGCTCTACTGATTCTACTTGTAATATTTGTAAGGAGCTTGTATGTAATAGTTTGTAGTGTTAGGTTTTGGCATCATCAAATAGGGGAAAATTGTTGGGAGATGATTCAATAGTATATTTGTTAGAAGATTTGAATGATCCCAAACCCTAATTTGATTGGTGAACCATTGCTTTGTAATTGTAATGCCTTAGTCTCTTAGAGTTTCAGACTCAGTAGACATTCCCTCAACATGGTTCAGGCACTTAGTTCTGTCTGCTTACCCTTCAGTAGACTATCTGCCTCAGTATCATGGAGTGAAGACTCAGTAGTGCGGGGCTCAACAAGAGCAGCATACTGAGAGGTATTCATACTCAGTAGTGTTGGACTCAACAGGAGCAGCATACTGAAAGGAGTCAGTAGAACTGGACTCAGCGGGAGCAGTTCCTGAACTCAGAGTTGACCTTCAGTAGAGTTGCACTTAACAGGAGTATACTACTGAACCAAGGTCAGACTCAGCAACGGCCTGACAGTCTCATTAACTGTCAGATGATCTTATATGTAAAATCAGTAGAGTCATACGAGGTATTCAGAGAAGTCAGCTTCAGAACTGCCTAGAAGTCTGTTTCTCTCAACTACTTTCTACACCTCAACCACTGACGAGCAGCCAGCTATCCACATTCTGATTAAAGCTGCAAGTCAACTTATTTCCAGAAATGGAGGGAAAAGACTCTGCCAGATTCTTTGAAAGAGTCGTTAGCTACCCAAAAGAGAGTGGCACATGGATCGACGTCTCCAATGGATCTTTCAATGGCTCACCTCTATAAATAGAGGGAAAATCAAATCGAAGCTCACCAAGAACCAGAAGAAGAACACACGAGCAATTACGAGCAAACACTTACAGACTTAAGCTTTCCGCAAGGTCTTCAGAGAAACATTTCTAGCAAAAGGCGATATACTTGCTCAAGGGAACCAAGCTGAATTAGAATCAATAGCCTCTAGTACCCAAGTGATTGAACACGAACCCAGAGAGCTTATTCCTCACTGTTCGCCACTCTAGAAGTCACCTTCTTGTTCCCTTCCCTCTAACCTAAGCTCCACTAAATATGTTCATCTCTGAATTGTTCTTACTTGTTAAGAACTCCTTCATAGTTGGAGAGTTTGTCAAACACTTCAGTTTGATACTTGTAAACTGAGACTTGCTCAGTATAATCCTCAAGACCAGTATTTGTCTAGTGCACAAACCGACTGAGACTAACTCAGTATAATAAAATAGTCTCTTGATCTTTTCGGGACAGTGGACGTAGGATTATTGATATCCGAACCACTTTAAAATCGTTGTGTTCTGTTTTTACTGTGGCATTGATTATTGTTCATACTGAAAACCATTTTACAAATCATTCAACAGAGTTTCAGCAAAGCTTAAGAGATTGCACTAATATACTGAAAACAGTTTTAATAAAAACGTTTTCAAACTCAACTGAATTGGGCCTACACATTTCCGCACTCTACTGAACTCTTACTGAACAGTACTGAATTCTAACATCAGTCAGCTAGCAGGCCTCAGTATAGTCAGTCACTCTGTCCACGCGATCCAGAACAACATATTTGGTCTACTGAACTTGTTCAACAAGGCACTCTCCTAAATAGGACTGTTCGCGTTTTAAGTTGAGAAAGTTTTTAGGTGTATTCACCCCCCCCCCCTACACCTGAACGTTTATCTCGGGGCCAACAAACGGACATATCGATTTTGAATATCGCTGTAGAGATTTCCTCTTTTTCATTCTAGGAGCAACTTTATGGCAGAGCAGGTAGAGTGCTGGCAGCTCATCATTGGTCGAGGTTACGAGAGTAGGTGAGGCTTGTTCAAACTCCAAGTGTACGGTAAGTTAACTTCCTCTGAATCCTCGGACCTTCAACTGAATTGTCTCATACTTCTATTGTCTTGGTTCTGAGTTTTTGTGCCTCGAATTTCTTAGCAAATTCAATTGGTTATAGCTTATCCAACTGACTTCTTCAATACTGAGTTCCTTCGGCTGAGTGGCAGATCTTCTACTGAATCTACCAGCTACTGAACTCTAGCCTACTGAGTTCCTAACATGCTTGAATCAACTAAGCTGTTAATTATCAAAGGCTCATCATTCAAGTAAGTGATTTTCAAATCTTATCATGTTAAAACTCATCCCAACAGATTAGATAAATCAGAATTAACCCGAAACCCCTTGGATTAATTTTAAGCACCTATGCCTCGCGTACTATTCTTGTGTGTGTTTCACATCCCGCCGAACCAATAAAAGTTTAGCAACTCATGAAAATGTACTAATTGTGCAAGCAAGACACTACGCAGAACATAATAAAACTCATTTGTAACCCTAGAACTAACATGCTCGAAAATAAACAAATGAAATAACAAATATAGAAACACGAAATTGAAGCAAAAATAGGAACTGAATTATAAAACGAGAGTACCGATTCACAACGTTTCCGATCTCTCAACAAAACGAAAATTGAAACAGGAAGCGAAATAGTCTTCAACTTCGAACATTAAAAACAAGAAACCAAAGTGTTTGTCTTCCTCCTTCTACTCTCGAAAAGCATGAAAATAAAATGGAACTCCGTATCTGAATTCTTCGGCAAAACGAAAACTACGAAGCAGGAAAATAAAAGTGAACGTAGAAAATAGATGATGAATTTCCTGCGCCTTTCTCAGTTATATAGGGTTGCATCAAGATCTCTAGATAGATCTAGGGAAAATCTTCGGATAAGGAAAGATCTTCAAGATAAGGTAATATTTTATCTTTCCTTAGTTCTTTCTTAGCCTCCAAGTTTTCGACCCTTCTCTTCCTTCCTTCAACTTTCGTCCAAATCTTGATCAAACCAGTGCTTTTTTGGTACAAAATACGTCGTCACCCTGCATCCTCGTCATACGCTACATCAGTCTTAATTTCCTACAAAACTGCCATGAAAAGTGCTCCGACCGCGCAGTTAAGTGACATTTTGGCCAGAAATAAATCAGTACAGAAATGACTCTAAGTCAACGGAATAACCCGATCTCTTATATATATTTTTTTTCATATAAAGGACGCGAAATATGAGTCTCTCACCTATGGTTAGCTTAGGTGATTAGTTCCTCCTATATGGTTTACAGGCTAGTGCATAGGAGCGAAGTTACCCAATGCAAACTTCGGTAGCAGCTGCGAATTGCCCTCGTTATCCAATAAAAATTAAAAAATGAAGGACACGATACACATTATGTATGATTTACTAATCATGTACTAATTGAATAAATATACTACTCCCTCCGTCCCAAAATTCTTGTCCGCTATACCATTTTGGGTTGTCCCAAAATTCTTGTCCACTTTCCTTTTTTAGTAAATTATTACACACAACTTTTTTGTGGGACCCACAACTTTATACCAATCTACACACAACTAACAACTCTCCTTAAAAATCGTGCAAAAAGCAAATTGAACAATAATTTTGGGACGGAGGGAGTAGAACATATATTTCCAAACATGAGTTTTAGTTCCAGGTCGATAGTGCAGTCTGCCAGAGCCGGCCCTGAACAGGTGCAAGCAACCTGATTGGTCCCAAAATTTTAAGGGGCCTCATTTTCTTTTCTTCTTGAGAAGCCCAAGTAGCCATTTCATTTGCTTAAATTCAAAATTTGAAAGAGTGGGGTCTTACTTGTGGATGAAAGAAAAATGCTTTTAACTTTAATATATAACTAGCACATCCTTTAATCGTGATATGCATGATATTGCAATTATACTCGTAATTTCACTTGTACTTTAATTTGTTATATATTGCTTTGGAAGTGTTCAACCTGAAGATACTAAAGCATGGATTCTGCAAATTTATTTGAATGCAATCTCAATTTTTTTTTTTGGTCATATTATTCAAATGTTTATAATTCACAATGATCATACAATTGTTTGTATTAGTAGTAGAACAAACTTCTCTCTGTCTTATTACATAATTTAGATGAGACTTGCAACAGGAAATAGGAATATGTTTATCAAAAACCATTTCCGAAAGGAAGTGAATACATGAACATATAAAGATGATAAGGCCCTTCAAGACTAAGAGCTTTAACAGAAGCTGAACAATTTGGACTATTTTCATTAGACAAGGGAAACGAGTGGTAAGATGAATAGAATTGGAGAACAACATTAAATAATTACATTGCAAGGACAAAGAGCCCAATGCATCATATAGCGTTAAAAACATAAACTTCAAACTGCCATTTCAAGTTCATAGCTATCAGTTACTATATCCTACATTACGTCCGCATCTGTCAGAGATGCATAGAGAACTGAACCATTTTCTCTAAATTCAGTTGGGATGCTAGACAAAATAGATCATTTTCCGGCTGTCTGAAAAGGAAATAACAAAGTGGACAATAGTGACCAGTATTAAAAGATAAGATAGTAAAATAATTAGTTAATTTCTAATTTACACCAAATAACAAATGAACTGAGAAATATGAAACCCCACATGTTAAGATTAGATTGAACTTCTTGCGAAGAAAACCTAAAACCCAACTCAGTATCATATAACTACAAGAATTAAAAAAGCAAAAGTGAGAGATGATAAAGATATACAAACCAACTTCCCGTAAGAGGCTTAGCTGAATTTATCCAAGTACAACAAAACTGACAATGTGATTTCTTAATTTTTTGGTCACCTAGAAAATAAATTTATATGAACTACAACCTCCAGACCGAGACAAGGAAAAAACAATATGCAGCAGCACATAAAGCAGGTCTTCTTTGGATCTTAAAGCAGGTAACTGAAGGAGGGTTGAGTCATAAACTTAGCCCGTATAAAGATGAACTTAAAATCTCGTGAAATTACAGTTTTAGCTATAAAAAAATAAAGCATCACCCTTAGACACCTTCCTTGACATTTCCCTCCAAAGTTCCATATGGCTTCCTGTCGTGGAATCCTTAGCAAGTATGATATGTCCTTCAGAGAATCCTTTAACAGAGAAGTTAATGTTATGATTTTTTTGCTTATGAAATTCTCTTCACTCTTTGCAATTAAAAGGAGAAGGAAAAAAATCTGTTCTCCGAATAAGTATGAATTTCATATCTTTGTTAGTAGTGATAGCTCTTTTCATAGCCAATTATCCCGTCCGAGGAATTTTTGTTTCTGGAGAATAAAGTAATGCTTCAGCTGGAGAAACGATGTAACTAATCATGAATATCATGTCATATAATATCATACATTCCATATCTATGATTTCTCCACTAAGGTTTAATTCCACTAGTGAGAGTAGTTTCCGCTCTACTAGTGGACATAATCCAGCCTTCGCTACAGCATAATTCTCCTAATGGATATATTCTAGTCTCTATTAGGATTTAATTCCTTAACTGGAAGTAGTCTTGTTAAACCTCGTGTTATATCCAGGATAGACAACCAATCAAAAAATAAATATATAGACATGTCAATAATATCATCATGCAATAGAATCAGTTATGCTCTAAATCTTTGCAAACAAGTAATTAAATCTTATTGTTTCTACTTCTTTTATTCCAATCATCAATTTATTTCCTATAAATAGTCCAAGGCATAATTAAATCAAAACCAAATAAAAAGAAACTACCAGCAATAATAAAATTTGTTTGCGTAAAATATTGCTAATTTTCCAACTTCCAAGTTCCAAGGCAATATAAAAATTAAGTACAGGATATCGCCTAATGAGATTTGTTCCGACTTAGTAAAATAGATAAATATAATTTTGTTGCTAAAAGATCTCTAAATAATGTCATGTTATAATCCATTATTAAATCAAAAACTCGGACACAGTCACACAAATACATTATCATGCATAATAAAAATAATCAACCACTTCAGCTACCAAACACTATTCATGTAAGATAGTATATGTTACTTTGCTATTTGTATTCCACGTTCCATTTCTCCCTCAACACAACGTCAACTAGGAAAGTAAGATATGGAGCCATAAATTCACAATGCTAGAATAGATAGATCAACTATATCATTCAGTAAATAAAGCTTATCAGAAACAAGCCTGATGATAAAATAGTAAAAGCAATTAATTAAAGTTAATACAGTGACTCACTTACATTTTCATAATGAAACGGTTCTGGTCATCTATGAATTTCACTCTCCCACCAGGCCAAGATTGCATGCTTGATCTGAGACTCCATTTTATGTCTGACACAATCACTCACACATCTACAATTTTAGCAAGACAAGCAAATACTACTTAATATAATGGTTTAAAAGCACAGGAAGTGAAAATCTTTATTAAAAAACTGGGCATAAATAGATTTTAGTTGCTTGGTAAAGGAAATAATTAAATGGTAAGAGGTAATACATGTTAAGAAAGGTAAGAAAAGACACATTCACACATTTCTAACCGACTGAACAAGGATATGACGCTCTCTGTACATTATGCCTAAGAAACAGGCAATTCATACAATCATTAAAACAAGCAGTAACATAACGTGCCACTGCAGTTGACCGTAATCATACTAGAAAACTCAAATTGATACTAAAATCAAATCAACTGCAGAATGTATAGTTGAGCAGAATGGATGCCTAAATATAATTAAGTGTAGAGTTTAAACATGCCTCCAAGAAACAAGTATCATAGATTTGAATCCAAATTTGTGCATTATAATAATTATTCGAATTAAATACACTAATTACGCAAATTAGATAAACGAGTACGATTATTAAACAATTAACGCAAATTTAATTAAACCTCTTAGTGTAAGTGTGTAACAACTAAATTCATTATGTTGATATATATAGCTTATGTTTTGGATATGAAAGAAATTACATAGTTTTTGTTGCCTGAATCCTATATATGTATTTAAAACAAACTAAAAACTAAAATATGCTATCATTGAACAATACGAACGGAAAAAAGAAAAGATATAATACCAGAGTATATGTTCAGAGATAACAAAAAACAAAAAAGATAATAATAGAGGCTTAGTCTTTCAGTCTCCCAAAACAACATAAAAGTAGACACAATATAATGTTCGGGAAAATCAAACAGATACAAGTATGACGGCTGATACAATCATGGCGATGGGCCTGAGGCAGAAGTTGCAGGCCAACAAGATATTTGATTATGGCTCTAGGCCCAAATTGTTAGGGTAGAAATATCATGTATATTTTATCTAGTAGAACCATGTTATGCACTATAGATGTTTATGAACGAATTCAGTTATCCCACTATCTTCCCCCACTCCTCTTAACCTCCATTTTTCTTCTGGTGTCTAAACCGCCATTAAAGGCTCTATCTCGATACCTTAGCGTATCAATGGTGCTCTCGTTGAGAGAGATGAATCTATTCCTTTTGAATTGTTTGGAGAAGGACGTTCCTCGATTTGATGGAACCGACCCTCACGATTGGATTCTGCAAATAGAAGATCTCTTTCGGTTTGTATCCGAGTTCGGTTTTTGACGACCTTTTCAACCCATGTTCGAATTGAGATGGCCGCCTCTCGTCCGGAAGGGCAGGGCCGCCTTTTGGTTCGAGGAGGAACATGTTGATGTTTGCACTCCATGGCCAAAATTTAAAGAAAAGCTAGCACAACGGTTTTCTAGAGCCCCTCTAGGTGCAGATATGGATAATGGCTCAAACAATCCTGACAATGGTTCTGGGGAAGACGACAAAACATTTGTGGAGCCTGTCCCTGAGCTCGAGTCCGCGCATCCGCTCTTCCCAGTCCCCGTGTTCACATGCACGCCACAATCGTGGTGCAAACCAGTTCTCTATGGCAAACCTCGCCGCCCATGTCCTTCAAATTGTGCCCCCATCGGTACATTTTCAAGGCAGAAAAACCACCGTCGTCGACATCGACGGCGCTACCTACAACCGGTTGAACCTGGACCGCCGGCCGAACCACCGAGATAAGAGGTATCATTTTTATTGGTTACAACTAAACTTGGTTGATTGTGCACGTAAACTGTTCGACAAAATTCATCAACCACGTCATTGTGAAGAGTCTCCACTGAGTGGATACTAGAAGTTAAATAAAAACAGGATTGTGGTGTTCACACATGAGGACAACTTAATTTATGAATATGGCCTTAATATGAAATTGGATTCCTTCCTTTTTGTGCCTTTCAAAATACACGATTGGGGTTCCTTGTTTTATGAGCATGCTCTTACGATAAGTAAAGAGTACTTGATTTCCAATCACTTGGCAGTTCTTGCGAGGGAAATGTTTTATTGCTTGGGTATTGTTCTTAACCGTTGAAGAATGAGAACCATGATTATATTCTTGTTATTATTGCAAGTAAGTTGTCTGATGAAATGCCTGATAAGAACATTGTGTCTTCAATTGGTTTGGATTCTGAGTGTATTTCCGAGACGGATTGTGGAAATGAAATTAAGGTTGTGGGAGCTATTTTTCAATAAGTGGAAAGAAAATTGCTGACGACAAATGCATCCATTGGGGTTAAGTTCACTATAAACGAAGTTGGCTCCATGATAGAAAAGACTCAGAGGGCGTTGTTATTTTGCCTTAAACACCCCATTTTCATTGGTTATCTCAAGAAAGACAGTGGTCATGCGTTGTCTAAATGGGAGCTTCACTGCTCAAGGCTAGATTTGCAATTGGAGAAAACCAAAAGGGATTTCGCAGCGGAAATTCCACCAGCAATATTCACAAAGCTGAAAGAGGAAGAAGTAAAGTTTTACAGTGACAAATTGTTGGGGAGGAGGCATGAATTTTTCAAGGATAACGAACTTTACAAAAGTATCAAACTTGTCAACACAGTGGCTTATGGTGTTGATGTAGAAGCAGCGATCTACAGCGGTGCACGCAATGCCAAGGTGCAGGTAATCACAGTTTATTTGGACTTACTCCTGGGCTTCATGACAGCAAAGAACTGGA
The DNA here is from genome assembly GCA_028984105.1 of Lavandula angustifolia. Classification (NCBI taxonomy): domain Eukaryota; kingdom Viridiplantae; phylum Streptophyta; class Magnoliopsida; order Lamiales; family Lamiaceae; genus Lavandula; species Lavandula angustifolia. Next base: position 16,701,179 of record CM054806.1, on the reverse strand, counting down.
TTTCTAAGACCTCTATAGGTTCTGCTAATGTAGATTTTTTGAAAACTATATACTATTTGGAAAGCTTGAATTTGAGTGAGCCATAGCATACAGACGATTTTATTTTGCCAATTCATTCAGAACAGGTTGTTACTTCTTTGGGTTATGTTTGTGCGGCAGTAGTTGTTTGTAGTTGTGGTGGTTATTTCAATCCACAACTAGTTTTTTCTCTTAAAGCCTGGCCAATGTTCATCGGATTATTGTTCTGTGTTGCGGCTGAGTTAAATCTCAACCTTGAGGACAAGGTTGGTTTGAAGGGGTGTGGAGTAGTAGTAGCATTAGTAGTAGCTAATACCACCCCGAGTAGAGGAGCCGATGAAGGGTTGATTGGGTATGGAGATAAGGCAAGCCCACGAGTAGCTGGCGAGACAGTCCACCATTCAGGAATACAGATAGATCCAGCTAAAGGGAGTCCTAAACACAAGAAGCAAAGCTCATGGAGCTACTCATTACTGCAAATTAATACTCGTAGCAGCTTCAAACCTCTGAGTCATATCACTAGGGTGCTTGAAACTTGTACAATCCATCTGCAAGTGGCCTTTGTCACTTCAAGTTGGCCTGGAGTTTAGCTTGTTGTTTCTTAGTTTTGAAGTTTTGCTAAGTGTCTCTATAATGGGTGGTGAAGTGACATTTTTCATAATGAGGAAGTGGACAAAGGAGCCTCCGGATGGAATTTCAAGGGTATTCTATGAAGAACTACGGAAAGGATGCATCAACCTTGAGGACAAGGTTGTTTTGAAGAGGTATGGAGTTGATACGATCATGGAGATGGGCCTCAGGCAGAAGTTGCAGGTCCAACAAGATATTTGATTATGGCTCTAAGCCCAAATTGTTAGGGTAGAAATATCATGTATATATTATCTAGTACAGCCATGTTATGCACTAGCGATGTTTATGAATGAATTCAGTTATCCCACTATCTTCCCCCACTCCTCTTAACCTCTATTTCTCTTAAGGGGTCTAAGTTGCCATTAAAGGCTCTATCTTGATACCTTAGCGTATCATTTTAAGTAGCCAAGACAAAACATTCAGATATAATTTTTTCCAGGAAAGGTAGAGCAGTTAGGGAAAACAAACATATAAACACAAGTTAGTATTTTAAATGATAGTACTAAAGTGTTGATGGTGCATACCTAAAATAAGTTGAGTTGGTCGAATCAGAGGAATAATTCACCCCAGCATTTGTCGACGATCGCTAGAGTTCTCTTCGGTTTACAGATCCCTTGAACTACCTTGTCCCAAGTGGAGACCTTTGGGGCAAGAACATTTTGAAGCATCACTTGTATAATGTCAGAAGCTCCAATTACTCTGTAACGCTTTAGTAGCCTTAGAACTAGCTCATCTAGAAACTCTCTACCATCAAGTGGAGAATCAAGATTTTTCTGCAAAGCTTCCAAGAAAAATTTGCATGTGACAGAATCAGGATCGCAGCCTTGATTTAACATGCAATTCAAAATATCAAGAGCATGAGGAATGTTGTCCTGTCTGCACAAAGCATTTATGATAATATTATAGGTGACTACATCAGGTTTAGAGTTGGATCCTTTGCACAACATCTCATTAAATAAGTTCGAACCTTGTTCTACTAAACCAGAGTCGCAGAGTCCATAAATCATGGAACTATAAGCAACTACATCTGGTGTTAGTCCTTTCGCCAACACCTGCTTCCATACTGCCAAAGCATCTTGCAACTTCCCATTCTTACATAAACCGTGGATAAGCACGCTGTAACAAACATTGTTGTCCTTCTCAACCATCTCTTTCCATACAAGAATTGCCTTATCACAATTCCCAATCTGAAAGAAGCCCTTCATCAGGGAGCTGTAAGTATAAGCATTCGGCAAGCAACCTGCTTTAACCATTCGGGAAAAAAACTCTTCAGCTTCATGGGGTTTTCCTTCTCGACACAGACCATCTATAACAGCACTATACACAACTGTATTTGGTTTGCATCCGTTTCCTATCATCTTGCTCCACAATTTAAGTGCCTCTTCTGATTCCCCCTCCCTAAATAACCCACTAATGATTACTGAATAAGCATACTCATTTGCTGCATACCCCCTTTCCTCCATTGCCATTAACAGGTGCAAGCCATCAACAACTCTTCTTTTCTTAACAAATCCATTGATCATGGTCCCGTAAGTAACATCATTCGGCTTCAGCTTATTGGACAACATTTTCCCCAAAAGATTGACTGCCTTGTCAAGATTTCCTTTGAGACACAAGCCGTGCATGAGGGTGTTGTAAGTAACTTCATTGGGGACACAACCTTTGAGGAACATATTATCAATAAGCTTTGCGGCTCGGGCCAAGTCACCCTTCCTGCAAAGTCCATTAATCAACACATTGAATGTAGGAGGAGTTGGGAAACACCCTTCTATTTGCATCTCATCCAACAAAGCCACCGCATCATCAATCCTATCCTCCTTACACAATCCATCCATGAGAGTGCAGTACGTATATGTATCGGGTTTACAGTTGAAGGCAGGCATTTCCCTGAACACATCCAGTGCCTTACCAACCAATCCCAACCGACACAACGACTTGATAACTAAATTAAACGTCAAACCATTGGGAGAAATACGCTTTCTACTGTTAAGAACATAGTCATAGAACTCCAAAGCATCACGGTACAAGCCTTGCTGAATAATAACGTTAAGAACAGAGTTGAACGACTTAACAGTTGGCACGCACTGGTACTCCTCAACCATTGTATCGAACAGTTCAACGGCCTTGCGATGGAGATGAGCTTTGGCGTAAGCCCTGAAGACTAAAATGAAAAGCTTCTCAGGAAGATCTCTATTTTCACGTTTCATTCGTTTAAACATCATCTCCAGAGCCCCGAAATCACAAGATTCAGCATGGTGTTGAATAAGGGAGTAGAAGGTGGAGTCACCCCGCGTGTAACTGCCCAATTTCTGGGCATCACTGAATATCGAGTCACAAATTGGAGGCGGAATTTGAGATTCGTTAGCTGTAGAGGTATAGTGAGCCGGGAATCATGCAGCAAAGAGCTTCCAAGTAGAGAGCTTTCTCACTACTACTGCCCTCGAATTATACATTTTCAAATTGAAATCGAGAAATCTTCATCAATGCTACCTTGACTGTAGTAAGAGGAATACTATTAATTAAGACACATCCTTCCCAACCGGCATTTTGAGTAGAAAATTCATCCCAACCCACTGCAAAATGAGATTTATCCAGTTTTCTCTCTCCTGTCACTTATACGGTAGCATTATTAATAAAACCAAATCAAATTCTCTGAAATTTGTAGGAGTAGGCGAAAGAAATTTGCAGATTTTTTTTACCTGCTCTCTCATGGGCCACCCGCTTGAGGAAGACGATATGGATGGGCATGGGATAGTTTAGGTTTTTTATTTCATAAGCAATATTCACTATCTATAACAACAACAACAACAATAATAATAATAATAATAATAATAATACAGTAGAATATCCGTAATTTAATACTCGATAAATTAATAATTTATTTAAAATAATATTTTTTTCGGTCCCAATTCGAACCAGTGTAAAAAATCATCAAATTCGATAAGATAATAAGATAATAATTTTCAAAAACCTTCAATGTAAATATATGGTCTCATCGAAATCATAAATTAATAATCATTTAAATTAACAGAACACTAAGACAATTTTCTGAAATATGATTCTAGTGTTGACTGCTTTATTTTAAAGCTTAAATCTAATTATTTTCTCATCATCTATATATATTATATATTATTACCATTATACATTGAATATCTTTTAATGAAAATACAATGAACTTAAGTTTATTGTTCCTAAATAGTCAAACGATTCATTGTATTAAATTATTGTTCTTAAATGTAGTCAAATGATTCATTGTATTTTTTACGATTCATTGTTTTTAGAGGTCAATTATACATTTTACTTCGTTCAGGTCGAAAACTCTCTTTATAAATTAATAAATATTAATTTATAAATAAATTAATATCGCTATAAGATAATAAAATCTCCCGATCCCAACTATATTAATTTAAAGAGGTTTTACTGTAATATCTAATGTGATAATCAAAATCCCGCATGTTTTTCATTATAAAAAGTTAACTTAATGTGGTTATCATAATTATATAATACAATAAGCATGTAATAATTTTTGTTTTGTATAAATTATTATGTTCATTTTAATTGAGTATTTTCCGTAAAGTTTTAATTTAAGTTATTTAACTTAAAAGAGTATTGGAGAATTATTCTATTATTTAATGAATAAGCGATTAAGTTATTTTTTATTTATCAACAAAATTTGTGTGTGCCTCGGGTATGTGCGCCTCGACCCTTTATGATCCAATTCAAGATCCAATTTACTTTGTTGAGCCGGTCCATCCATTAATTGAAAAAAAAATTATATTCTAACGCGCTTCGTGTTGAGTTCCGTTTCTAACAGTTTCTTCAATTGTAGGTGTGCTTTCTTCCCTCTTAATTTCTTCTATGTGAGTTAATCTCTTAGCATTTCGATGAGAATCAATTTTATTTACTGTTGGTCCTGAGACATGCTTCAAGTGTAGAGGGAGGTGAATACACCTGAATACAAATTCTTTCTCAAACGCGAAAGTCAGCTTTAGCTGAGTGTGCTACTGAACTGAGTTAGATAGCCAGATATACTTTCAGATCGCGTGGGCAGAGATTTCTTCTACTGAGTTCAGCTCTACTGACTTATGTCAGCTGAATAGTAGTTCAGTATTAGAGTTGTGTGCGGAAGTGTAGGCCCTATGAAAATGTCTCGGTTGGAAAACCGATTTTATGTTGATTTTATGAAATACAATTGAATGTTGAATGAATAGTAAATAATGAAATAGTAAATCAACACAACAAGTTTTTAAAGTGGTTCGGACACGCTGGGTCCTACGTCCAGTGTCCTGACCCAAGCAGGAGAACTTGTATTATTTATACTGAGCAAGTCTCAGTGATCTGTTCACAAGATAGATACAAAGGATTTCATCTCTGAATTGTTCTTACTTGTTCTTACTTAAAACCATTTTACAAATCATTCAACAGAGTTTCAGCAAACCTTAAGAGATTGCACTAATATAGTGAAACAGTTTTAATAAAAACGTTTTCAAACTCAACTGAATTAGGCCTACACATTTCGGCACTCTACTAAACTCTTACTGAACGGTACTAAATTCTGACATCAGTCAGCTAGCAGGCCTCAGTATAGTCAGTCACTCTGTCCACGCGATCCAGAACAACATATTTGGTCTACTACACTTGTTCAGCAAGGCACTCTTCTGAATAGGACTGTTCGCGTTTTAAGTTGAGAAATTTTTCAGGTGTATTCACCCCCCTCCTCTACACCTGAACGTTTATCTCGGGACCAACAATTGGTATCAGAGAAGGAGTTCTCTAAGACTCTTGTTAACTGAAACTGGTCTACTTGAACGGATCCTGAAAACATTTTCACTGCATATCATTTTTCGTTCATATCATTATTTAAAATGGCTGATATGTCAGGAATCAGGATGGTACCCATGTTCTCAGTAGAGAACTACAGGGTATGGCGAGTCAGAATGGAAGCTCATCTGACTTCTCTCCACGATAGCATGACAGAGGTCTTGGAAGAAGGACCTATCGTTCCCATGATCGATAGTGTTGAAACCCAGGATCCAGCACAAGGAGGAGGAATGGAGACCGGAAAGAATATCCCCAAAGACAGAAGCCTTTTTCACTCCAAAAGAGAAGAAGCTTCACAATCTAGATCAGGTTGCTAGAAACGCCATACTGACCACTCTGAGTGACTTCTATCTCGGAAGAGTTCAGGACTGCAAGTCCGCCAAGGAACTCTGGGATGCTCTAGCGCTACTGAGTCGAGAGACTCGGAAAATCAAAGCTAACAAGTTAGCGCTGGAACTTCAGAAGCTGGAGAGACTGTCTCTCATGCCTGGTGACACTATTGAAGATCTTAACGTCAAATTTACGGATCTGATGAACACTATCAACGGGCTGGGTAAGACGTTCTCCAACCGAGAGATGATCTCAAAATCTTGAGAGCACTGCCAGATGGACATTGGACTCCATTTTCAACTTTGCTTAGACATTCTGATCTTTACATTGTTTCTCCTGATCATATATTTTCAGAATTAAAAGCTGAGGAGTTCGAGTTCGGTCTACCACAAAGGAAGCAGCGAGTTGAAGCTGACACTTAGATTGACCATGCCTTCAAAGCATCAGTCAGCATATCAGCTCCCGCATCTAGCAAAGCTGAGCCTTCAACCAGCGATCTATAAGAAGGAAGCTTAGCTCAAAGATATGCACTGCTTGCCGTCAAGTATCAGAAGGAGAAGGAGCGACGTAGAAAGCTCTCTAGAGTCGTCGGAGAATCAAAGAGTAAGTCTGAGTATACACCTAAGCGCACTCCTGAACCACATACTTCTGATTGCCGGAAACAGGAGGACTCTACACAGTCGAAAGACAGTGAGAGCAAAGAAGGCAGAATCACCTCCTGCTACAACTGCAAGAAGCCAGGACACTACCAATACGACTGTGCTGAACTCAGTACATCTGAAACAGCAGCACAAAAAGCTCGAAGGGAGAAGTTCATCAAGAAGTGTCACGCATACATTGCCGGTGAACTCTTAGATGACTCAGATGAAGTCGATTCCTTCATGGATTCATCAGATGATGAAGCGGCATTCATGGCCCTAGAGCTTGAAGAAGATGCTGAAAAGTGTCTTATGGCAGGAGAAGAGGATGAGGTAAACTCTCACGCACCATTTAACTCCTCTTCACACTGCACACACGACACTATTTCAGGTGTAGATGAGAATCTGAACGTCTCGATCGCCTACGAAGAATTATTAGACGAGCAGATTCAGATGAGCCTGCAGCTCAGTAAGACTCTTTAGGAGTTGGATACCCTGAAAGTGGAGAATCAGAGACTTTCTCAGGAGAGTCAGGTTGCTACTAAGTTAGAAGGACTTGTGTTGAGATTCAGGGAGGAGATTAACTCGCTGATGGCCAAGTCTCAGCATCAAGAAGATCTAATCTCAGTACTGACCAATGACTTGACTCAGAAGGATATTGAACTGAGTCTCGGGGGCGAAGTTCTCATGACTTCAGACTGAGCATGAAATGCTTAAGAAGAGTGATGATGTCTGGAGGAACCTGATGACAGAGCGATACATGGGAGCTGAGAAAAAGCTTGATGCGATGCTAGCCAACAACAAGCCCAAACATTGCAAGGAGGGACTCGGGTTCAGCCACGGAGCCTCCTCATCTGCCCCCGTACGCTCAGAGAATCGACTGACTGATAGGTTTGTTCAAGGGGAGACTATCAATGCTGAGATTCTGAACCCCTTAGCAAAGAACAAACAAAAGATAAAGGCACCTCATTCTAACTATCGGAAATCTGACAAGAAGATTAGCTCAAATCACCCTAGTTCAATCAAGGGGGAACCAACAAAGTCAATTGGGCTGATCAGTATGGACCTCTACAGCTGACACATCCAGCTCAGTATGGGTCATATTATTATGATCATATAGTAAGAAGAGGATCCAAGAGTCAGAAGAAGAAGAAGAAAGCCGTTCAGAAGGCTAAGGTCAGCAATCTACCAACTCAGAAGATCAGGACTCCCGAACCAGTAAAGCCTCAGAAGTCAGCATCGACCAGTCCAGTGGTCAAGTACGTTGATCAAAGTGGGAAGAAACTGTCATCTAAGGACCAGGGTCGTGAGACAGATTTGGGTTTCCAAAACTAACATCCAAGGACCCAAAATAAAAAATAAAGGGTACCTGAATATAATTATGTTTGCAGGTGCACAAGGACCCTTGGTACATGGACAGCGGATGCTCGAGATACATGACGTACCAGAGGAACCTACTGAAGAATTATCTTGCTGAAGAAGGACCCAGAATCGAGTTCGGAGATAATGCAAAAGGCTATACCAGAGGCTATGGAAAACTCAGCATTGGAACCGCCACAGTTCCAAGAGTATCATATGTTGAAGGACTTCAACATAATCTTCTCTCTGTTAGTCAATTTTATGATAACTCGAATAGAGTGATTTTTTATGCTGGTTTCTATGATGGCATTGATAAATCTATAGGGAAAACAGTGTTATCAGGTTTGCGCAAAAAGAATATATACGTAGCTGACTGGAAACCAGAACAGATCTCTACTGACGAAGCAACATCAGAAGACACCTTATGAATTATGGAACGGCATGAAGCCTTTCTTATCTTATTTCCATATTTTTGGGTGTTCGTGCTTTATCCACCATAATGGAAAGGATCAGTTAAAGACTTTTGATAGCAAGTCAGACCAGGGAGTCTTCTTACTCCTGGGTCAGCAAAGCCTTCCGAGTTTTTAACTACCGGGCACTTTGCGTGGAGGAAAGCCCTCATGTTGTTTTTAATGAGTTTGGTACTGAAGACAGGAGCAGAAACTCAAATTCAGAATCTAAGGACATCAGTGAACAACTACAGGATCTGAACTTAAAAGACAATGTTGAGAAGATCCAGCTGTGTTGGGATGATGATTCAGAAGAGGAAATTGAAGATAAGACTACTGAATCTCAGCCAGCAGCAAATGTAGCTGAATAGATTGATTCTACTGAACAGAATCAATCCCAGGTAACTCAGATCGATGAAGAAACCCAAGTGGTAACTGAGACCTCTACTGAGAATAATAATTTAGGGGGAACAAATGAAGTTCCTGAGCTGAATGCCCCTGAACCTGGTGACTTAGTAGACTCGACTCTAGTAACTGAATTACTTCAATCTCAGAATAGTACAACTGAAATGCCTAACTCACCTACTATCCGTGTTGAACAAATTTCAGATGAAGAGTTAAAACATCTCGATGTTGGTTGGACGCTCACACTTCAGGTCTAATTATTGGAGATCCTTCAGCAAGCGTAAAGACAAGATCCAGATTCTGTCCGGGAGAAAGCGCTCTATATTCCTGCTTCTTTTCTACTGAAGAACCTCAGTCAGTTGAGGACGCATTTAAGGATGCTGATTGGATCATCGCCATGCAAGAGGAGCTGAATCAGTTCACGAGAAACGAAGTATGGGAGCTTGTTGATAGACCCCGACATCAACATGTGATCGGAACTAAATGGGTCTTCAAGAACAAGCGAGATGAAAACAACGTCATAGTGAGGAACAAAGCAAGACTCGTGGAAAAAGGCTATGGTCAAGCTGAAGGGATAGATTACGACGAAACGTTCGCTCCAGTTGCAAGATTAGAGGCAATCAGACTATTCCTAGCCTACGCAACACATCAATGCTTCAGAGTATATCAAATGGATGTGAAGTCTGCGTTTCTGAACGGCGTGATGAAAGAAGAAGTCTATGTAGAACAAACTCCCGGCTTTCAGTAGGGACATCAAGTTTATAGACTCAAAAAGGCTCTGTACGGGTTAAAACAAGCACCCAGGGCTTGATACGATACCCTGTCTGAGTTTCTTCTTCAGAAAGGTTTTCAGAAGGGCACAATAGACTGCACACTGTTCAGCATTCGTCTAGAAGATGACATATTACTTGTGCAGATCTACGTAGATGACATCATATTCGGGTCAAAGAATGTCATTATGTGTCAACAATTTGAGAAAATGATGAAGGATAAATTCGAGATGTCAATGATAGGAGAGATGAATTATTTTCTCGGATTTCAAGTGAAACAATTAGAGAAGGGAACGTTCATCAATCAAGGCAAATACACTCGAGATCTCATCAAGAAATTTGGTTGCACATCCGGCAAACCAATCAAGATCACGATGAACACGAACATGAAAATCGATCTTGACAAAGAGGGAGTATAAGTAGACCATACTGAATTTCGTGCAATTATTAGTTCTTTATTATATCTAACTGCTACTAGACCTGACATAACTTATGTTGTAGGTGTCTCTGCTCGATTTCAGGTGAATCCTAAGCAGAGCCATATGGACTCAGCAAAGAAGATTCTCCGCTATCTCAGAGGAACACCTGACATAGGTTTATGGTATCCAACATATGATAATATTGAACTAACTGGTTATTCAGATGCTGACTATGCAGGTTGTTGGATTGACTGAAAATCAACTTCGGGAACTTTTCAGTTCCTTGGCAGTAAGCTGATCTCATGCTTTTCAAAGAAATAACATTCATTAGCGACGTCAACTACTGAAGCTGAATACATGGCTTTCGGAAGTTGCTGCGCCCAAATCCTTTGACTGAGACAGCAGCTACGCGACTATAATGTTATTTAGAATGAAGTGCCGATCTTCTGCGACAGCTCCAGTGTCATTGCAATTACTCAGAATCTTGTACTTCATACTAGATGCAAGCACGTGGACATCAGACACCACTTCATTCGTGACCATATCGAAAAGAAGGATATCAGAATGGAGAAGATCCATACTGACTATCAAAGGGCCGATATTCTGACCAAGCCTCTAGCTGAAGCCAGATTCAGAGAACTTTCAGTTGAGCTAGGTCTGCTGGACCCTACTGACTCAAGTCAGTAAGAGGATTCAGAAGAGGAGCATTCAACAAGGGGGAATGTTCACTCTCGGTACTGGATTCATTCAGTACACGGAGATTCAGCAATCATCTACACGAGGTATCAGCTGACTATGATGTTCAACTGACAGGTTTGCGTATCTCTTTTCAGTAACCAACATAGTATTTAATGCATTTATGATTCTGATTCAGCGTTGTATTCAATACCTTAGAGAATGTTATTTAATATAAACGGTTTCATTAAATGCACGACATTCTAAAAAAGAGTTCCTTAGTTATAAAATCGTCAATTGAATTCATTAATTCATTATAAGATCTATTTTACTTTTTTAGGAGATGACATGCCGCCACTCGGACTTGAACCGAGATGCTCTAGCACTGCTTCCTAAGAGCAGCGTGTCTACCGATTTCACCATAGCGACTTGTCTTGACCTCATAATAGTCTATGAATAGGCAATCGTCTAGATTTACGAATTGGAATATTTTTTGGAAAGATGCAAATTGATGAATAAAAATTTGTTCAACTTTGTCCTTGAAGGTTCATTATTTTAGCTTAGGGTTTTAGTTTTATTGTGTGTTTGAGACTCTTTGGGGCTTGAACTCTTGTAAACCCAGAAAGTCTTACTATGAATTAAGGGATTGAACTCTTGTCAAGTTTGTTGAATTATTTCGCGCATTAAATGTGTTGGGTGATGATTCAATCCTCAGCATGATCATACTTGTGGGAAATGACTCTATCTTCTATACTGAATCACGCTCAGTAGCCTCGTGCTCTGAACTGTTGAGAAGATTTGAAGATCCCAAAACCCTATCTGATTAGTGAACCATTCCTTTGTATTCGTATTTGTCTCTGAGGTTTCAGACTCAGTAGACACTCTGCTCTGGTCAAGGCACTCAGTAGCTCATCAGCCTCAGCACCAGTGTAGAAGACTCAGTGAATACTTGGACTCGGCGGGAGCAAGATATGCGAGAGAGTCGGTTGAACCGGACTCGGCGGGAGTAGTTCACTGGACTCGTAGCCGATCATCGATAGACTTATCTCGGCAGCCTATCTACCGAATACAAGGTCGGACTCAAGAACGGCGGATAGTCTTCGGGACTGTCGAGAATCTTTTGAAAGACAATCGGCATTGTCATGTACGAGGAAGAGAGAAGTCGGCTTCGATGCGTCTCGAAGTTTGTGCTGTCTCAACCACTCCATCCATCTCGACGAATGACAAGCATACACGTGTCTTCTCACCTGCTAAAGCTGCAGTCAACCTTTTACCTAAAAAGGTGGGAAAGTACACTGTTACCTACACCAAAAGAGCCGTTTGCTACCAAAAAGAGAGAGAGAGAAGAAGATCGTCTCCAACGGATCTATTTCAATCTCTGCTCTATAAATAGAGGGATCATTCAAGATTTGAAGCACTGGAGAATGCGCGCACCTAGAACACGAGAGAGCATTCAAACGAGCGAAATTAACGACTAAGTCTTCCGCAAGAATCAACCGATTTATCTCCGGCGAAAGACTACATCCAGCTCAAAAGGAACCAAGCTGAACCGACATAAGCTTCTAGTATCCAAGCGACTGACACGAACCTATAGCTAAACCCTCAGCTGTTCGTCGCTCTAGATAGCTGCATTCTCGTTCCTTATCCCTCTAACCCTAAGCTCACTTGCTATATCCATAGCTTAGATGAAGGAGTTCACATTTGAACCCAATCCTTATTGTATAAGGACTCCTTCACTGTTGGAGAAGTTTGTCAAACACTTTAAGTTTGATAGTGTTGTAAACTGAGACTTGGATCAGTATAAAAACCAAACGCCGCCTTTGCCCAGTGTGCAAGCTGACTGAGACTAACTCAGGATAATAAATAGCCTCCTGATCATTCGGGACAGTGGACGTAGGATTTGAGCGATATCCGAACCACTTTAAAAATCCTGTGTCTCTTACTGCTTTCTTAACTGTTGCATTGATTTTACTATTCATACTGAACATCATATTTAAAATCAATCAACTGTCTCAGCATACTGAACTTTTAAATCTACTGAACTGAGACTTAAAATGTTTTCTCACAAAAACTGATTTGGGCCTACACTATTCCGCGCACTGAACTCTTACTGTAGATACTGAATTCTGACCTAGTCAGTTAGCAGATCTCAGCTGAAGTGCTTGAACATGGACCTATCGTTCCCATGATCGATAGTGTCGTAACTCAGGACCAAGCTCAAGGAGGAGGAATGGTGACCGGGAAGAAGATTCCCAAAGACAGAAGTCTCTTCACTCCTGAGGAGAAGAAGCTTCACAACTTAGACCGTGTTGCCAGAAACGCCATACTGACCACCCTTAGTGATTCTTATCTTGGCAGGGTTCAGGAATGCAAGACTGCTAAAGAACTCTGGGATGCTCTTGCGCTGCGAGTCGAGGGACTCGAGAAGATTAAAGCCAACAAATTAGCGCTGGAACTCCAAAAGCGGGAAAGCTTGTCTCTCTGGCCCGGGGATAAAATCGAAGATCTAAACGTCAGATTTACCAATCTGATGAACTCTATCAATGGGCTGGGAAAGACATTCAGCAACCGAGAGATGAATCTGAAGATTCTGAGGGCACTGCCGGATGGACACTGGACACCTTTTGCCACTCTATTACGACATTCTGACTTAGATGCTGTGTCTCCTGACCATATCTTTTCAGAATTACAGGCAGAGGAGTTTGAGTTCGACAGACCTCAAAGAAAGCAGAGAGCTGAAGCTGACACAAAAATCGACCATGCTTTCAAAGCATCGGTCAGCACAGCATCTCCAGCAACGAGCAAAACGACGAGTAAGACTGAACCTTCACTCAATGATCTACAAGAAGGAAGTCTCGCTCAGAAGTATGCGCTGCTCGCTGTAAAGTATCAGAAGGAAAAGGAGCGACGCAGAAAAGTGACTAAAGCCTATCGGGAAATGAAAGGTAAGTCAAATTATATGTCGAAACACACTCCTGACTCACAATCTTCTGAATGCAGAAAGAAAGATGACTCAGAACCATCAAAGAATAGCGAAAGCAAAGAAGAAAGAGTCATCACTTGTTACAACCGCAAGAAGCCGGGACATTATCGGTATGATTGTCCCGAGCTCGATAGTCTTGAACGCGCAAAGACGTAAGGCAAGGAGAGAGAAATTCGCCCGAAAAGACAATCCTACATAGGCGGCGAAATCTCGGACGACTCGAAGAGGTCGACTCCTTTATGGATTCATCTCGACGATGAAGCGGCTTTCATGGCCTTAGAGCTTGAAGTCGAAGAATCGGTGAAAAGTGCATGATGGCGGGCGAAGAGGATGAGGTAAATTCTCATGAACCACTTAACTCCTCTTCACTCTGCACACACGACACTATTTCAAAGTGCGGATGAGAATTTGGACGTCGCGACCGCATACGAAGAACTGCTCGACGAACAAATTCGAGATGAGTCTACGGCTCAAGAAGACTCTTCGGGAGTTGGATACCCCGAAAGTAGAGAATCGGAGACTTTCTCAGGGAGAGTCGGAGTTGCTACCGAGGCCGAAGGACTTGCGTTGAGACTCAGGGAGGAGATAAACTCTCTGATGGCCAAGTCTCAGCATCAAGAAGATCGGATTTCAGTTTTGACCAATGACTTGACTCAGAAAGATACTGAACTGAGTCTGCTGAAGCAAGAAATGTCAGGACTTCAGACCGAGCACGACACACCGAAGAAGAGTGATGATGTCCGGAGGAGCCTGATGACTGAGAGGTACATGGGTGCTGAGAAGAAATTAGAGGCTATGCTAGCAAGCAATAAGCCAAAGCACTGCAAGGAAGGACTTGGATTCAGCCAGGGAGCTTCCTCATCTGCCCCAGTACACTCAGAAGTACGGCTTGCTGATAGGTTTGTTCAAGGGGAGACTATGAACGCAAATATAATGAACCCCCTAGCAAAGAACAAACAGAAGATGAAAGCACCTCATCCCACACATCAGCATTCTGACAAGAAGATCAGTGCCAAGAAACCCTAGTTCAGTCAAGGGGGAACCAGCAAATCAAAATTGGCAGATCAGTATGGACCTCCAAAGCCGACACATCCAGGCTCGGTATGGGTCATACTATTATGAACCTATAGTCGAAGAGGCTCCAAAGGTCGAAGAAAAAGAAAGACACACGTAAGGCTAAGGTCGGCGGTCCACCAACTCGGAAGATCGGGACTCCCGAACCTCGGAAGCCTCGAAGTCAGCGTGACCGATCCGGTGGTCGAGATATGTTGACTCCGGTGGAAAGAATATGCCCGAAACCACCGGGGTTGTTAGACAGATTTGGGTTACTAAAACTAACATCTAAGGACCCAAAATCAAAAATAAAGGGTACCCGAATATAATTACGTCTTGCAGGTGCGTAAAGACCCATGGTATGTGGACGGCGGATGCTCAAGACACATGACATACCAAAGAAGTCTACGAAGAATTATATCACCGAAGAAGGACCCGAGTGAGTTTGGAGACAATGCAAAAGGCTATACCGAGAGGATATGGAACACTCGAGCATTGGGCGCTAACGTTCCAAGAGTATCATATGTTGAAGGACTTCAAGATAATCTTCTCTCTCGTTAGTCAATTTTGTGATAACTCAAATAGAGTGATATTTGACGCTGGTTTTACGTGATGTTATTGATAAATCCACGGGGAAAACAAGTGTTATCGGGTTCGCGCGAAAGAACATATATGTGGTGGATCGGAACTCAGCGAACACCGAAGCTTGCTTATTGGCGAAGAATGACAACCGCACGGGGTGGCTATGGCACGAAAGACTCAGCCATCTCAACTTTAAGACGCTCAACAAGCTTGCAAGAAACACTCTAGCAAAGGGACCGCCGAATGAAGTATTCAGCAAAAGACACTCGATGTAAAGCATGTCCGAAGGGAAAGCAAACAAGGAATCAAAATCCTCCGGTTCCATCGCCTTCCACGGATGGAATTCTTCAGTGCTACATATGGATTTGTTCGGTCCAGTCTCCCCGGTGACGATCGAGGCGAGAAAATATGCATTAGTGGTCATAGATGACTACTCGCGCTACACATGGGTCATATTCATTGCCAACAAGTCCGACGTCAAAACAGAGTTACCAACGCTTCGAAAAAGCTCGGTGTCGAGAAGAACACCAAGATCGAGAAAAATACGTTCGGACAGGAACCGAGTTCCTTAATTCCATGGTAAAGGAGTTACGCAGCGAAGGAATAGAGCATGAGACTTCACCGCACGCACACCTCGGCGGGAATGGAGTTGCTGAACGAAAGAACGTAACTCTAAAAGAGGCAAGCAAGGACTCTACTCGCAGACTCAGGACTCCCAACCAAATTTTGGGCAGAAGCTACTGATACTGCATGTTATACTCAGAATAGATCTCTACTGACAAAGCAGCATAAGCGGACACCATATGAACTATGGAACGGCAGGAAGCCTTCTCTATCTTATTTCCATATTTTTGGTTGTTCATGCTTTATCCACAATAATGGGAAAGATCAGTGAAGACTTTTGATAGCAAGTCGGATCGGGGAGTATTCTTAGGATACTCTCGGGTCAGCAAAGCTTTCAGAGTATTCAACTATCGGACTCTTTGCGTAGAGGAAAGCCCTCATGTTGTTTTTAACGAATTTGCTACTGAAGACAGGAGCAATAACTCAAATTCTGAATCTGAGGACATCAGTAAGCAGCTACAGGATCTAAGCTTAAAAGACAAATCTGAAAAGATCCAGCTATGTTGGGATGATGATTCGGACGAAGAAACGAAGACAAATCTACTTGAATCTCAACCACCGAGCAAGTAGCTGAGCAGATTGATTCTCCCGAACAGAATCAATCCCAGGTAACTCAGGTCGATGAGGAAACCGTAGAGGTAACTGAGACCACTACTGAGAATAACAACTCAGGGGGAACATCTAGTAATGTTCCTGAGCTGAATGCCCCTGAACCTGGTGACTCAGTAGATCATACTCTTATCACTGAAATTCTTCAATCTCAGAATAGTACAACTGAAATGCCTAACTCACCTACTATCTGTGTTGAACAAATTTCAGATGAAGAGTTAAAACATCGTAGATCGTGGCTAGATGCTCACACTGCTGATCTTATAATTGGAGATCCTTCAGCACATGTCAAGACAAGATCCAGATTCTGTCAAGGAGAAAGCGCATTATTTTCCTACTTCTTGTCTACTGAAGAGCCTCAGAATATTGAGGATGCACTTAAAGATGCTGACTGGATCATTGCTATGCAGGAAGAGCTGAATCAGTTCACGAGAAACGAAGTATGGGAGCTTGTAGACAGACCCCGGCATCAACATGTCATTGGAACCAAATGGGTCTTCAAAAACAAGCGAGATGAAAACAACGTTATAGTAAGGAACAAAGCAAGACTCGTGGCTAAAGGCTACTGTCAAGCCGAAGGGATAGATTTCGATGAGACGTTCACTCCAGTTGCAAGATTGGAGGCAATCGGACTATTCTCCGGCCTACGCAACACATCAACGATTCGAGTTTATCAAATGGATGTGAAGTCTGCGTTCTCGAACGGCGTCCTTGAAAGAAGAAGTCTATGTGGAACAACCGCCCGGCTTTCAGCAGGGACATCAAGTATATAGACTCAGGAAGGCTCTATACGGGTTAAAACAAGCACCCATGGCTTGGTACGATACCATGTCTGAGTTTCTTCTTCAGAAAGGTTTTCAGAAAGGCACAGTAGACCGCACTCTATTCAGCATTCGACTGGAAGAAGACTTATTACTTGTGCAGATCTACGTGGATGACATTATATTCGGATCAAAGAATGTCATCATGTGTCAGCAATTTGAAAAGATGATGAAGGATAAGTTCGAGATGTCGATGATGGGTGAAATGAACTACTTTCTTAGTTTTCAAGTCAAGCAATCCGAAAAGGGAACGTTCATCAACCAAGGCAAATACACTCGAGACCTCATCAAAAGATTCGGCTGCACATCCGGCAAATCAATCAAGATCCCGATGAACACGAATATGAAGATAGATCTTGATAAAGAGGGAGTATCGGTAGACCAAACTGAATACCGTGCTATAATTGGTTCTTTATTATATCTAACGGCTACTCGTCCCGACATAACTTATGCTTGTAGGTGTACGTGCTCGATTTCGGGCGAATCCCAAGCGAGTCATATGGACTCAAGCAAAGAAGATTCTCCGCTATCTACGAGGAACACCTGACATGGGTTTGTGGTATCCAATGATGATAATATTGAACTAACTGGTTATTCCGATGCCGACTATGCGGGATGTAGAATAGACCGAAAATCAACTTCGGGAACATGTCGGTTCCTTGGCGGCAAAGCCGATCTCATGGTTTTCAAAGAAACAACACTCGGTGGCCACGTCGACTACCGAAGCCGAATACATGGCTGCTGGAAGTTGTTGCGCCCGATCCTTTTGGCCGAGACAAGGTGAGAGAGACTATGACGTCATTCGGAATGAAGTGCCGATTTTCTCGCGGCACGATGCAGTGCTATTGCAATCACTCGAAACCCCGTACTTCACACGAGATGCAAGCACGTGGACATCGACATCACTTCATTCGTGACCATGTCGAGAAAAAGGATATCGGGATGGAGAAGATCCATACCGACAAGCAACGGGCTGATATACTGACCAAGCCTCTAGGCGAATCCGATTCGGGAGAACTTTCGGTAGAGCTAGGTGCTGTTGGACCCTACCGACCCCGGTCGGTGAGAGGTTTCGGGAGAGAGACATTTCGGTAAGGGGGAATGTTCTCTCTCGATCTGATACATTCGGTACGTAGAGACGAAACCATCTACACGAGGTATCGGTGACTACTATGTTCGGCGACGGGTTTGCGTATCTCTACTCGGTAGTAATTTAATACAACGATACCTTGCATTTATGGCAAAGATTCAAGCATGACATTAATATCTTTTGGTTTGTCTTTATTATTAACGACTCACATTTAATGCACGACATTCCATACATAAGCTTGTTGAACTCGCACGCATTTAATGCATGTCTTTTCACGATTACTACTTAGGCTATTTTACAACCGGCTTTGACTTAGGCGCCTTTTGTGATCATTGCCTATTTTTAACTTCTAATCTTAACCGTCCATATCATAAAGCAAGTTTACATTCAGCCTTCGATCGAAAACCGTTCACCTTCATAGTTGATATATATATTCGATCATATACCGTGAAACCGCCATTAGCATACTTCATAACTTGCAAATTCCGAAAAATCCGAGATCTGCATTCGCAATCCTTACTTGCAACTTCACTCTCAATCTTATCTCGAATTTTATCTATTGGTATGCTTATATCTCGTTAATGTATTTGTTATATGTTTGAAGATCGCATTGTACAACACTGTTCTATCCAAGAAACGATGCGATTCATTTCTTGTAACAGTACAATGGCGGAAACCAATATCTCTATGATATCTCCGGCGGATATGCGGAACATTACGGAGAAGGATCGCGTGTGGTTTGAACCCACCATGGATTTCTATTCATGCGATCCGGAGTACATAGACGATATATTCTCGGCTCTGCGCGAGTCGTGGCCGGAGAAATTTCTGTCCTAGGAGGCCTTCGTTCTTCCTCCCGAGACAAGGTTGCGGAGCTGTACTTGAATTCGACGCGCGTGTGCTGGAGACATAGTGGCGAGGTTTGTTGCCCATTCTATCCAAAACGCCACTACGGAGCTGAAGCAGATGTCCATCAAGGATGCTTTGAAGCGGAGTTTTGATCTGCCCTCCGAAGGGACCAGTACAGTCGGGTACAGAGAAGACCAAGTTGATGAATATCTTACCGTCTTCTGTGGAAAGCCCACTACTTTCAGAGCTGCTTTTCCGAAGAACAGCATGTTGCCTCAGTTCAGGGCACTTGCTTATATAGTGACGCAGCTACTGACAAGCCAAGCAGGGTCGTTTGACCAGGTGTCGAGGCCTAAGATTCAGATGATGATGGCCATATACGACCGAGCCTAGATAAATTGGACGGAGTTCTTTCTCCGAGAATTCTTGGCTCAGGCTGCTAAGTTCGACAAGGCATCGAACATGCTGAGCGCAAAGGGCAAATTGTTGTATGGACTCAAACTGTCCATCATGATCGAAGATTTATGTGGATCTGGGCCTATCACCTACAGTGACAAGGAGTACTTCAATGTGAAGAAGGTCAGATTTCACAACAAGATAGCAGCGCTTCAGCAGATAGGGTCAGGACCCTCAGCAGTCTCTCCGCAATCAAAGTCTCAGCAGGCTACGCCTACAAAGAAAAGAACCCCTCTCGCTAAAACTCCTAAGGCACCGGCAAAGAAATTGAAGAAAGCCGTTGAGGTGCCAGCTACTGAGGAGGGTCCAGAAGTGCCTGCTGAACAGGCTCCTGAGAAGACTACTCAGCCCATGCAGCTGGTTGATGAGTCCGAGTCTTCTGAGAAGACTCAGTCAGTGGAGAAGATCGTTTCCACTGAAAGGGACCAAGGGGATGCTTCGAAGCTCGGAGCGCAGATATTCGGCGCCTAGACGGCCCCCTTTTCGTCCCTCCCACTCGGCTCAGTCCCTCCAACCGAAGAGCGAGACTTCACACATAGACTTGGAGTCTGAGACTGCATCTGAAGGTGAATCAATCGGGATGGAAGCTTCAATGATCGTCTCTAGAGCTTCCCGAGAGATCATACAGTTCATTCCAGAGCTTGCTGACCATTCAGATTTGCTCGTCCTAGCCAAGTCAGCAAGGCTCCATATGATCCTACGCTTTCAGGAGTGGCCTCAGCTTCAACGCCTTGTTCTACACTACTCCCGTCGCGCGGCTACACTTGGAAGAACCGAGATTGCGTGAGGAAATAGGCTATTCGGAGCACGAGAACCTCAACACGCTGGAGAATCTAAGGGCAGCCATGCTTGCAATTATTACTGATCGACGCCAAGCAGCTGGCTCGCCGCCCTCGAGATGGGTCCGACCACGACGGTCGAGGACCCACCTGATGATTCGAGCCCTCGGAAAGCCCGATGAGGGACATCCACGGGACAAGGATACCCATATCGAAGCAAAGGCACCACCTCTCGGTATCCTTGGTCCCGAGAAGTCCAAGGCCGGGTGCTTCGTCCTCGGCGAGCCCGCTCGGCTCTTGCTTTGCGATCGACTTTCGAAGCGGCGCCCGCCCGGACCGCAAAGAGATCTCGATCGATGGCAAAAGCCTTAACGCCCAAGGGATCAAAAATCGAGATCTTGCGAAGGCTATCCATAGGACATGGAAGCGGCATCGCTCAAGCCATGACTAAAGAACTTCGTGGGCCGAAGTCTTCGTCTCTTCATCGGCCGCCCTCGATGTTTCCGCGCTTATTTCGAAGCGTTGGCTCGGCAAGAGAAGTCAAATTCGAAGCTCGGCTCAAGATCTTTCGAGAGAGCCAAGCCAAGCTACTTGATGAATTTTTGGCTTCTAAACTGGCTCATACTGACGCTATCACTGAACAATCCGAGGCCACTGAACAAAGACTTGAGAATATCCAACTGGCCTTGGAAGACAAGATCACTGAGAAGCTGAAAGACTTCAAGGAAGCAGCTGACCTCTCTCACAAGTAGTACAAGGAAGACCTTACCATGGAGAGGAACGAGTTGCATGAGGCTCTGACTAAGCTCCACGATCGTCTTGATGAGCTGTCAACCTCCTACAAAAGTCTGAAGAAGTCAGTCCTAGTCCCTACCCCGGTGCTCATTGATGATGCCAAAAAGGGGGAAAGTGAAGGAAAAAGGGAAGGAAAGAAGAGTAGTGAGAAGCTGACTCAAACTCATAATTCAGTACCGTTCAGCTGAAGTTCAGTAGGGTGCGGAAATGTGTAGGCCCAAATTCAGTTGAGTTAGAAAACGCTTTTAAGAAAACTGTTTCAGTAGATTAGTGCAATCTTTTAAGCTTTTACTGAAACACAGTTGAATGATTTTGAAAGATATTTTCAGTGTGAACAGTAATCAATGCAATAGTAAAAATAGAGCACATAGAACACAAGTAATTTTAAAGTGGTTCGGATCCAACAATCCTACGTCCACTGTCCCGAAAAGATCAGGAGGCTATTTTATTATACCTAGTTAGTCTCAGTCGGTTTGTGCACTGGACAAACACTGGTCTTGAGATTTATACTGAGCAAGTCTCAGTTTACAAGTTATCAAACTTAAGTGTTTGACAAACTCTCCAACTATGAAGGAGTCCTTTACTATAAGGATCAGTTCAAGGATGAACTCCTTCGTTCTAAGCTATAGATATGGTCTGCTGAGCTTAGGTTAGAGGGAAGGGAACGAGAAAGTGGCTTCTAGAGCGACGAACGGTTAAGTATAAGCTCTGGGTTCGTATTTAGTCACTTGGATACTAGAGGCTTATGATCTGATTCAGCTCGGTTCCCTTTGAGCAAGTATGTTGCCTTTTGCTTGGAATAACTCTTTGAAGTTCTTGTGGAAAGCTTGAGTCGATTCTGAATTGCTCGTGAATGCTCGTGTGTTCTTCATTTTCTTGATTTCGTGAGCTTCAATTTGAAATCTTCCCTCGATTTATAGAGTATCGATATGGACAGATCCGCTGGAGACGACGATCCATGTGTCTCTTTCTTTTGGGTAGCTAACGACTCTTTCAAAGTATAGTGACAGAGTCATTTCCCTCCATTTTTGGAAAGTTGTTGACTTGCCGCTTTAATCAGAAAGTAGACAGCTGGCTGCTTGTCATTGGTCGAGGCTGAAGAAAGAAGGTGAGATAAACAGACTTCAAGGTAGATCTGAAGCTGACTTCTCTATACCTCGTATGACTCTGCTGATTTGACTTATGAGATTTCCTAACAGTCAGAAGACTGTCTGGCCGTTGCTGAGTCTGATCTATGTTCAGTAGCATACTCCTGCTGAGTTCAGCTCTACTGAAGATCAACTCTGAGTTCCGTGAACTACTCCAGCTGAGTTCAGCTCCACTGACTCCTTTTAGTATACTGCTCCTGCTAAGTCCAGTACTACTGAGTCTTCTTCTCATGGTACTGAGGCTGATAGTCTGTTGAAGAACCAGCGGACATAACTGAACGCCTGAACCATGTCGAAGGGTGTCTACTGAGTCTGAAAATCTCAGAGACAGAATATCCAAATACAACTGAATAGTTCATCAGTCAAAGTAGGGTTTTGGGATCTTTAAATCTACTGAGCACTAGGCTACTGAATCATCTCCCAACAAGATTGCTGAAGCTGAAGCAGCAAATAAACCTAAGAAAGCTCCGACAAAAGCTAAGACCAAAGTCTCAGGAGGAAGAAAGCCTGGTACTAGGCCTCCTCCAAGAAAGCTGAAAATCGGTGATGAGGCCAATAAAGAGAAAGAGAAAGAGACTGAGCAATCAAAGAAGACTGCATCTGATTCTCTGTAGCAACAATCTAAACAACAGACTGAACAGTAGCAACAGAAACAACAGGAAAGGCCTAGAGCAGAGCCCACAATAGAAGAAATGCTGAACTTCAGCATGATTGCCTTAGACAAGAAAGCTAGACACTATCATCTAGAAGAATATAGGCGTCAAGAGGCTCTTGTAAAGGAGAAGGCTGATGAGGCAGCAAGAGAAGCAGAGAGGTTGAAGCCTAGGCCTCCACCGCCTAAGGATACTGAGATCCCATATAAGTATACGCGAGGCAGGAAGCCACTGATCAGAAAATGCACAGGTGGCCAAGGGTGGATAAGTGGATGCCATGGGAAAGGACTCAGAAGTGGGAGCAACTGAAGGATGAGTTTATCAAAAGGTTCTACGTATGGAGATATTGGCCTGATATGCACAAGAACAAAGCCTTTGTTGAATGGCTTCTAGTAAGCGAACCAGAGATATATGACATAGTTCAGAAAGCCATAGAAGACAAGGAAGATGTCCAAGTCCCTGCTCCCAGACCTCTGCCTCCTCCACAGAAGCTTGATGGATCACTCTACACAGGAGTTATTGAAGGAGAAGTCAGAAGTGCTATCTTAGCTTTGGAACTTGATGATTCGACCCTGGCGATGTGCTTGAAGATGAAGAAGCTCCGGAAGGACACATTTCAGATGTATGGACTACCTTTGCCAGAAGAGAAGTCTAGAGATTTTAAGGCAAGGATCCAGAGATTCAGGAGATAGCTTCTTATCTTTGTATTTTGTTTTTAGAATAGCAAGAGATCTAATGTACTGAACCTCATTCATATATAAATCATCTTTGTTGTTTGGCCTGACAATACCTTATTGTCTTCATGGCCTGTCTGTTTATTTAACCTTAACACTCAGAATCACCTAAGTGATTACTGACTCACACACTCACTGCTTATATCTGTGTTTGTTTTTAATTAGATTGATAGACTCTATTTGTTTGAGTATGAGAAATTATTGTTTAGGGGGAAATTGTTGTTAGAATTCTGTAATAGGTTCTGATACTTCTTCCTGTGTCCCTCAATAGATTAGAACTTGATGTACAGC
The DNA here is from genome assembly GCA_028984105.1 of Lavandula angustifolia. Taxonomy (NCBI): domain Eukaryota; kingdom Viridiplantae; phylum Streptophyta; class Magnoliopsida; order Lamiales; family Lamiaceae; genus Lavandula; species Lavandula angustifolia. Next base: position 16,677,198 of record CM054806.1, on the reverse strand, counting down.
TCCACTGATTCTACTTGTAATATTTGTAAGGAGCTTGTATGTAATAGTTTGTAGTGTTAGGTTTTGGCATCATCAAATAGGGAAAAATTGTTGGGAGATGATTTAATAGTATATTTGTTAGAAGATTTGAATGATCCCAAACCCTAATTTGATTGGTGAACTATTGATTTGTAATTGTAATGCCTTAGTCTCTTAGAGTTTCAGACTCAATAGACATTCCCTCAACATGGTTCAGGCACTTAGTTCTGTCTGCTTACCCTTCAGTAGACTATCTGCCTCAGTATCATGGAGTGAAGACTCAGTAGTGTGGGGCTCAACAAGAGCAGCATACTGAGAGGTATTCATACTCAGTAGTGTTGGACTCAACAGGAGTAGCATACCGAAAGGAGTAAGTAGAACTGGACTCAGCGGGAGCAGTTCCTGAACTCAGAGTTGACCTTCAGTAGAGTTGCACTCAGCAGGAGTATACTACTGAACCAAGGTCAGACTCAGCAACGGCCTGACAGTCTCATTAACTGTCAGATGATCTTATATGTAAAATCAGTAGAGTCATACGAGGTATTCAGAGAAGTCAGCTTCAGAACTACCTAGAAGTCTGTTTCTCTCAACTACTTTCTACACCTCAACCACTGACGAGCAGCCATCTGTCCACGTTTTGATTAAAGCTGCAAGTCAACTTATTTCCAGAAATAGAGGGAAAAGACTCTGCCAGATTCTTTGAAAGAGTCGTTAGCTACCCGAAAGAGAGTGGCACATGGATCGACGTCTCCAATGGATCTTTCATTGGCTCACCTCTATAAATAGAGGGAAAATCAAATCGAAGCTCACCAAGAACCAGAAGAAGAACACACGAGCAATTACGAGCAAACACTTACAGAATTAAGCTTTCCGCAAGGTCTTCAGAGAAACATTTCTAGCGAAAGGCGATATACTTGCTCAAGGGAACCAAGCTGAACTAGAATCAATAGCCTCTAGTACCCAAGTGATTGAACACGAACCCAAAGAGCTTATTCCTCACTGTTCGTCACTCTAGAAGTCACCTTCTTGTTCCCTTCCCTCTAACCTAAGCTCCACTAAATATATCCATAGCTTAGATCTAAGGAGTTCGTCTCTAAATTGTTCTTACTTGTTAAGAACTCCTTCATAGTTGGAGAGTTTGTCAAACACTTCAGTTTGATACTTATAAACTGAGACTTGCTCAGTATAATCCTCAAGACCAGTGTTTGTCTAGTGCACAAACCGACTGAGACTAACTCAGTATAATAAAATAGTCTCTTGATCTTTTCGGGACAGTGGACGTAGGATTATTGATATCCGAACCACTTTAAAATCGTTTTTTTCTTTTTTTACTGTGGCATTGATTATTGTTCATACTTAAAACCATTTTACAAATCATTCAACAGAGTTTCAGCAAAGCTTAAGAGATTGCACTAATATACTGAAAACAGTTTTAATAAAAACGTTTTCAAACTCAACTGAATTGGGCCTACACTTTCCTTTTTTAGTAAATTATTACACACAACTTTTTTGTGGGACCCACAACTTTATACCAATCTACACACAACTAACAACTCTCCTTAAAAACCGTGCAAAAAGCAAATTGGACAAGAATTTTGGGACGGAGGGAGTAGAACATATATTTCCAAACATGAGTTTTAGTTCCAGGTCGATAGTGCAGTCTGCCAGAGCCGGCCCTGAACAGGTGCAAGCAACCTGATTGGTCCCAAAATTTTAAGGGGCCTCATTTTCTTTTCTTCTTGAGAAGCCCAAGTAGTCATTTCATTTGCTTAAATTCAAAATTTGAAAGAGTGGGGTGTCTTACTTGTGGATGAAAGAAAAATGCTTTTAACTTTAATATATAACTAGCACATCCTTTAATCGTGATATGCATGATGTTGCAATTATACTCGTAATGTCACTTGTACTTTAATTTGTTATATATTGCTTTGGAAGTGTTCAACCTGAAGATACTAAAGCATGGATTCTGCAAATTTATTTGAATGCAATCTCAATTTTTTTTTTGTCATATTATTCAAATGTTTATAATTCACAATGATCAAACAATTGTTTGTATTAGTAGTAGAACAAACTTCTCTCTGTCTTATTACATAATTTAGATGAGACTTGCAACAGGAAATAGGAATATGTTTATCAAAAACCATTTCCGAAAGGAAGTGAATACATGAACATATAAAGATTACAAGGCCCTTCAAGACTAAGAGCTTTAACAGAAGCTGAACAATTTGGACTATTTTCATTAGACAAGGGAAACGAGTGGTAAGATGAATAGAATTGGAGAACAACATTAAATAATTACATTGCAAGGACAAAGAGCCCAATGCATCATATAGCGTTAAAAACATAAACTTCAAACTGCCATTTCAAGTTCATAGCTATCAGTTACTATATCCTACATTACGTCCGCATCTGTCAGAGATGCATAGAGAACTGAACCATTTTCTCTAAATTCAGTTGGGATGCTAGACAAAATAGATCATTTTCCGGCTGTCTGAAAAGGAAATAACAAAGTGGACAATAGTGACCAGTATTAAAAGATAAGATAGTAAAATAATTAGTTAATTTCTAATTTACACCAAATAACAAATGAACTGAGAAATATGAAACCCCACATGTTAAGATTAGATTGAACTTCTTGCGAAGAAAACCTAAAACCCAACTCAGTATCATATAACTACAAGAATTAAAAAAGCAAAAGTGAGAGATGATAAAGATATACAAACCAACTTCCCGTAAGAGGCTTAGCTGAATTTATCCAAGTACAACAAAACTGACAATGTGATTTCTTAATTTTTTGGTCACCTAGAAAATAAATTTATATGAACTACAACCTCCAGACCGAGACAAGGAAAAAACAATATGCAGCAGCACATAAAGCAGGTCTTCTTTGGATCTTAAAGCAGGTAACTGAAGGAGGGTTGAGTCATAAACTTAGCCCGTATAAAGATGAACTTAAAATCTCGTGAAATTACAGTTTTAGCTATAAAAAAATAAAGCATCACCCTTAGACACCTTCCTTGACATTTCCCTCCAAAGTTCCATATGGCTTCCTGTCGTGGAATCCTTAGCAAGTATGATATGTCCTTCAGAGAATCCTTTAACAGAGAAGTTAATGTTATGATTTTTTTGCTTATGAAATTCTCTTCACTCTTTGCAATTAAAAGGAGAAGGAAAAAAATCTGTTCTCCGAATAAGTATGAATTTCATATCTTTGTTAGTAGTGATAGCTCTTTTCATAGCCAATTATCCCGTCCGAGGAATTTTTGTTTCGGAGAATAAAGTAATGCTTCAGCTGGAGAAACGATGTAACTAATCATGAATATCATGTCATATAATATCATACATTCCATATCTATGATTTCTCCACTAAGGTTTAATTCCACTAGTGAGAGTAGTTTCCGCTCTACTAGTGGACATAATCCGACCTTCGCTACAAGCATAATTCTCCTAATGGATATATTCTAGTCTCTATTAGGATTTAATTCCTTAACTCGGAAGTAGTCTTGTTAAACCTCGTGTTATATCCAGGATAGACAACCAATCAAAAAATAAATATATAGACATGTCAATAATATCATCATGCAATAGAATCAGTTATGCTCTAAATCTTTGCAAACAAGTAATTAAATCTTATTGTTTCTACTTCTTTTATTCCAATCATCAATTTATTTCCTATAAATAGTCCAAGGCATAATTAAATCAAAACCAAATAAAAAGAAACTACCAGCAATAATAAAATTTGTTTGCGTAAAATATTGCTAATTTTCCAACTTCCAAGTTCCAAGGCAATATAAAAATTAAGTACAGGATATCGCCTAATGAGATTTGTTCCGACTTAGTAAAATAGATAAATATAATTTTGTTGCTAAAAGATCTCTAAATAATGTCATGTTATAATCCATTATTAAATCAAAAACTCGGACACAGTCACACAAATACATTATCATGCATAATAAAAATAATCAACCACTTCAGCTACCAAACACTATTCATGTAAGATAGTATATGTTACTTTGCTATTTGTATTCCACGTTCCATTTCTCCCTCAACACAACGTCAACTAGGAAAGTAAGATATGGAGCCATAAATTCACAATGCTAGAATAGATAGATCAACTATATCATTCAGTAAATAAAGCTTATCAGAAACAAGCCTGATGATAAAATAGTAAAAGCAATTAATTAAAGTTAATACAGTGACTCACTTACATTTTCATAATGAAACGGTTCTGGTCATCTATGAATTTCACTCTCCCACCAGGCCAAGATTGCATGCTTGATCTGAGACTCCATTTTATGTCTGACACAATCACTCACACATCTACAATTTTAGCAAGACAAGCAAATACTACTTAATATAATGGTTTAAAAGCACAGGAAGTGAAAATCTTTATTAAAAAACTGGGCATAAATAGATTTTAGTTGCTTGGTAAAGGAAATAATTAAATGGTAAGAGGTAATACATGTTAAGAAAGGTAAGAAAAGACACATTCACACATTTCTAACCGACTGAACAAGGATATGACGCTCTCTGTACATTATGCCTAAGAAACAGGCAATTCATACAATCATTAAAACAAGCAGTAACATAACGTGCCACTGCAGTTGACCGTAATCATACTAGAAAACTCAAATTGATACTAAAATCAAATCAACTGCAGAATGTATAGTTGAGCAGAATGGATGCCTAAATATAATTAAGTGTAGAGTTTAAACATGCCTCCAAGAAACAAGTATCATAGATTTGAATCCAAATTTGTGCATTATAATAATTATTCGAATTAAATACACTAATTACGCAAATTAGATAAACGAGTACGATTATTAAACAATTAACGCAAATTTAATTAAACCTCTTAGTGTAAGTGTGTAACAACTAAATTCATTATGTTGATATATATAGCTTATGTTTTGGATATGAAAGAAATTACATAGTTTTTGTTGCCTGAATCCTATATATGTATTTAAAACAAACTAAAAACTAAAATATGCTATCATTGAACAATACGAACGGAAAAAAGAAAAGATATAATACCAGAGTATATGTTCAGAGATAACAAAAAACAAAAAAGATAATAATAGAGGCTTAGTCTTTCAGTCTCCCAAAACAACATAAAAGTAGACACAATATAATGTTCGGGAAAATCAAACAGATACAAGTATGACGGCTGATACAATCATGGCGATGGGCCTGAGGCAGAAGTTGCAGGCCAACAAGATATTTGATTATGGCTCTAGGCCCAAATTGTTAGGGTAGAAATATCATGTATATTTTATCTAGTAGAACCATGTTATGCACTATAGATGTTTATGAACGAATTCAGTTATCCCACTATCTTCCCCCACTCCTCTTAACCTCCATTTTTCTTCTGGTGTCTAAACCGCCATTAAAGGCTCTATCTCGATACCTTAGCGTATCAATGGTGCTCTCGTTGAGAGAGATGAATCTATTCCTTTTGAATTGTTTGGAGAAGGACGTTCCTCGATTTGATGGAACCGACCCTCACGATTGGATTCTGCAAATAGAAGATCTCTTTCAGTTTTGTACTGAGTTCGGTTTTTGACGACCTTTTCAACCCATGTTCGAATTGAGATGGCCGCCTCTCGTCTGGAAGGGCAGGCTGCCTTTTGGTTCGAGGAGGAACATGTTGATGTTTGCACTCCATGGCCAAAATTTAAAGAAAAGCTAGCACAACGGTTTTCTAGAGCCCCTCTAGGTGCAGATATGGATAATGGCTCAAACAATCCTGACAATGGTTCTGGGGAAGACGACAAAACATTTGTGGAGCCTGTCCCTGAGCTCGAGTCCGCGCATCCGCTCTTCCCAGTCCCCGTGTTCACATGCACGCCACAATCGTGGTGCAAACCAGTTCTCTATGGCAAACCTCGCCGCCCATGTCCTTCAAATTGTGCCCCCATCGGTACATTTTCAAGGCAGAAAAACCACCGTCGTCGACATCGACGGCGCTACCTACAACTGGTTGAACCTAGACCGCCGGCCGAACCACCAGATAAGAGGTATCATTTTTATTGGTTACAACTAAACTTGGTTGATTGTGCACGTAAACTGTTCGACAAAATTCATCAACCACGTCATTGTGAAGAGTCTCCACTGAGTGGATACTAGAAGTTAAATAAAAACAGGATTGTGGTGTTCACACATGAGGACAACTTAATTTATGAATATGGCCTTAATATGAAATTGGATTCCTTCCTTTTTGTGCCTTTCAAAATACACGATTGGGGTTCCTTGTTTTATGAGCATGCTCTTACGATAAGTAAAGAGTACTTGATTTCCAATCACTTGGCAGTTCTTGCGAGGGAAATGTTTTATTGCTTGGGTATTGTTCTTAACCGTTGAAGAATGAGAACCATGATTATATTCTTGTTATTATTGCAAGTAAGTTGTCTGATGAAATGCCTGATAAGAACATTGTGTCTTCAATTGGTTTGGATTCTGAGTGTATTTCCGAGACGGATTGTGGAAATGAAATTAAGGTTGTGGGAGCTATTTTTCAATAAGTGGAAAGAAAATTGCTGACGACAAATGCATCCATTGGGGTTAAGTTCACTATAAACGAAGTTGGCTCCATGATAGAAAAGACTCAGAGGGCGTTGTTATTTTGCCTTAAACACCCCATTTTCATTGGTTATCTCAAGAAAGACAGTGGTCATGCGTTGTCTAAATGGGAGCTTCACTGCTCAAGGCTAGATTTGCAATTGGAGAAAACCAAAAGGGATTTCGCAGCGGAAATTCCACCAGCAATATTCACAAAGCTGAAAGAGGAAGAAGTAAAGTTTTACAGTGACAAATTGTTGGGGAGGAGGCATGAATTTTTCAAGGATAACGAACTTTACAAAAGTATCAAACTTGTCAACACAGTGGCTTATGGTGTTGATGTAGAAGCAGCGATCTACAGCGGTGCACGCAATGCCAAGGTGCAGGTAATCACGGTTTATTTGGACTTACTCCCGGGCTTCATGACAAAGAAAGAACTGGATTTCTAAGACCTCTATAGGTTACGCTAATGTAGATTTTTTTGAAAACTATATACTATTTGGAAAGCTTGAATTTGAGTGAGCCATAGCATACGACGATTTTATTTTGCCAATTCATTCGTAACGAGTTGTTACTTCTTTGGGTTATGTTTGTGCGGCAGTAGTTGTTTGTAGTTGTGGTGGTTATTTCAATCCACAACTAGTTTTTTCTCTTAAAGCCTGGCCAATGTTCATCGGATTATTGTTCTGTGTTGCGGCTGAGTTAAATCTCAACCTTGAGGACAAGGTTGGTTTGAAGGGGTGTGGAGTAGTAGTAGCATTAGTAGTAGCTAATACCACCCCGAGTAGAGGAGCCGATGAAGGGTTGATTGGGTATGGAGATAAGGCAAGCCCACGAGTAGCTGGCGAGACAGTCCACCATTCGGGAATACGGATAGATCCAGCCTAAAGGGAGTCCTAAACACAAGAAGCAAAGCTCATGGAGCTACTCATTACCGCAAATTAATACTCGTAGCGCCTTCAAACCTCCGAGTCATATCACTAGGGTGCTTGAAACTTGTACAATCCATCTGCAAGTGGCCTTTGTCACTTCAAGTTGGCCTGGAGTTTAGCTTGTTGTTTCTTAGTTTTGAAGTTTTGCTAAGTGTCTCTATAATGGGTGGTGAAGTGACATTTTTCATAATGAGGAAGTGGACAAAGGAGCCTCCGGATGGAATTTCAAGGGTATTCTATGAAGAACTACGGAAAGGATGCATCAACCTTGAGGACAAGGTTGTTTTGAAGAGGTATGGAGTTGATACGATCATGGAGATGGGCCTCAGGCAGAAGTTGCAGGTCCAACAAGATATTTGATTATGGCTCTAAGCCCAAATTGTTAGGGTAGAAATATCATGTATATATTATCTAGTACAGCCATGTTATGCACTAGCGATGTTTATGAATGAATTCAGTTATCCCACTATCTTCCCCCACTCCTCTTAACCTCTATTTCTCTTTTGGGGTCTAAGCTGCCATTAAAGGCTCTATCTTGATACCTTAGCGTATCATTTTAAGTAGCCAAGACAAAACATTCAGATATAATTTTTTCCAGGAAAGGTAGAGCAGTTAGGGAAAACAAACATATAAACACAAGTTAGTATTTTAAATGATAGTACTAAAGTGTTGATGGTGCATACCTAAAATAAGTTGAGTTGGTCGAATCAGAGGAATAATTCACCCCAGCATTTGTCGACGATCGCTAGAGTTCTCTTCGGTTTACAGATCCCTCGAACTACCTTGTCCCAAGTGGAGACCTTTGGGGCAAGAACATTTTGAAGCATCACTTGTATAATGTCAGAAGCTCCAATTACTCTGTAACGCTTTAGTAGCCTTAGAACTAGCTCATCTAGAAACTCTCTACCATCAAGTGGAGAATCAAGATTTTTCTGCAAAGCTTCCAAGAAAAATTTGCATGTGACAGAATCAGGATCGCAGCCTTGATTTAACATGCAATTCAAAATATCAAGAGCATGAGGAATGTTGTCCTGTCTGCACAAAGCATTTATGATAATATTATAGGTGACTACATCAGGTTTAGAGTTGGATCCTTTGCACAACATCTCATTAAATAAGTTCAAACCTTGTTCTACTAAACCAGAGTCGCAGAGTCCATAAATCATGGAACTATAAGCAACTACATCTGGTGTTAGTCCTTTCGCCAACACCTGCTTCCATACTGCCAAAGCATCTTGCAACTTCCCATTCTTACATAAACCGTGGATAAGCACGCTGTAACAAACATTGTTGTCCTTCTCAACCATCTCTTTCCATACAAGAATTGCCTTATCACAATTCCCAATCTGAAAGAAGCCCTTCATCAGGGAGCTGTAAGTATAAGCATTCGGCAAGCAACCTGCTTTAACCATTCGGGAAAAAAACTCTTCAGCTTCATGGGGTTTTCCTTCTCGACACAGACTATCTATAACAGCACTATACACAACTGTATTTGGTTTGCATCCGTTTCCTATCATCTTGCTCCACAATTTAAGTGCCTCTTCTGATTCCCCCTCCCTAAATAACCCACTAATGATTACTGAATAAGCATACTCATTTGCTGCATACCCCCTTTCCTCCATTGCCATTAACAGGTGCAAGCCATCAACAGCTCTTCTTTTCTTAACAAATCCATTGATCATGGTCCCGTAAGTAACATCATTCGGCTTCAGCTTATTGGACAACATTTTCCCCAAAAGACTGACTGCCTTGTCAAGATTTCCTTTGAGACACAAGCCGTGCATGAGGGTGTTGTAAGTAACTTCATTGGGGACACAACCTTTGAGGAACATATTATCAATAAGCTTTGCGGCTCGGGCCAAGTCACCCTTCCTACAAAGTCCATTAATCAACACATTGAATGTAGGAGGAGTTGGGAAACACCTTTCTATTTGCATCTCATCCAACAAAGCCACCGCATCATCAATCCTATCCTCCTTACACAATCCATCCATGAGAGTGCAGTACGTATATGTATCGGGTTTACAGTTGAAGGCAGGCATTTCCCTGAACACATCCAGTGCCTTACCAACCAATCCCAACCGACACAACGACTTGATAACTAAATTAAACGTCAAACCATTGGGAGAAATACGCTTTCTACTGTTAAGAACATAGTCATAGAACTCCAAAGCATCACGGTACAAGCCTTGCTGAATAATAACGTTAAGAACAGAGTTGAACGACTTAACAGTTGGCACGCACTGGTACTCCTCAACCATTGTATCGAACAGTTCAACGGCCTTGCGATGGAGATGAGCTTTGGCGTAAGCCCTGAAGACTAAAATGAAAAGCTTCTCAGGAAGATCTCTATTTTCACGTTTCATTCGTTTAAACATCATCTCCAGAGCCCCGAAATCACAAGATTCAGCATGGTGTTGAATAAGGGAGTAGAAGGTGGAGTCACCCCACGTGTAACTGCCCAATTTCTGGGCATCACTGAATATCGAGTCACAAATTGGAGGCGGAATTTGAGATTCGTTAGCTGTAGAGGTATAGTGAGCCGGGAATCGTGCAGCAAAGAGCTTCCAAGTAGAGAGCTTTCTCACTACTACTGCCCTCGAATTATACATTTTCAAATTGAAATCGAGAAATCTTCATCAACGCTACCTTGACTGTAGTAAGAGGAATACTATTAATTAAGACACATCCTTCCCAACCGGCATTTTGAGTAGAAAATTCATCCCAACCCACTGCAAAATGAGATTTATCCAGTTTTCTCTCTCCTGTCACTTATACGGTAGCATTATTAATAAAACCAAATCAAATTCTCTGAAATTTGTGGGAGTAGGCGAAAGAAATTTGCAGATTTTTTTTTACCTGCTCTCTCATGGGCCACCCGCTTGAGGAAGACGATATGGATGGGCATGGGCTAGTTTAGGTTTTTTATTTCATAAGCAATATTCACTATCTATAACAACAACAACAACAACAACAACAACAATAATAATAATAATAATAATAATACAGTAGAATATCCGTAATTTAATACTCGATAAATTAATAATTTATTTAAAATAATATTTTTTTCGGTCCCAATTCGAACCAGTGTAAAAAATCATCAAATTCGATAAGATAATAAGATAATAATTTTCAAAAACCTTCAATGTAAATATATGGTCTCATCGAAATCATAAATTAATAATCATTTAAATTAACAGAACACTAAGACAATTTTCTGAAATATGATTCTAGTGTTGACTGCTTTATTTTAAAACTTAAATCTAATTATTTTCTCATCATCTATATATATTATATATTATTACCATTATACATTGAATATCTTTTAATGAAAATACAATGAACTTAAGTTTATTGTTCCTAAATAGTCAAACGATTCATTGTATTAAATTATTGTTCTTAAATGTAGTCAAATGATTCATTGTATTTTTTACGATTCATTGTTTTTAGAGGTCAATTATACATTTTACTTCGTTCAGGTCGAAAACTCTCTTTATAAATTAATAAATATTAATTTATAAATAAATTAATATCGCTATAAGATAATAAAATCTCCCGATCCCAACTATATTAATTTAAAGAGGTTTTACTGTAATATCTAATGTGATAATCAAAATCCCGCATGTTTTTCATTATAAAAAGTTAACCTAATGTGGTTATCATAATTATATAATACAATAAGCATGTAATAATTTTTGTTTTGTATAAATTATTATGTTCATTTTAATTGAGTATTTTCCGTAAAGTTTTAATTTAAGTTATTTAACTTAAAAGAGTATTGGAGAATTATTCTATTATTTAATGAATAAGCGATTAAGTTATTTTTTATTTATCAACAAAATTTGTGTGTGCCTCGGGTATGTGCGCCTCGACCCTTTATGATCCAATTCAAGATCCAATTTACTTTGTTGAGCCGGTCCATCCATTAATTGAAAAAAAAATTATATTCTAACGCGCTTCGTGTTGAGTTCCGTTTCTAACAGTTTCTTCAATTGTAGGTGTGCTTTCTTCCCTCTTAATTTCTTCTATGTGAGTTAATCTCTTAGCATTTCGATGAGAATCAATTTTATTTACTGTTGGTCCTGAGACATGCTTCAAGTGTAGAGGGAGGTGAATACACCTGAATACAAATTCTTTCTCAAACGCGAAAGTCAGCTTTTAGGCGAGTGTGCTCCTGAACCGAGTTAGATAGCCGGATATACTTTCGGATCGCGTGGGCGAGAGATTTCTTCTGCGAGTTCGGCTCTGCCGACTTATGTCAGTTGAACAGTAGTTCAGTATTAGAGTTGTGTGCGGAAGTGTAGGCCCTATGAAAATGTCTCGGTTGGAAAACCGATTTTATGTTGATTTTATGAAATACAATTGAATGTTGAATGAATAGTAAATAATGAAATAGTAAATCAACACAACAAGTTTTTAAAGTGGTTCGGACACGCTGGGTCCTACGTCCAGTGTCCTGACCCAAGCAGGAGAACTTGTATTATTTATACTGAGCAAGTCTCAGTGATCTGTTCACAAGATAGATACAAACTTGTTTGCTTATACTGAGCAAGTCTCAGTGGTCTGTTCACATGACAGATATCTACTTATAGTCGTAGTGACTTTACAGGGTTTTCAAACTTAAAGAGTTTGAGCTTCTCCAACTATGAGCAAGTTCTTACAATAAGAATGTTTCACAAAATGTGAACTCTCTCGGGGTTTCTAAGCTAAGAATATTACAATTTAGCTCGCTTAGATAAGAGAAGGGGAACAAGTATTCTCTAGAGAGAAGAACTAAAGAAGATTCTAATTCTAAGTTCAAGTTCTTCGTTGGATATGCAGTGAGATTGCTAGAGATCGTTTGTGCGTTGAAAGCTTTGGTTTCCGGTCGTCTTTATGCATGAAGACTCTCCTCTATTTACAATGTGCCATTTTTTCAATGTGACGTATCCCCTTGTGTAGCCTTTGGAGTTGTCACTTAACTCAATTATGGCTCCATCTTGCTGAACGTAGTCGGTCAGTAGGCTCTTTTGATGTGTCATATGTCTTGAGCATCCACTGTCGACAATCCAAGGGTCCTTTAGCACCTTCAAAACAAAAACAGATTCAGGTACCCTTTGGGTTCAGCTTGGGTCCTTAATAGTTAGATTTAAGAATCCAAACTTGTATGACTGCCCTGATGGCTTCAGACTTCTTCTTGCCCTTGTTGTTAGTAACCTTCTCCATTGAGCTTGGAGAAACTGACTTCTTAGTCTTTTGGGGTTCAGCTTTCTTCTTTTTCTGAACCTTGGGGCTTCTGACTCTTGGCTTATAGTAGTACGAATCGTACTAAGCTGGATAATCAACTGTTGATGGCCATACTGCTCGGCCCACCTGACCTTCTTGGTCTCCTCTGAATTTACTCTTGGTGTTCTGGGTTAGAACCATAGGTCATCTTCTTGTTGCTCGGTTGAGGTGCTAGAATTTTCTACTTGTTCTTTTCCTGAGGGGATGTATAGCCAGTATGATGAGTCACCCCTTAGACAAACCTATCAGCCAGCTTGGTGGAGCTTTTCTGTCCTGAAGTGGAGGCTTCAAAAGTGTAACCAAGTCCTTCCTTAGTGGAGCATGGTCTTTGAGATCTTAGCAGCTTCTCCAACTTCTCCTTAGCTCTAATGTATTGTTCTGTCATCAAGGTTCTCCACATTTCATCGCTCTTTCTTAGAGATTCATATTCTGCTCTGGACTGTGTGAGTTTTTCCTTGAGATTAGCGAATTCAGTCTCTTTCTCATAGACGTCTTTGGTCAATACTGAAATATGTGCTTCTTGGTCTTGAGACTTAGTCATTAGAGAGTTAATATCTTCCTTCAGTCTCAGAACAAGTCCTTCAGACTTAGTAGAGTCCCGACTTCTCTTTGAAAGTCTCTGATTTTCCGCTTTAAGGATTTCCATCTCCTGAATTGTCTTGCTGAACTGCTGGCTCATCTGAATTTGCTCTTCAAGCAAATACTCGTATGCAAGAACCACATCCAGCGGTTCTCCTGCAGCAGAGCTTGTGTCGTGTGTGCAAGATGAAGAGGGGCATATAATGGGTTCAGAATTTACCTCAGCCTCTTCTTCGGCCATTAGACACGGTTCAGCATCTTCTGTCTCGATTGCCATAAATGCGGCATCGTCATCAGGTGATTCCATAAACAGATCCTCATAACTTGAGCAATCAGACAACTCTCTAGCTATGTAGGCTTGCCTCTTCTTAAAGAGTTTGAGCTTCTCCAACTATGAGGAAGTTCTTATAATAAGAAAGTTTCACAAAATGTGAACTCCCTCAGGGTTTCTAAGCTAAAAATATTACAATTTAGCTCGCTTAGATAATAGAAAGGGGAACAAGTATTCTCTAGAGAGAAGAACTAAAGAAGATTCTAATCCTAAGTTCAAGTTCTTCGTTGGATATGCAGTGAGATTGCTAGAGATCATTTGTGCGTTGAAAGCTTTGGTTCCCGGTCATCTTTCTGCATGAAGACTCTCCTCTATTTATAGTGTTCGATTTGTGAATAGATCTATTGGAGAGGGTCTAGCCACGTGTCGAAACGATAAGGAAAACGGCTACTTTAAATTTGAATGTTGATGAGTAGGTGCATTGTAGAGATACGCCTCTTTTTCCGTCTCGGAGCAGGTAAGGCGTTGTCGGCTCCTTATTGGTCGAAGTAGATTGTTTAGGTGCGGTTTGTCAAACATCAAGGTTGACTCTCTCTAAATCCTCGAACCTTCAACTGAAGTGTCTTCCTACTGACATTCTTCTGAGCATTCAGTACGTGTGGCACGAATTCCTTTGCAGATTCAGTTGGTGGTCGGCTGACCAACTGACCTCTTTGATACTGAGTCCATCAGCTGAGTGCAAGGTACTGAACTCTAGCCTACTGAGTTCCTAACATGCTGAACTCAAACTAAGCTATTACATAATTGAAGGTTCATCATTCAGCTAGGGGTTTTGGGATCTTCAGATCTACAAAATATTGTTCTACTGAATGTCATCCCAACATTTACGTACTAATACCCTATTCAACAAGCTCGAGTTCCAGTTTCGTTTGCCTTCATCCCTCTATAGCGTGTGAATTATTTGATGATTGTCCTTCAATCAATCGCTCGTTACCCCATCTGGTAGTCGTCCTTTTGTTGCACAGTGTCGGTCATCCAGGTAATTTAAGTGTTAATTCGTCATTTTAGCTATTAATTGAGCTTGTATTTTACAATTGATACACGATTTTACAGTTAATTCTTCATTTTATTTTTGACTCCCGATTTCAATTTTTAATGCGTTGGGCAATAGACAATGCAAAGTTATATTGGTTTTGATTTAGCCTGTTGTTTCAATTTGATTGAATATAGGGTTTGTGATAATTTTATTTGGTGCGATTGACACTTTTACGCTATAAATTGACACTAATATTTTTTGTTGGATTAACTCATTGTACTCTAGAAATTGTTATGGTTTATGTTAAATTAACTTTTTAGTTGCGTATAACTTGTTAAATTTATTTATGTTTCTGTGATACCTATACCATATGCATTGATACTCCTCAGAATAAGCAGTACTCTTGCTCACACTAATTGATACATTTACTTAGAGAATTGACACTCAATATTTCATTTGTACTCATGTAATGATAGGTTTAAATGGTAAGGACGAGAGGTCTTTGAGCTGTCCAAGATGTTGATACTCTTATAGTTGATGTAAATGTTTATGTAGTCGATCTGACGCAGTGGAAATCCCCGTACAAGTGGTGTTCCAATAGATGCAGTGTCTTTATTTATTCTTACACTCTCTGAAGTTATGGCAGCCGCTAGGAGATGAGAAGGACAGAGAATTTGCGCGCAGTTCCTTTACGGAAGAAGAGGGTAGCGGTCACTGGTCCAAACAAAAATTATGTTGCAGGCCATGCTTATGTTGCAGTTGAAGCTCCAACTGCTGCATTTCTAGCTTTCGTTGCAGTTCAAAATACTTTGGAAGTTGAAGCACCTTCTCAATTCTTACCTCCTCCAGTTCAAGCTCATTCTGAAGTTCCAGTTGTTTCTCATACAGTTGCTTCTAAAGAACCTTCTCAATTCGCACCTTCTTATACAACTGCTTGTGAAGGTTAATTTTCCTACTAAAATAGCTGAACTTCATACAAAAGTTTATATGCTTGCTTCAGCTGTAGAATCTTTACATTTGGATACTTTGAGTGCGAAGAAATTGAAGAAAGCTGCAAAAGAGGACATAAAAGCTTCGATGTAGATTTTGACAGCAGGAAAAGTCCACCAAAGATCCAGTTTCTGTTAGTGCCAAGAATTCTTCTGCTAAAGTTTGTGATTTGTCGAAAAACTCAACGAAATTATTAGATGATCTACCTGAAAGGAAGAACAAGGTCAAGATGGCAACATATGTTGTCTCACCATGTCGTGTTAGCCCACGTGAAAAAAAAAACAATCAGCATTTGAAGTGTAGGAAAGCAATAATTGAAGGATTGAAGAGACAAATTTATACCTGCATCCTTGCTATTCTTATTATTGCTCGTGTCTAGAGCTTTTGGATTGTGCCCCGACCCTTGTTCTCCTCCGTGAAGACAGAGGTCTGAGAAGAAAAAGAAAAATGTTCTCTCTCACATTCTCTCATGTTTTCTCTACATTAAGATTGCGTGAATAATCAAATCTTGAACGTGCGTTAAGGAATACTTATAATATAATGTTTTTAATAAATATTATATTATAATTATGGTCCATTAGTAATTACATTGCTAATGACATTCTAATAAATTAATATTCAGATCATAATATAATTAATAATTGTCTCACAACGAGGCAAAGATGCCGACAAAAGTCAGATTTATATGGAGGAGTGTGGAGGTGGGCTCGATAAGAAACGACTATTTGGCCTTGGTAGCCATGAAAAAAGCCTATTGCAGGTCGGCATATCCTCAAGGAGTAATATAGGTCAGTTGGATCTTAATGAATATGTATTTCTTCTTTTATGTTTTTTCACTCTAGTTAAATTGGATTGTGATATGTGCGACTGCCCGAGAGTTGGAGCTAATGACTAGAGTGGATGAGATGAGTGCGCAAATAGAGAGTTATAAGGCTGAGCAACGTGCAAGGGATGAGGCGTTTGAAAAGAAATTAGAGGCACTCCAACAGCTGATTGCAAACCAGCACAGACGAGATGATGGCACTTCCTCTTCCCATGGTTGATTATTATGTATTTCCTGATACATTAGCACTATAAGAACATGCATTCATTGCTATCTGTAAACATAGGTCAGTTGGATCTTAATGAATATCTATATTGTTTAGAAGACTTCTGCTATTATATCTGTATCTATTGAAAATTGATGTCATTGGTATGTAAATTGCTTTTAGGTGTGTATTTGTGTTATTGGTTTAGTTGAATATTGTGTTTTGTGCTTTTAGATAATTGGGGAATTTGAAAACAAAATAAATTTTACTTATTATTCTAAAAAATAGTGATGTAATAGTGATAGATAAAAATAAAAAAAAGAGTACATTGGTTACAGAATGGTGACCAAAACTGTCCGTAACAAATTGGTGACGAATATTCCGTCACAACACAATCAAAGTGACTCCGATATGAGTGAGAAATTAGTGACGGACCTTCCGTCATTCTAGGGTGATGGAAAATATTCGACACTACTTAATGACGGCAGTCACCATTTCGTCAACTATAGATACGGGACATGACAGGCGATAACTTTGACGACGGACTTTCTGTCGTTATATCTGTCACCAACGGGTGACGGAAGCTATATTCCGTCACAAAATATTTAATGACAAAAATATTTTGATAGAAATAATCCAAACACTATTCCGTCACTGAAGATAAATAGTGACAGAATGTTCATGGATAATGATGGAATTTTCGGTCACTAATAAGCTAATTTCCTGTAGTGTCTAAAACTTCCTTGAATTGCATAATATAAAGAGGAATACAATTTAATATTCATAAGTTTAAAATCCATAGATGTGTTAAATTAAATAGAACTTATCATATACTTGAGGGGTAGAGATGATCGTCTCCCGCGGTGTGTTCTTATCCATTGTGCCCTATGACTTTCTCTATCAAATACCTGCTCAATGTATCGAAATAAAATATTCTAAGAAAGCTAATTCATGATATAGTAAATAAGAACAATAGTAACTACATGAGAAATAAAACAAATCCCATAAGGAATTTTTATTCCAGTAACTAATTTAGGATAACTATTTGATCGCAAGATCAAGATTTTTTTATCTTGTAAATGAAAGATCAACACAAACACCTAAAAGAAAGGTGACTTGAATGATTAATCAAAGTATTGATGGCACATGTAACGTTGAGGAACAAAGAAAACTCTTCAACGCAAACCATCACACAACCAAAAGAGGGGGGACGAAGATTTTGTTTCTTATATAAAATTGTTTAGTACAGGAAAAATGAGAGAATAAAGACGTTTCAACTATGCAAGAAAGAGAGAATCATAAGAATCGTATGAAAGAAAGTATTTATCTCCAACCAAGTCTTCAAACATTCGAATTCTCTAACGGGATTGCTACAAGAAGGAGATGAGAGTTTGCTCCAAGGATGAATCGTTTCTAAAGGCAATAGGGTTTTGAAGGAGAAAATTGGATTCTAATGAGATTGCTGCCAAGATCTTTTGAAAAAAAAAATATAATGAAAATATTAGAGTTTTTTTTTAAAAAAAATCCTTCTTGCGCGTGATTTCACACATAAACGCGCTTAAATGGACTAAAATCGGATAAATTGAGTCAATTTGAAAACGGACTAAAATTGGACACTATTATAAATTAACGGACTAAAATCGAACTATGTCAAAATAACGGACTCAAATGAATCGGGCATAAACACAATGGGCGACAAATGATTTTTTTCCTCTTTCTGAATTTATATCTATCTATATATATATATATATATAGGATATGGTTATACTAAGAACCATCCCTTAGATAAAAACTAAGAACCGATCTACACCATAGATCTCTATTTAATCTATGGTGTTGAATTAATCTATATTTTTTATTTAATTAAAATTTAAAAAATTAAGAAAAGGTTAAAATGGTAAAGAATAATATTAATAAATAATTTGTTTAAATAAAAAAAAATGAAAAACCCTAATAACCTTCCACCACCTGCCGCCGCAGCCGGTCGACCGCCATTGCCGCCGCCGACCACCGCCGCTAGCTAGAAGGTTATATATTATAAATATGATGATTATATTTGTAAAATCACAATATGCACAAACAGACCATGTCATGCATAAAAATGCATCGAAATATGCATAAACTAATACTGTAATATGTCAGTCTATGCATAAAATTGTTCAGTTTTATGCATAAACAAATGCTGCCACATGCACAAAATTTATTTTTATTATATAACATAATATCTACATAACAGACAGTTTTATGCATAAAATTGTTTAGGCTTATGCACAAATAAATACTATTATATGCATAAAATGTATTTTTATTGTATAACATAATATCCACATAACAAACAATTTTATGCATAAAAGTTTTTAGGCTTATGCACAAACAAATATTATCATAAGCATAAAACGTCACCGGGCCGCCACCACATGGGGTTAGTATAGGTGTTTGGTTTAATTTCAAAACATAAAGTGTAAAAAGACATAATTACCCTTATTGAAATTTATTTTCTCATTTTTTGATTTAAAAATAAAAGAAAAATAAGGATCCATAGATTAAAAAAATGAAAGGCTAGGATTGGTTATTTATTTTTATCTAAGATGTTGTTCTTAAAATATCAATACCTATATATATATATATATATATATATATATGTTTCAAGCTGTGGACCATATTCTTTTTATATGTTTATTTAACTAATGTTCTTTTTTAATTATTTTATACCAGTAAGTTATTTGATTCTTTATTTTTTTCAATTAACACTTGGTCAAAATTCAATAAGCAAGTATTTTCCTTATGCCATCAAAGTTCTTTCAAAATGAGTTGTTTCAATTAGTATGAAATAAAGCTCATGGATCACCACTCTCTTCTAGTACTATCTAGTATCTAGGAATATATATATGATAATTAATTAAATATGACCTAAAATAGAAAGTCTAACTGAATAATAAAGCGTAATTCGCTGTTGGTAATTAATGAATTGGATTATTTAAATTGTGGTGCCTGATCTACCTTAAACGAATTTCAGTAGGGCCAATGTTGAAATTGGATGGTTATAACTTGTATGAACAAATGCTCACTTAAATTGAAATGGGCCAGTCCAAATAACTTGTCCAAGGGATTCACCAACTAATTGTTCCCTTACTTGAAACTTGGACTTAATAACTATTTACATATGTCGAATAAATACGCACCCACCATTTGAATTGTTAACAAACTTTAATTGGGGTTCAGTGGCGGAGCCTCCAAATTTTTTTTTAAAATACCGTACAATGAATACAAGGTTTAAAACTGAACATGTATTGTTAATTTTGCTTTCCTCGAATGCATGTTGATAAACAATTTATCAGCAGTACATGAAACAAAGCTTTTTTGATAATTTCTCCCAAAACCTTCCAACTTCTGTATCTGTCGAAAATAATTGATTTTCTTGGTGAATGGCGTTTGGGAGAAAAAATGTGTGTGGAGTGATTTTCTTGGTGAATGGTGTTTGGAAAAAAAACGTAGAAATTAGTTTGATATTTGATTATGTATTAGATTTGAACTAGAGCACATCCATTATTATAAATAGTTGCGTCTAGCTCATAAAAAGTAGTTTACAAGGAGGAGGAAAAGACAAAAAAAACTTATAATTTGCCAAGAATTGAACTCATCACCTCCTTAACCTTAAGGAATATTCAAGAGTGCTATAACCACTGAACTATGTCAATTTAGTTGAAAAATTTTACAATTACAAGCTATCTATAAGAAATCCGACAGGTGCTATAACATCATTTAACATAAGGGTGGCTCCGCCCCTGCTTGGGTTAGAATCCTATAGAAATACTCGCTAGATATCAGAAATTGTTTGTACGATTTTAATAGTTGCTCTAGCAATGTGAACACGAATTAATCCTCCCACAACATTATTGCCGACATAATCCAGAAACAACATTCTGGCAATTTGTTTTGTCTGAAGGATTCACGTGAGAATGATGAAACAATTTATTACTGCAAGCTCAATATGAATGAAGAAGATGGGGGCCATCAAGTTCAGTGAGAATTAAAAGTGGGTTTCTCGTTCAAGAAGCAAGTCCCCTTCGGAGGGAGAATATGATCAGATGATATTATATTTTCACTTAATAATTTGAAAAGCATGTAATAGTCCCTTAGTTTTCATGGGGTCATATGGTTTGGTTATTTTCAATAAATTTCTGACTTTTTTGTTTGACTCCGAGGGCCAAAATATTTCATGTTCGTATCCATTTAGAGAAAGAAGAAATTACAGGGAAAAATAATATTACATGTTTGAATACCGCAAAAAAATAGGGCTTGTTTTGTGCATCTTCTTTTGAGGTTTCCTCCAAATGATTTAAGAAAAATACTCTATCGTCTCCTCGGATGACTCAACAGTTGAGATTTGTTGCATCGAGTGCATGTGCAAGCTTTTTCTGCTTGGTTTACGAGCCACATAGCCAGATTTACACGGCGAATGCGGGTTTTCCTGGTCTCGCAAACACACACACACACAAAGTAATATTCTAATAGTTTGTTCGCTTATTCAAAGAAACATAGAAATATAAACAAATTAAAAGAAAACAAATTACAATAATATCACATGCTATGTATTGTGTGGATCATGTAGAAATTTGATTTGCATAGGTACTAGAAATCAATTTGTATTCTCCATTTATTCATTAGATGATTCAATTTGAATATGCTCTAAAATATTTCTTATGCATAAACCCTTATATGTTTTATAAACAAGGGCAACAGTATCAAGTTACAGAACTTTATGCATAGAAAAATATAAGGATTATGCATAGTTTCTAGGTAAATATGAGTGGTTGGAACTCCTATTTAATAAATAGAACATTCTTTATAATCACTAAAAAAAATTGGTTTTTACCGACGGACAAAAAACGCGGGTCAGCTCATCGACAGATTACCGACGGAATGCCGAATTCTTGATTTCCCGACAGAATTATTCCGTCGTGAGTATGCCGACAAAATATTTCCGTCGCCAAATGCCAAAAAAATATTTTTGGTTATATTTATTTTCAAAAAAGAATTTCATTTATTTTTAATTAAAGTTTGCCAGCAGAATAAACCGTCATTAGTTGGAGAAAATTCACTGACGGAAATATTCCGTCAGCAATGTCCGAAATAAAATATTATTTTGTTTCTTATTTTTAAAATTCTATTTTTTTCTTTTCTCCGACGAAATATTTGGTCGGTGATGTTTTTAAAATTATCGGTGGAAAATTCCGTCACAAAGCCCTAAATCCTGATTATAATCAGATAATTGGCAGAAGCTATTTTTCCAAAAATGGTGCGCATATTGTCGATCCTCCTAGGAAATTGATACGCGGCGTCTCCTTCTCTCTGAACTGAACCGTGTTCGCAGCTGTCACGCCGTCTCCGCCAGAATCCGCCGTGAAGTTGAATTGAAGGTACGTTTCCTTCTAATTTTCGTCGTGAGATCCTTCTTTTTTGGCGTTTTTCTCTGTTCTTGGTATACATGTGTTTGTGTTTTAGTTTTCTTTGAATTCTCTTAGTAATTTTTTAGTGCGTTGGGAGTTTTTTTCTTCGGAAATTACAGACTTATGAGGGCAAAGACAAAAATGGTGCTTTGATTGAAAATTTTTCTAGTTGGGGAAGATGGTTTTTGTGGGCGAAAATATTCAAACATTATTCGTTGTCTTGATCTATTTGTCAGGTCGTGAATTGAGAATTGAGGTTTCTTAAATGAGCAGAGACATCATAAAACTTAAAACTTGCCAACTTAAGAGAACTTGAACTAGAAGCGAAGGAAGGATTATTGCTAGTCCAATTTTCTGACAACTCTTAAAAATTAAAATCAATTTTGATTTGGATTTTGTATTTCACCTGAGTTTCTGTAAGAAAAAAAGTAGGACGCTTTGTTATATTGTGGTTCTCTAATGAGAATGTGGAGGAAAACACGTGGTCTTGAAGCTATTATGTTGGTCCAGAGACGAGTCTTCAAGTGTAGAGGGGGAGGGGTGAATACACCTGAGTCCAAGTTTCAACTCAAACGCGAAAGTTAGTATACTACTGAGCTTGCTAGCTAAAAGATTTAGCTCGCCAAGTTAACTTTCTGATCGTGTGGGAAGAGAGATTTAGGATACTGAACAGTGTCTACTGACTTCAATCAGTCTACAATAGATTCGGTACTAGAATGTAGTGCGGAATGTGTAGTCCCAATTTTATCGTCTCTTGTTGAAAAATGTTATTACCGGAAACAGTTTAAGTTATGCTTGTGCATGTATTATATTTTACTGAAAATCTGACTTAATGAATTTTGCAAATCAATTTTATGCAGAATGAACATAAACTAATAAACAGTAAGTGCACAGACAGTTTTTAAAGTGGTTCGAATACACAAGATCATACGTCCACTGTCCTGAACAAATCATGAAGTTTTGTATTGATTATACTGAGCAACTCTCAGTCGATCCGTTCACCGAAAAGATCTCTTGTTATAGTCTTAATGACTTTACAAGGTTTGAGTTTCTCCAACTAAGAATGAGTTCTTACAATAAGAACAATTCAACAGATGTGAACTCCTTTAATGTCTAAACGTATGATCTATCAAGTTTAGCTTATAATAGAGAATGTGAGCAATGTATCTCTAGAAAAAAGAACTAAACAGATTTTCTATCGATGCAGTAAGTTCTTCGCTGGATTTACTTTAAGTTCGATAGAGGTTGAATACTTGAGTGCTTGGTGTTCCCGGTGTCTTCATCGTTTGAAGCTCGATCTTTGTTTATAATTTTGACTCATGAAAATATCTGTTGGAGGGGAACCTAGACAGGTGTCAGAAACGACGTGAAAAACGGTCATCTTGAATTTGAACGTTACTGTAGAGATTCTCTCTTTTTCAGTCTTGAGGGCAGCTTTATGTCGGTGCAACTATAGTACTGGAAGCTCCTCATTGATCGAGGTTGAATGATGGTTGAGGCTTGTTCAAACTGCAAAACAGATGCTGAGTTGACTTCCTCTGTTACCTCGGACACTTTAAGTGAGTTGTCCTCTACTGACATTCTTCTTAAATATTCAGTTGTATGCTGATTCCTTTAAACTGAAGTTCAACGTACATTGAGTAGGTTATGAGCAACCGTACTGAGTCTCCACTACTGAGTTCGTCCAGCTGACAAAGATCTATGCTACTGAGTCTATCAGCTACTGAACTCTACCTAGCTTATTGAATTCCTAATATACTACACCTAACTAAGCTATTAAAATATGTGGTTCATCATTCAGCTAGGTGTTTTGGGGTATTCAAATCTTATCTTTTACTGAATCATATCCCAACATATTACTCTAGTTAGCCTAATGAGACTCTTTTACTTTTTCATTTGAACAACTAATCTGTCTATTTTTTCTTTAATTTCTATTAGGTAGATTGGGATTATATGTTTTATATGTTGTCCGAATAAAAAACTCTTGAGGTGCTTGAAAGTCGCAAAAAATATTTAAATTACTTTTCTTTGAATTCCTTAGTAATATGTTAGTGAAAGTATTTTATATGTAATATGTTATTTGGATAGAATGTTACTTCAATTTCAAAGGGCTATAGGTATTAAGTTTATCATCAAGTCTTTTGGCATATTAGATCCTTTTTAGTTTAGTGTTTAAAGAAGTTTCAGTCAATGGAACTACTTAGGAACTTTGTAGACCCTTTTCAATTTTGTGATCTAAAAAGCTAAGTAAACCCTTCATCCAAAAAAAGCCAAGTCTTTGAAACTAAGTTAACCTTTAAGACTTTAATACAAAGTAAGCCCAATTACAATTCATTGTCTCCATTCAACAAGGACGGAGGCATGGATTAGTTGATGACTTACTATTTTTGAATGTTCAAATAGGATTTCAAACAGTGAATCGTTCCTGGATGTATACGCGGTGGGCCCAAGATGGTTCATTGAATTTGGAATTTGTAAATGATATTGAAGATTTCATTGATTGGGCAAGTAGTCAGACAATATTTATGGACGGGGATAAATTCAAATGTCCGTGTAAGAATTGTAAGAATAAGATTTTTATAACTACAGAAGATGTAAGAGAGCACGTAAACATGGCGAGTTTTGTAAGAAACTAAAAGGTTTGGTATTCTCATGGAGAACAACACATACCCCTATACCAACAAGCGGCTGAGAATGTACACAATGATACGTCGACCTCCTATAATAGGATGATAACGGATCATGCTAGGCCGAATTATAATGATGATGACATTTAGGAACCGCCAAATAATGAAGCAAGTAAGATTTATGAAATGTAACACGCAGCTAACACTAAGTTGTGGCCTGGTTGTGAAACTACTCACAATTGTCTGCAGCGGTTCAGATGATGAACTTGAAGGCATAGAATCATATGTTGCAGAGGGGCTATGATAGAATGAGTCAAATGATCAAAGATATGCTTCCACAAGAAAATTTGATTCCTAATAACTCGAGGAGGAAGATGTTGATGAACAAGATGATGATGAAGAGGAACGTATTATGACCTCAGCAGAAGAGGATTTTAGTGATGACTAGTAATAAAACATGTTTAAAAAGATAGATTTCTTCGAAATATTTTTAAGTCTACTTGATTATGATCTTACTATTGTTCGACAATTGATTATTTGTTGATTTCAAGTACATGACGTCTCCAAGAGATCGTGGCGACATGACTATATCAGCTCTAGATGTGTGTGCATGGAGGCACTCCATCTTTTGGGCATGGGGTCATTCCTCCACCTATGGGCTCCACGACACCTATAGCTTCAACCAGCTCCTGCTCAGTTGATAGCCGCCGCTTTTTTGATATTACAGCTAGGGGGTATGTAGTAACTACCTTTTATCTTTTCAAATATATCAACTATAACTTGACTAAAACATTTAACAATAATAGGAGATTGATTGAGCCATCTGGATTTGCTCACACAATTGTTGAGTGTTTCAATAAGATTAATAACCTGATTAAGTTCAATTGGAAGCTGACGCCCCCTACAATTAAGGCGCAATATTTTGAGGAATTTTAGGTTAGTTTTTTTAAGTTCACAATCTTATAATTTAACATTCTGATGCATTTAAATGTTCATTTGGTAAATTATAGAAACACTTCCGTTGGCCTACTGGTTGGGACCAGGTCGTCTATCAAATGTGGCACAAGAAGGCGTCCAAAAGGTTCAGTGATTGGCAATGTGAGATGAAGAAAGGGAGCCCTCACAAGCCAGACTACACTAACAAAGAGAGGTGGGAAGCCCTCAATGAATACTGGA
Source organism: Lavandula angustifolia (assembly GCA_028984105.1). Lineage (NCBI taxonomy): Eukaryota > Viridiplantae > Streptophyta > Magnoliopsida > Lamiales > Lamiaceae > Lavandula > Lavandula angustifolia. The sequence goes on along the minus strand of CM054806.1, from coordinate 16,651,268 downwards.
GGCGGTTAGAGGTTGTGAGCAAGTCGGAGACTGCTTAGTATTGTCGGCTGTCGAAGCCGGAGTCGGGCGTCAGGATCAACAAGCACAAAGGAGGGTCCCGCTCAGGCCTACGGTACTCTCAGTCTACGGTAAGTCTCATTTTTAATAAGTGTTTAGTCACAAAGTGTTTGTTTGGTTTCAAAGTGTTTGTTTTGACACAATTTTGTTTATGCATGTGATGAATAGGCTTCTGAGAAGGGATGTTCGATAGAGTCCACCGTGTTTCAGACTTTCCAGAGTCTCCATTACAAAAATGACGACTTCTCCAACAAAAAAGTTGCGAGACTTTATGTAAGTACTCAATTACAATATACATGATATTATTCAATATTAGTTAGTTTGAGCATGTTTTGATTATATGGTATATATTAGGCAGAGGTTGAGTTTAATACCCTTACTGAGTTACACATAATTACGTCCCACATGATCATGATTACTAATTTATTAACTATCATATATTACTGAACATAGCTATTAGGATCACAAAAATCTTTATATACATGTCAACACTTAATCTATAATAATACACATGTTTATAATACAATATCAAGTATTCAAAAGATGCGGCTAATATGCTGAGGAGAAGGAACTAGAACCAGCCGGCCGACCTTTGATCTGCAGTGCAAAACTCTAGATAGACTCAAGTCACTTCCAAGAAAATCTAAAAAGAAAACACCTTGCATTTGGTAAGTTGCAATCTCAATAAGTATAATTCAGTAACAATTATTCAACACCAATGCAAGAACATATAATATCCACATCATATTAATCATCATTAACACGTAGAACACATTCATTCTATATAATTTATAAATAATATAACACGTTACCAATAATCTCATCCTAGAATAAGTCCATTTCAATTCCAATCATGAAGTTGCACGTGTTTTTCCATTTTCCTTACTTGTTATGGTCCAACTAATACCAAGAGAATTGTGATCACGAAAACGGCCATGAGACTCTGTAGTCATATATCATATATCCGTAGGAGTTCAGTGAACTCAGGTGCCCATACGAGACTCTTTCATCCAGATACACTAGAAGATTCTTTAACACATGGCTCAAGGTCATTAGTGGCCATAACAGTATCCTTTAGTCTCTGATGAATGCATATCATATGCTCATGTATCATTTTCATCATCAAACAACTAGAAATTCACAATCTTGTATGCATAATACATTATCTTCAAATAAGTTGTCAAACAACCATATAAATTCATTCACTAATCATTAATCACAATATCATAGTATTCAAATAATAATTTATCAAATTATACTTACCAAAACTACTTCAAACCCAACCTTTCGTCTCTAATGTCCCTCTCCTGTCGGTTTATCGAGGTTGTTACCTAATCACATATAAATGCATAACGAAGTTGATGAACCTATACCAAAACATCATAACATCATGTATCCCCTAATAGTAACCCCATGATACAAGAGATTCATTTCTCATTTCTCTATAATTATTCCCAATTTATGCATGAGAGGCCCTCAATATATTCACCATAACTTCCTATACAAACATGTATAGACATGAATCAAATTGTTCTGGAAGGCTAACTTCTATATCTAAAACTCTCATGTTTTATAGAACCTCAAAATTCAAACCTAAGTGGGTGAAATATTCGCTCTACAGTCACATATGTAAGTTGTGCAAGAATCCAGGACAGTCTTCTGTATTTCAATCATAACTCCCTATAGTGACCTCATATAACTATAATTCCAAATCTCTTAGAAAGCAATACAAATACCTAAAACTTTTATGTTTTAGTAAACTTAAGATTTAGAGTGCAAGTTAGTGAAAATCACCAAACACAGTAGCATAAAATAACTGTCCAAAACATAGCGGTTCTATGGATACATTGTTCATTTTGGCATACTAAAACATGCCCATAGCCTCTGAAACTTTAACCACAACTAGTAGAAATATATGAGATGATATTTATGTTTGGAACCCTCCATGAAAACCGAAACACATAGGCGAAACAATCATATTCTTACAACACAACAAATCTGGAGCAAAATTGTGACAACTTTGGTCTATGATGTATTTCTCTTCCAAAACTCCATTTTTAGGGACCAATACTCAATTATTAACTTTCTAACATGTTACTTATCAGAAACATAAACTATTAGGATCCATAACATAAGCAACCAAGTCGAAAACTCCCTAACTAAAGCAAGAGATATCATACCTATGTTGATTTGGAGTTAAGATATGTGTTCCCTTACATTTGTCTTCATTGTCTTGCTTTTTCTTTCAAAGAAACTATCCCAATTCATCTCTCATGTTTTTAGGTGTCTAAGAGGTATAAAAATGAGATAAGGAGGTGGTGGAAAGAAGCCTTAATACCTAAGAAAGGTTGAGGTGCTTATCAACTCCAAGCATGAGGTGTAAAGTTAGCTTATTGAAAGCCTTCTTACCTTGCAACTTAAATTTGAAGCTATTATCATATTTTACACCATCCACACACTATATTCATACATGTTAAACATCATTTAAACACAATCTAATCCCATACGTTAGAGCTCGATTCCTTCGCTCAAACTACTACGCGTTTCTTCTAGTTTTGTTTTCAAATGAAAATACCTATAATTCAAAAGCATTTTCGTCAAAAGATATAAAACCTAAATCATACACCTCCATTTATAATATTATAAAGGCTTCAATCTATAGTCTCTCATTAATTCGATGTATTACTTAAATTGTCAAAACGAATTTAGTCAAGCAACTAAACTTCACTAACTCCTCATGCACTCTTATGTGATAATCAAAGATTAAGAATGCATGAAATGATGATTATGGACAGATAATTATGCATGAAATATCAGGCTGTGACAATCTCCCCCCTTAAAAATTTTCGTCCACGAAATTTGTATCCGTATCCGGAAACAACCATGGGTAGTGCTTCCTCATATGTTCCTCTATTTCCCATGTTTCTTCTTTAGTAGAATGATTTTTCCACAACCCCTTTACTAATGGAATTTTTCTATGCCTGGGTTGTTTTTCCTTATAGCCCACAATTTCTATCGGCTCCTCAACATAACTGAGATTATAAGCAAATTCAACCGGGTAATTTCGTAGAATATGTGATGGATCAGATTTGTATCGATGGAGCATACTAACACAAATAACATTATGAATATGTGATAGCTCCGGCGATAAGGCAAGCATATAAGCTAACGGTCCAACTCTTTCCAGTATTTCATGAGGACCAATGTAACGAGGAGATAGTTTACCTTTCTTACCAAACCTGAGAATACCTTTTGTTGGGAGATGATTCAGCAATAGGTCAGTTGCTTAGTAATTAGTGATTTGGTTGATCCCAAAACCCTATGTTGATTGGTGAACCATTCCTTTGTAAAAGTTACACCTTTGTCTCTGAGTGTTTCAGACTGAGTAGACTAGCCTTCAGCATGGTTCCAGCTCAGTAGTTCTGTCTGCTGTCCTTCAGTAGACTGTCTGCCGCAGCACCATGGAGTGAAGATTCAGTAGTGCTAGACTCAGCAGGAGCAGCATACTAAAGGTGTCCATGTCACAACCTGACAATTCATGCATAATTATATGTCCATATTCATCATTTCATGCATTCTTAATCTTTGATTATCACGTAAGAGTGCATGAGGAATTAGTGAAGTTTAGTTGCTTGATTAAATCTGTTTTGACAATTTAAATAATACATCGAGCTAATGAGAGTATATAGATTGAAACCCTTGTAATATTATAAATGGAGGTGTATGATTTAGGTTTTATATCTTTTGATGAAAATTCTTTTGAATTATATGTATTTTCATTGAAAACCAAACTAGAAGAAACGCGTAGTAGTTCGAACGAAGGAATCGAGTTTTAAATTACGTATGGGATTAGATTGTGATTAAATGATGGTTAACATGTATGAATATAGTGTGTATATGGTGTAAAATATGGTAATTAGGTCCAAATTAAGTTGCAAGGAAAGTAGGTTTTCTAGAAACTCCCTTTACACCTCATGCTTGGAGTTGATAAACACCTCACCTTTCTTAGGCATTAAGGCTTCTTTCCACCACCTCCTTACCTCATTTTTACACCTCTTAGACACCTAAAAACAGGGGAGATGAATTGGGAGGGTTTCTTTGAAAGAAAAAGCAAGACAATCAAGACAAAGGTAAGGGAACTCATCTCTTAGCTCCAGATTTGTTGTGCTGTAAGAATAGGATTGTTTTGCCTATGTGTTTCGGGTTTCATGAAGGGTTCCAAACATGAATATCATCTATTATATGTCTACTAGTTGTGGTTAAAGTTTCATAGGCTTTAGACAAGTATTAGTATGCCAAAATGAACAAGAAACTATAAGTATTCAGGAACCAAATCTGTTCTGGGCAGCTGTCTTAAGCTGCTGTGTTTGGTGATTTTCACTAACTTGCACTCCGAATATTACGTTTACTAAAACATAAATGGTTTAGGTATTTGTGTTAGCTTTCTCTGAGATTTGGAATTATAGTTATATAAGGTCTATAGAGGGAGTTAAGGTCGAAATACAGAAGAGTGTTCTGGATTCCTGCCAGCTTGCATATGTGACTGTAATGCGATTATTTAACCCATTTAGGTTTGGATTTTGAGGTTCTGTAAAACATGAAAGTTGTAGATATTGAAGTTAGGTTTCCAGAGAAATTTGGTTCATACTTATAAGATATTTACACAGAAAGTTATGGTCAATATAAGGAGGGTTGGTCATGCAGAAATTGAGTAAAATTCTAAAAATGTATTAGGCTTGAAACTTGGGAATAATTAGAAGAATCACTTGCAATATGGGGTAATATCAGGGCATACATGATACTAAATATTTTGATTCATGTTTATCAACTTGGTTATGCACTTATATGTGAATAGGTAACAACATCGATAAACCGACCGAGAAGGGCCGTTAGAGAAGAAAGGTTGGAGTGGAATTATCGTGGTAAGTATAATTTGATAACTTATTATTTGACAACTATGGTATTGTGATTAATAATTATTGAATGAATTTACATGGTTGTTTGACGGCTTATTTGAAGATAATGTGTTATACATACGAAATTGTGAAATTTCTGGTTGTTTGATGATGAAAGTGATACATGAGCATATGATATGCATTCATCAGAGACTAAAGGATACTGTTATGGCCACTAATGACCTTGAGCCATGTGTTAAAGAATCTTCCAGTGTATCTGGATGACAGAGTCCCGTACGGGCACTTGAGTTCATTGAACTCCTACAGATATATGATATATGATTACAGAGTGCCATGGCCATTTTTGTGATCACGATTCTCTTGGTATTAGTTGGACCATAACAGATAATGAAAATGGAAAACACGTGCATTTTCATGGTTGGAATCGAGATGGACTTATTATATGATGCGATTATTGATAACGTGTTATATTATTTATAAATGATGTTGAGTGAATGTGTTCTACGTGTTAATGATGGATGCTTCATAGTTGCTGATTTGTAATATGGATATTATATGTTCTTGCATTGGTGTTAAATAATTTGTTACTGAATTATACTTATTGAGATTGCAACTCACCAAATGCAATATATTTTTTTTATAGATTTTGTTGGAAGTGACTGGAGTCTATCTAGAGTTTTGCACTATGGATCAAAGGTGTCGACATGTTTTGAATGCTTGATATTGTTTTATAAACATGTGTTTTGTTATAGATAAAGTGTCGACATGTATGTAAATATTTATGTGATCCTAATAGCTATGTTCAGTAATAAATGATAGTTGATAAATAAATAATCATGATCATGTGGGATGTTATTACATGTAACTGAGTAAGGGTGTTACAGTTCACGTCTATAAATAAAGGGAAAATAAAATTGATGATGTACGAGATACAACACAGCGACATACGAACAGAGCATCAAACATACAAGAACAAGCTATACACGACGAGCCTCGGAGCTTATTTCAAGCGTGAAAAGCATTCAATCTGCTCTAAGGGAACATAAGCTTACATAGAACTCAAGCCTCTAGCATCCAGGTGAAGAACACGAACCCAGAGAGATTATTCCTCACTGTTCTTCATTTTAGAAGCCTTTCTTGTTCCATTTCCCTCTAACGTAAGCTCAACTGTATTTATCTATAGCTTAGACCGAAGGAGTTCAATTTATTGAACCGTTCTTAGTGTTAATAACTCCTTCATCGTTGGAGATACATTCAAACAAATTTTTGTTTGACCCTGTATACTGAGACTTGCTTAGTATAATCACAAGACGGTTTTTGTCTAGTGTACAAACCAACTGAGACTAACTCAGTTTAATAAAATAGCCTCATGCCTTGTTCAGGACAGTCGACTTAGGATCTTGCGTATCCGAACCACTTTAAAAGTCTTTGTGTTTATAACTGTTGCATTGATTTAACTGTTCATACTGAAAATCATTTTAGAAAATCATTCAACTGAGTTTCAGTAACCAGCTTAACTGACTGCACTATTCTACTAAACAGTTTTATAAACAAGCGTTTTTCAAATCAAACTGAATTGAGCCTACATATTTCGCACGCTACTGAACACTGCTGAACGCGTCTGAATTCTGACATCAGTCAGCTAGCAGAGCTCAGCACCTTTAGTTATTCTGTCCACGCGATCTCGAACAGCTTGTCTGGTCTGCTGAATTCATTCAGTAGACAATCTCAGTTATCGGATTGTTCGCGTTCATGTTTGAGAGAAAGGTTTTTAGGTGTATTCACCCCCCCGTCTACACCTGAACGTTTGACTCGGGACCAACAATTGGTTGTTCTTCTGGACTTTCATTATCTGAAACTGGTATACTCGAACGGATCCTTGAAAGTGTTTTCACTGCATATCATTCTTCATACATATATTTACCTAACATGTCTGATATGTCAAGAATCAGAATTCTACCCATGTTCTCAGTAGAGAACTACAGGTTATGGCGGGTCAGAATGGAAGCTCATCTGACTTGCCTCCACGACAGCATGACCGAGGTCTTGGAAGACGGACCTATCGTCCCCATGGTCGATAGTGTTGACTTTCAGGAACCAGCAAAAGGAGGAGCTACTACCGGACAAAAGGTTCCAAAAGACAGAAGCCTATTCACTCCTGAAGAGAAGAAGCTTCACAATCTAGACTATGTAGCAAGGAACGCCATACTGACCACTCCGAGCGACTCCTATCTCGGAAGAGTTCAGGATTGCAAGTCCGCCAAAGAGCTCTGGGATGCTCTAGAGCTACAGAGTCGGGAGACTCAGAAGATCAAAGTCAACAAGCTGGCGCTGGAACTCCACAAACTAGAGAGATTGTCACTCATGCCTAGTGACACAATAGAAGATCTCAACTTCAGATTCACAGATCTGATGAATACCATCAATGGGCTGGGAAAGACATTCTCCAACCGAGAAATGAATCTCAAGATATTGAGAGCCCTGCCGGACGGATTGTGGACTCCGTTTGCTACTCTTTTAAGACATTATGACCTTGATTCTGTGTCTCCTGATCATATTTTTTCAGAATTAAAAGCGGAAGAGTTTGAGTTCAGTCTACCGCAGAGAAAGCAGAGAGCTGAAGCTGACACCAAGATTGATCATGCCTTCAAGGCATCAGTCAGCACACCGGCTCCAAAGTCCAGCAAAGCTAAACCTTCAACTAGTACAGTACAAGAAGGGAGCTTAGTTGAACGACACGCGCTGCTTGCGCTAAAGTATCATAAGGAGAAGGATCGGCGTAAGAAATTAACCATAAATTATAGAAACTCTAAGAGTAAGTCTGATTTCTCACCTAAGCGCAATCCTAACCCACAAACTTCTGAATGCAGGAAACATGCGGACTCTCCTCAACAGTCGAAAGACACCGACTGTATAGAGAGGAGAGTCACCGCCTGCTACAACTGCAAAAATCCAGGATATTATCGGAATGATTGTCCTGACCTCAGCACAGCTAAAAGAGCTGCGAGAAAAGCTCGAAGGGAGAAGTTCATCAAGAAGCGACAAACATACATTACTGGTGAACTCTCAGACAACTCAGATGAAGTCGACACCTTCATGGATTCATCTGATGATGAAGATGCCTTCATGGCACGAGAGCATGAGGAAGAAACAGAGGAGTGTCTAGTGGCAGGAGAAGAGGATGAGGTAAACTCTCCAGAACCTTCCAACCTCCCTTCACACTACACACAAGACAAAATTTCTGGTGCAGACGAGAATCTGGACGTCACGATCGCATACGAAGAGATTCAGATGAGTCTGCAGCTCAGCAAGACTCTACAGGAGTTGGATGTCTTGAAAGCTGAAAATCAGAGGCTTTCTGAGGAAAGTCAGGTTGCTACTGAGTCGGAAAGACCTGTTGTGAGACTTAGGGAGGAGATTAAATCTATGATGATCAAATCTCGGCAGCAAGAAGGTCTGATTTCAGTATTGACCAAAGACTTGACTCAGAAAGAGACTGAACTGAGCTTGTTGAACCAGAAGTACTCAGGACTTCAGACCGAGGATGAAACTCTCAAGAAAAGTGATGATGTATGCAGGAACCTGATGACTGAGCGCTATGTGGGAGCTGAGAAAAAGCTCAAGGCAATGATGGCCAACAACAAGCCAAAGTCCTACAAAGAAGGACTTGGGTTCAGTCGCGAAGCCTCATCATCTGCCCTCACACGCTCTGAAAACCGGCTGACTGATAGGTTTGTTCAAGGGGAGATAATGAATGCTGAACCATACAACCCCTCAGCAAAGAACAAACAAAAGATGACTTCACCTCATCCCACCTATCAGAAATCTTACCAGAAGCTCAGCTCAAAATCACCCCAGCTCAAGCAAGGGGGAACCAGTAAAAGTAAGATAGGCTGATCAGCATGGACCACCACAGCTGACTCACTCAGCTCAGTATGAGTCATATTACTATGATCCCAGTCAGAAGGGGTCCTAAAGGTCAGAAGAAGAAGAAAGCCGTTCAGAAGGCTAAGGTCAGCAGTCCACCAACTTAGAAGATCAGGACTCCTGAACCTAAGAAGCCTTAGAAGTCAACTTCACCTGGCTCATCGGTGAAATATGTTGACAAAAGTGGAAAGAAACTGTCTGAAACCACCAGGGTTGTCAGACAAATTTGGGTTACAAAACTAACACTTAAGGACCCAAATAAAAAATAAATGGTACCTGAATATAATTTCTGTTTTACATGTGCACAGGGACCCATGGTACATGGACAGCGGATGATCAAGACATGTAACGCACCAAAAGAGTCTCCTGAAGGATTATATCAAGGAAGAAGGACCCTAAATAGAATTTGGAGACAACGCAAAAAGCTACACCAGAGGCTACGGAACATTCAGCCTTAGAACTGCCACAGTTCCAAGATTATCTTATGTTGAAGGGCTTCAGCATAATCTTCTCTCTGTTAGTCAATTTTGTGACAACTTCAATAGAGTGATTTTTGACACTGGTTTCTGTGATGTTATTGATAAATCAACAGGAAAAATAGTGTTATCAAGTTCGCGCAAAAAGAATATTTACATTGTTGATTGGAACTCAGCAGAACCTGAGGCATGCTTGCTAATGAAGAACGATAACAGAACAGGATGGCTTTGGCACAGAAGACTCAACCATCTCAACTTCAAGGCGCTAAATAAGCTAGCTAGAAACGCTCTAGTGAGAAGACTGCTAAATGAAGTGTTCAGCAAAAACACTCAGTGTGAAGCTTGTCTGAAGGGAAAGCAAACAAAGAAATAAAATCCACCTATTCCATCACCTTCCACTGATGGAATCCTTCAGCTTCTTCACATGGATATGTTCGGACCAGTTTCTCCAGTGACGATCAGAGGCAAGAAGTATGCACCTGTAGTCATTGATGACTACTCGCGGTACACATAGGTCATATTCATTGCCAACAAATCAGACGTCAAAACTGAGTTACCTACGCTTCTGAAAAAGCTCAGTGTTGAGAAGGACATCAAGATCAGAAAATTCGTTCAGACAGAGGAACTGAGTTCCTAAATGCGATGGTCAAAGAGTTCTGCGAAATTGAAGGAATAGAACATGCGACGTCTGCTGCACGCACGCCTTAACAAAATGGGATTGTTGAAAGGAAAAACAGAACACTCAAAGAAGCAGCAAGAACCCTACTCACAGATTCAGTACACCCATAAAAATTATGGGCAGAAGCTACTGTCACTGCATGTCATACTCAGAACAGATCTCTACTGACAAAGCAACATCAGAAGACACCACATGAACTATGGAACGGCAGGAAGCCTCTCATATCTCATTTCCATAGTTTTGGGTGTTCATGCTTTACCCACAATAATGGAATGGACCAGTTAAAGACTTTTGATATCAAGTCAGACCAGGGAGTCTTCTTAGGATACTCCCAGGTCAGCAAAGCCTTCAGAGTTTTTAACTACCGGACCCTTTGCGTGGAGAAAAGCCCTCGTGTTGTTTTTAATGAGTTTGCTACTGAGAACAGGAGCAGAAACTCACAGTCAGAATCTGAGGACATCAGCAAAGAGCTACGCGATCTGAGCTTAAAAGAAAATGTTGAAAAGAACCAACATTGCTGGGATGATGATTCAAAAGAAGAAAATGAAGTCATCATTACTAATTCACAGCCATCAATGAATGTAGCTGAACCGATTGATTCTACTGAATAAAATCAATCAAAGGTAACTCAGGTCGATGAAGAAAACCAGTGGTAATTGAGACCTTTACTGAGTATAATATTTCAGGGGGAACAAAACATGTTCACAATCTTAATGCCCCTGAACCTGAAAACTCAGTAGACCCTAACTCCGTTACTGAATTGCTACAATCTCAGAACAATACTACTGAAATGCCTAACACTCTAACTGTTACTGCAGATGTCATTTCAAAAGACGAAACTAGATAAAGAAGGTCTTGGTTAGATGCTCACACTTCTGATCTTATTATAGGTGATCCTTCAGAAAACGTCAAAACAAGGTCAAAGCTATGCTTAGGAGAAAGCGCTATGTACTCATGTTTCCTATCTACTAAAGAGCCTCAATCCATCAAAGAAGCACTGGCTGATGCTGACTAGATCATAGCTATGCAAGAAGAGCTCAACCAGTTCGTCAGAAACGAAGTATGAGAGCTTGTTGACAGACCCGACATGAACACGTGATCGGAACGAAATGAATCTTCAAAAACAAGCGCGATGAAAACAACATTATAGTAAGGAACAAAGCTCGACTCGTTGTGAAGGGCTACTGCAAGCCGAAGGGATAGATTTCGACGAAACGTTCGCTCCAGTTGTAAGACTGGAGGCCATCAGACTATTCCTTGCATACGCAACACATCAACGATTCCTAAATGGCGTTCTGAAGGAAGAAGTCTATGTGGAACAACCTCCCGGTTTTCAGCAGGGACATCAGGTGATTAGACTCAGAAAAGCTTTGTACGGGTTAAAACAAACACCCAGGGATTTGTACGATACCCTGTCTGAGTTTCTTCTTCGGAAACATTTTCAGAAGGGCACCGTAGATCGCACTTTATTCAGCATTCGTCTAGGCGACAACATTCTACTTGTGCAGATCTACGTAGATGACATAATCTTCGATTCAAAGAATATCATCATGTGTCAGCAGTTCGAGAAAATGATGAAGGACAAATTCGAGATGTCAATGATGGGAGAGATGAACTACTTTCTTGGATTCCAAGTCAAACAATCAGAAAAGAGAACATTCATCAATTAAGGCAAATACACTCGAGACCTCATCAAAAAGTTCGGTTGTGCATCCAGCAAACCAGTCAAGATCCCGATGAATACGAATATGAAAATAGATCTTGACAATGAGGGAGTATCAGTAGACCATACTGAATTTCGTGCTATTATTAGTTCACTATTATATCTTACTGCTAGTAGACCTGACATAACTTATGTTGTAGGTGTCTGCGCTCGATTTCAGGTGAATCCTAAGCAGAACCACATGGACCATCAAAGAAGATTCTCTGCTATCTCAGAGGAACACCTGACATGGGGTTATGGTATCCAACAGATGATAATATTGAATTAACTGGTAACTCTGATGCTGACTACGCAGGTTGCAGGATTGGCCAAAAATTAACTTCAGGAACTTGTTCAGTTCCTTGGCAGTAAGCTCATTTCATGGTTCTCCAAGAAGCAGCATTCCGTAGCAACGTCAACTACTGAAGCTGAATACATCGCTGCCGGAAGTTGCTGCGCCCAAATCCTTTGGCTGAGATAGCAGCTACGAGACTATGACGTCATTCAGAATGAAGTGCCGATATACTACGACAGTACCAGTGCCATTGCAATTACTCATAACCCTATTTTACGCACAAGATGCAAGCACATGGACATCAGACACCACTTCATTCGCGATCATGTCGAAAAGAAGGATATTAGAATGGAGAAAATCCATACTGATCGTCAAAGGGCTGATATACTGACCAAACCTCTAGCTGAAAACATATTCAGAGAACTTTCAGTAGAGCTAGGTCTGCTGGAACTACTGACTCAAGTCAATAAGCGGTTTCAGAAGAAATGATCACTCAGTAGAGTCGATCACAGTAGAGTAAGGGCATTTTGTAAGGGGGAATGTCTACTCTCAGTATTGAAGACGTTCAGTACACAGAGATTCAGCAACCAACTACACGAGGTATCAGCTGACTACAATGTTCAGCTGACAGGTTTGCTTATCTCCTTCAGTAGTCAACTCAGCATAATTCATTTAAAAAGGTGTTTGTCATAAAGAAGCTCAACATCGCACTTAATGCTCTATAGAATGTCATTAATTAAATTTGTTTTCATTAAATACACGACATTCCATGCAACTTTGCTGAACTCTGCTTTGCATTTAATGCGAGTCGTATCACCTTACCTATAAACAGCTAATTTCGTTGGAGATTTGACTAAGGTGGCATGGTCATCATCACTCTTTTTAATCTCAGAAAATCATGACCGTCCACTGAAAAGCAAGATTTAATCTCAACCGTCGATTGATAAAACGCTTCATATTCAAAATAATCTATATATCGACGTTATCTTCTTCACCCCGCCATTTTCGCCATATTTGTTTCTGCAACTCCTTAAGAATCTCTGAAATAATTCTGCATATCTACTTACCTTCATATAAACTTAGAGATTTTCTTACGGTAACTCTTATTTCTCAAGCACTTTCTGACTAACTTTAGTTTCAAGTGCTAACCATCGTTTTTGCAGATATAGTCATGTCGAATCTTCAAGTTACTTCTCTAACTGACATAGTCGAGATTCTTGAGAAGGGGAGAGTCTGGTTTGAGCCTGTGATGGAGTTTGACTCCAGCAGCCTGGACTTCTTGGAAGATATTTATGATGCCCTGCGTGCATCTGGGCTGGAGATGTTTCTGTCAAAGAAACCCTTTTACTTCCTGCCTCATCAAATCGACGAGTTGTATCTCAACTTGGAGGAGGACGATGTTGATGTGGTTGGAACGTTCTGAGTTCATGACATCTAGGATCCAACCACAGCCGCTCCAATTATGAGGAAGATTTCATTGAAGCAATCTCTGATCAGCTGCTTCAGACTTCCGTCGAAGGGGATTAGTCCTGCCGGATACAAGGACGACATCCTCGATGAGTACCTGACCATGTTCTGTGGGAAGCCAACCACGTTGAGAGCTGCATTCCCCAAAAGCAGCATGCTCCCGCAGTTCAGACCTTGGCCTATATTGTTACTTAGATCCTGACCAACCAGGCCGGCTCATTTGATCAAGTATCTCGGCCTAAACTTCAGATGATGATGGCCATATACGATAGAGCGCAAATCAATTGGTCTGAAGTATTCATCAAAGAGTTTCAGGCACAGGCTACAAAGTTTTAAAAGACAGCTCGACGACTGAGTGCCAAAGGGAAGTTGTGGTATGACATGAAGTTGTCTATCATGATAGAATAGCTGTGTTGATCTGATCCTGTCACCTGCGCTGATAAGGAGTACTTCAACAACAAAAAAATCAGATTCCACAACCGCACTAGTGCTCTTTAGCAGATTAGCGTCGATACTGAAGAGGGTAAGGGCAAGAGGAAGGCCAAAACCCCTGTGAAGAAGAGTACTACTCCTCAGAAGAAGCAAAAGAAGGCATCTGAGATAGCAGTAGTAGTACCTAGACTGAAAGATGAAGAGTCTGAGTCAGCAGAGAAAGAACATTCTACTTAGAAGCCTGAATCAAACAAGGCAGTGAACTCAGCAAACAGATCAGATTCAGTGGACCAGGGGACTGCGCCTGAACATATTTCTACTCCACCACCCCTCTCTCCACTCGACATCGCTCCACTCAGCATCCATCCATCAGCTGAGAATCACCAGTCTCCAATAAATTTAGAGGAGATGGAGACTGATACTGAAGCCAAGGATCTTGGGTTTGACATTCCTATGGTTCAATTCAGAGCAACCCAAGAGATCTCAGAAGCTATTCCAGAAATCTCCAGTCATTCAGACTTTGTAGATATAGCCACCAGGGCTAGGCTTCAGATGTTGTATCGATTCTAGGACAGGATCTCTCTAGAGAATCTGATCCGTCTCCAGTCCTCTGAACTTCTGAATTCCGATGAGCTAATGCTCCATCAGCAAATTGGCTACTTAGAGCCTGCTGACATTAGCTCCGTCGATGATCTTACGATGGCTATGCTAGCCTTGCTTGAAAAATGAAATCCTTCAGTAGCCATCCCTACGGTCGAGTCTTCAGGTCCCTCGAGCCCTGATAACTAGGACCCACCCAGTGAAGCAGGCCTTGAGAAGCCTGCTGAGGGATCTCAACAGGCGAAGGAGGGACCTCAACCGTCATCTGAACAACGTATCAGCTCTCCTCCTCCTCCTGGTCGGCCACTACGAGCACCTCTGAGCCTACTGATCCGGAACAGCTGCTGCTGGGATCAGCCTATGAGGTCGGCTCCATTAGCAAATGCCGAAAATTGAAGTCTATGGCCAAAGCTATTCTGAAGCAGAGGACTCAGAATCGTCTCCTTGCTAGAAATGTGCACAAAATCTGGAACCAGGCCACTAAAGCTCAATGCGAGGAACTCAGGGGTCTGAAAGCTTCAGTTCATAATATCTCTTCACCTCTGGTCCCTAACTTCTCATCTATCCTCAAGAATGCTTTATCCGCACAGAAAGCTGACTTCGACGCTCAGCAAGCATCGGTTCAGAAGCTACTGAAGTCTGGCCGCTCCACTCTTCTTGATTCTTTCAAAGCAGGTCAATCAGGCCATCAGAACCATATCTCCTCAGTCACTCAAGCTCATGAACAAAGATTTTCAAATTTTCAGAAGGAGTGTGAAAGGAAGATCGATGCCAAGCTGAAGAACATAGAAGACATTGTAGATTCCTCTCACCGAAAGTATGGTGATGATCTCATTACTGAGAGGAACGATCTACACCTAAAATTTGAAGGTCTTCAGAAGACCTTGGAGGAGCTTAGAAATTCTTTCCATTCGCTCAACTCCAAGGGAGTTCCGATTCCCACCCCGCGCATATTGGACGATGTCAAAAAGGGGGAAAAGGCTCAGAAACAAATCACTATGACTCAATCAACTAAGAGTGCTAAGCCTAAGGGGAAGCTCAAGGAACAAATGTTATAGCCCAGGTGTCTCAGCAGGAGATGTAGGAGCTGAGACAGGCCCAAGTGGCTCAGAACCCAGGACCGTAGTAGAAACTGGCACGTCTGAACCCTCTCAGAAAATTATAGAGGATATGACCAAGTTTCTCGAGGAGTCAGATGATGATGACTCAGCTCCTCTGCCTCCGCCAGTATCTGGGAAAGGGAAGAAAGTGTTGAAAGTTCCCACTCCTAAATCTAAATCCCTCAAAAGATACATCAGCCCAGCTGAGCAGGCACATATCGACGTTGATGAAAAGCTTGCCAGAGAGCTCGCTGAGGCTGAGGCAGCCAACATACCGAAAAAGGCACCGACCAAAGCAAGAACCAAGGTTCCTGCAAGGAAACTAACTCAGTGGCCGGTCGCCACGAAGCTTACTTTCTGTGACGATGCGGACAAAGCAAACTCAGAAGAAGAGAGCTGAGCCTACAATCGAAGAGATGATCAAATTCAGCTTCATTGCCCTTGATAAGAGAGCTGAATTTCATCACTTAGAAGTGTTCAAAAGACAAGAGGCTCTAGCTAAGGAGAAGATGGCTGAAAAGGCTAGAGAAGATGAAAGATTAAAGCCTAGGCTACCTCCACCAAAGGACAGGGACATCCCAACCACTTCCAAATTCTTCAGAAGAGGCCGCAGACCTAATGATCAGAAGATTCATAGATGGTCTCGTATCGATCAGTGGATGCCCTAGGAAAGGACTCAGGCGTGGGAGACAATCAAAGCTGAGTTCATCAAGCGATATTATGTCTGGCAGTTTTAGCCTGACTCTTCGAAGAATGAAGCATTTGCTGAATGGATTCAGAAATGTGATAATGAGATCTACATTATAGTCGAGAAAGTCCTTGTAGCTGAGATTAATATAAGAACTCTGGCTTTCAGGACTCTGACTCCACCTCAGAAATTAGACGGATCTCTTTACACAGACGTGATAGAAAATGAAGTCAGGAAAGCAACCTTAGCTCTTGATCTTGGACTTGATAATCCAGAAGATATGTTGAAGATCCAGAAGCTGAGATGAGATACCTTCAAGGTGTATGGACTTCCTCTGCCCGAAGACAAATCGAATGATTTTAAGGCAAAAATCCAACGCTTCAAATCTGCTAGGAAGTAGTCTTGATAGATCTCTGTAGTTCCTAGTGTAGCAAGTGATGTAAATGTACTGAATTTCTCATATATGTCAATACATCAACTGTTACTTGGCCTGACAATTTCTTGTTGTCTCCATGGCCTGCTTCGTCTTATTTTAACACTCAGAATCACCTAAGTGATCACTGAACTCACACACTCACTAATTATCTATGTATTCAGTATTCTGCTTAGCTTAGAAGACTTGAAGATACTCTCCATTGGTTCTCATTGTAATACGTGTAAGGAGATAGTATCTGACTGTTCTTTAGATTCTTATATAGCGTTCGATAGCTGATAGTGATAGGTTTTGGCATCGTCAAATAGGGGGAAATTGTTGGGAGATGATTCAGTAGTAGGTCAGTTGCTTAGTAATTAGTGATTTGGCTGATCCCAAAGCCGTATGTTGATTGGTGAACCATTCCTTTGTAAAAGTTACACCTTTGTCTCTGAGTGTTTCATACTCAGTAGACTAGCCTTCAGCATGGTTCTGACTCAGTAGTTCTGTCTGTTGTCCTTCAGTAGACTGGCCGCCGCAACACCATGGAGTGAAGATTTAGTTGTGCTGGACTCAGCAGGAGCAGCATACTGAAAGGTGTTCAGGAGTCAGTAGAACTGAACTCAGCAGGAGCAGTTTACTGAACTCGGAGTCTTGACCTTCAGTAGAGTTGAACTCATCAGGAGTATACTACTGAACCTATGGGTCAGACTCAGCACCGGCTAAGTTTCCTTGACTGATAGAGGACTTCAATGTTATTTCAGTAGAGTGGTTTGAAGTCGTACAACTGAGAGAAGTCAGCTTCAGTATCAACCTTGAAGTCTGCAAGTGTCTCAACCACTTTTCGTACCTCGACCAATGACAAGCAGCCAATTGTAAAAGTAACTGTTAAAAGCTGCAAGTCAACCACTTTCCTGAAAAAGATAGTGGACTCTGCGGAAATTCAAAAGAGCCGTAAGCTACCAAATAGAGTGACACGTGGACAGTTCGCCTGCAACTGATCTATCCATAACTCACGTCTATACATAGAGGGAAAATCAAATTGATGATGTACGAGATACAACACAGCGACATATGAATAGAGCATCAAGTATACAAAAACAAGCTATACACGACAAGCCTCAAAGCTTATTTCAAGCGTGAAAAGCATTCAATCTTCTCTAAGGAAACACAAGCTTACATAGAACTCAATGCTCTAGCATCCAAGTGAAGAACACGAACCCAGAGAGATTATTCCTCACTGTTCTTCATTCCAGAAGCCTTTCTTGTTCCTTTTCCCTCTAACCTAAGCTCAACTGTATTTCTCTATAGCTTAGACCGAAGGAGTTCAATTTATTGAACCGTTCTTAGTGTTAAGAACTCCTTCATCGTTGGAGATACATTCAAACAAATTTTTGTTTGACCTTGTAAACTGAGACTTGCTCTGTGTACAAACCAAGTGAGACCAACTCAGTATAATAAAATAACCTGTTGTCTTGTTCAGGACAGTGGACGTAGGATCTTGCGTATCCGAACTACTTTAAAAGTCGATGTGTTTATAACTGTTGCATTGATTTAACTGTTCGTACTGAAAATCATTTTAGAAAATCGTTCAACTGAGTTTCAGTAACAAGCTTAACTAACTGCACTAATCTACTGAAACAATTTTATAAACAAACATTTTTCAAACCAAACTGAATTCGGCCTACACTTTCCGCACGCTACTGAACACTGCTGAACTCGTCTGAATTCTGACAGCAGTCAGCTAGCATAGCTCAGCACCTTCAGTCACTTTGTCCACGCAATCTAGAACAACTTATCTGGTCTACTGAATTCATTCAGTAGACAATCTCCGTTATTGGACTATTCGCGTTCAAGTTTGAGAGAAAGGTTTTCAGGTGTATTCACCCCCCCCCCTCTACACCTGAACGTTTGACTCGGGACCAACACCTTTCCATGGAGAAACACGAAGAAATACTTTCTCAATAACTTCGTATTCCATCTCACACCTGTGCTGATCAGTGTAACTCTTTTTTCTATCGTAGGCGGCTTTTAATCGACTTTTAACTATTTTTATCTTTTCAACAATATCTTGAATCAAATCCGGTCCTTCCAATAAGCGCATTCCCTCTTCATTCCAACATATCGGACTTCTACATTTTCTACCATACAAAGCTTCATAAGGCGCCATGCTAATGCTATTGTGATATTGATTATTGTACGAAAATTCCATCAAAGTAATGTATTCATCCCAAGAACCCCTAAATTCTAGTACACATGCTCTAAGCATATCTTCTAGAGTCTAGATGGTTCTCTCTGACTGTCCATCTGTTTGGGGATGAAATGTTGTACTGAAATGCAATTTAGTACCCAAAGATTTTTGAAGACTCTCCCAAAATTTTGATGTAAAGCAAGGATCACGATCTGAAGTAATAGATGAAGGCACTCCATGCAATCTTATAATTTCATTCACATAGCTTTTTGCCAAACTCTCAAGTGATGAACCCTATCTTATACGTAGAAAATGAGCTGATTTCGTTAAACAGTCAACGATAACCCAAACAACGTCATTCTTCTTTTGTGTCATAGGTAGACCATAAACAAAATCCAGGGTGATTCACTCCCACTTCCAAACAGGAATAAGTAATGGATGCAACTTACCTACGGGGGCTTGATGCTCTGCTTTAATATGCTGACATGTCAAACATCTTGAAGCATACTCTGCAACATCTTTAATTTTTTCATTCTAGGCTACCAATAATGAGTTCTCAGAGTGTGATACTTTGTACTTCCTGGATGAATAACATATGGATCAGTATGAGCTTCTTCCATTATCGCTTGTCTTAAGTTCTCAACATCAGGAACACACAGTCTATTGTTTAAAGCCAAACTACCATCATCATTAAGCAAAAAGTTTGTCTTCTCTTTTGTTTCACCTTTTCAGCAATTTTAACTAATTTATCATCCCGAATTGAGCACGTTTTATTCTGTCCATCATCATGGGACGAACACAGATTGAAGCACAAATAGCACCAACACCGTCAACCTTCATCTGAATATTCATCTTTCTTAAATCAAGCAAATACATCAAAGAATGCACAGGGAGATAAGAAACAGAGGCATAAGACTTCCGACTCAAAGCATCAGCAACAACATAAGCTTTTCCAGGGTGATATTTAATAGTACAGTCATAATCTTTCAATAATTCAAGCAATCTCCTCTGCCGCATATTCAGCTCTTTCTGACTCAATAAATATTTTAAACTTTTATGATCAGTGTAAATTTGAAATTTAGTGCCATGTAAATAATACCTCCATATCTTTAGAGCAAACACTACAGCTGCAAGCTCAAGATCGTGAGTAGGATAGGTTCCTTCATATGGTTTGAGTTGTCTAGAAGCATAAGCAACCACCATACAATATTGCATTATAACACATCCTAAGCCTTGATGTGAAGCATCACTGTAAACAACAAAACCATTATTACCTGTAGGAATAGTCAATACCGGAGCAGTGGTTAGACGTTCCTTCAGTTCTTCAAAACTTTTTTAGTAGCTATCAGTCCAAGTGAATGGAACACCTTTTCGTAATAATTTTGTCAACGGGGTAGCAATTAAAAAAAAAATCAACAAACCGCCAATAATATCCTGCTAAACCCAGAAAACTACGAACTTCATGAACACTCTTCGGACATTCCCACTTAATTATTGCTTCAACATTCTGTAGGTCAACTTTTATACCATCCCCCGAAACAACATGTCCTAAAAATATAACCTGATATTGAGCGGGCTGCAGCTGAAGAAGACCCCGATGCGGATAAAACCGCGATTTATTTGCGGTTGGAAGGGGTTCGAGATAAGAAGCGGTGGTTGTACGGCCTCAAAGAGGATAAGTAGCTTGCTGAACGCCGCCACCCGTAGTGCTACTTTTTCTCTTAGGCCATCCCAGAACGAGCTCGATATTTGGCGCCGGCTAGACGAGGAGTCGACAGTTAGGCAGGACCTCAAGGAGGAGGTATTTAGATTTGTAGTATATACACCTTAAAATTTGTGGATTTATATATATTTTGGATTTGAATGAATAACTGTTTTCTGTTTGGGTTTGGATTGATATATGTACTTGGTTTGCTTTTAAATTTGGTTTAGGTATGTAATTGTTGATATTAATACACGTTGTCGAGAACTCGGTATGAAAAAAAAAAGAAAAAAGTATATTAAAAAAAAACCATTACCGACGGATAGCCCATCAGCCTTTTTAAATTGTTCAAGTAATTTGCCGACGGAATTTGCCTACGGAAAATTCCGTCGGCAAATCGTCGTTAATAGCTCCCCAACTTAACGACCGGCGACAACTCCCCGACCAATAACTTTGCCGGCAATCTGTCGGTGATATTTACCAACGAGTATTTCCGTCGGTGATTTTTACTGACAATGTGTGACCCGACGCGTAAAATCCATCGGCATTCCGTCAGTAAACTTTTTGCCCACGAAATTTTCCGTCGATAAACTGCGAATATCTTGTAGTCAATATTGAATGCACTCAAGTAATAAGTACTTAAACTTAAATCTTACTTGGTATTTTCTTGTTAAAGCTTCTTATAATCACCGTTTACTATTCACCCCTCGTGCATTACCATTAGTCTATCATAATAACTGTCTTACACAAACTTTATTTTTTTCACTATAATAAGAAATAAATAATCCAACTGTCCACAATTACACATATACGCAATCATTAATCTTGACTAACATTAAAGTTTTGAAGAATTTCGAATCAATTTGTTTCAACTTTTACATATAATTGAGGGAATATCTTCTGCTTTTTCAGTATTTCCAGTCTACTAGTGATCTTTTGACCATTAATAATCAACTTAACGAGCAATTTTGATTGATGTCACAGCTTTTTTCTCCTAATGTAGATCTACTTTTTCCTAACGTCCCATCGACGATAGACAATTTTTTCATATTTTCTTCCTCCTCCACGCATCTTCATGGGATACGAAAGAAACAAATTAATAAGATTAGAAAATATAATTAATTTGACATCTTATGCTTTTTATTAATTTTCTTTTTAAGATTTGCACATAAGAGTGCATGTCATATCAGTCCTAATAAATTGTGTGTAATTAGAAAAACTGACAGTCATTTTTAATGAATAGATACTGCATGTAGTCGGTTCAATTATAGTTAAATTTATACAATATATATAGTGATTATGTAGAGTTACTAATTGGATCATATATATTATTATTATATAGAAAGATTCCTTAAAATAGAAAAAAAAAATAATTTGCATTTTTTACTACTAATTGAATGGCTCAGATTGAATATGATATGGAGATATCATTATTTATAATTTTTATATTTTTATACATAAAGACAAAAGTATAAAATTATATAGTTTATGCATTAAAAAATTAAAAAAAATAAACATTAAACATAAAAAATATAAAAATATGAATACTTATATTTCCTATTTTAAGCAGCTTTCCCATCCGATTCATATTCATGTAAACAAATTCAAATAAAAGGCTAAAAAGGAAAAGTAAAAGAAAACTAAACAAACAAACGAACATAAGAATAGGCATTTCTATGTTTTCTTTTGTTGGGGTCGTGGGGAAGGGCATTATGCACGCGAATGACATCATACTACTCTCTCCATCTTATAAATAATGTTTCTTATTTTTCGAGCACGAGATTTAATGAAAGTGGTAAATTGTGAGTAAAGATGGTAGGACTTTAAAAAATTGTTAGTTGTGTATACAAATTTATTTTTTTAAGAAATGGGACATTACTTTTGGACGTCCCGAAAAATAAAAAGAAATATTATTTGTGGGACGAATGGAGTATTATCTATCGTAAATCATTAGAATAATCCGAAAAATTGTGTGGCATTTGGCCCACTAGACGGTGCCACCTTCCCAGATAAAAGTTTAATTTTTTTTATATTCTATCTGAATCAGAATATGAGTATTATTTGACGGATTTGAAATTATCAAATAATTTGAGACAAGATCTCTTGATAGTATGAGTTATGAATCGTCAATCCATGATATATATTTTGGTCTGGTTAAACTAATAAGATCAAAATATGTCAACAGAAAAGAAGAAAGAGTACAATGTAAAGAAATTAAGACAGACTAAAGAAAGAATTGTCGGTGAGAAACACGAATAATGTTGTGGTAAAAGTTCATAAAACAAACATTTGTAGGCTTATTAGCATTCCCGCCCTTACAAAGATGATCAAAGAAAATATAACGTCTCGACAAAAAAGAATACTCTCACATATGGGATGAGATCCGATGTTTGAAACTCTCATGTCTCAATTCTATTTCACACAAAAATACATAGTTTTGTACAAACTGTTTAGTTTTGATAACAGCCTAATTACTCTGCTCTCCTTACATACTACTAAACCAAAATCTGAATTCTAAGCATATCAACTGCTTTTGCCATCTTAGAAAAGCTTGGAAGTTAGACAAAGCTTCGTTTACCATTCAAGTCCATATATACCTCAAAATCTTGAGATTCCAACTGTGTCATTTGAATTGAACATTTAAGGGATCATCTATTCATCAGATTGTGATCAAGTTGCGATTGCATTATGTCCAGCTAATGAGGTAAGTGATAAGAATAGAACAGCAACATAATGATTATATGATCGGTAGAATATCGAAAAAAGGTGAGCACTAGACCAATATTTTCATGGGGCCATGTCAATTTTGTAATACGTCAATCAACTAATAGCCAAGCCAAATTGTTATGCATATGAAAATGGGTCTCCCACTTCACTATCAAAAAATGGGTGCTCTCTAACTTTTTGCTGTTAATCGAAGACTTATCACCAATAATTGCACAATACCCTGAGCCTATTTGTGTACAAAAACTCCCTTCATTTCCGGCATCATTTCCTCCTTGTCATCCCATAATGCAAGAGTATTTCCTACCAATATTATCCTCTTCTATCACGATGACACAATAGTACCCTAAATTGTCTTGTAATCAAATACTTTAAAGTCGAAAACTACTAAGTTTCTACAAGTCAGTATGTTACTGTGCATTTTACTTGACTTACACTATTACATAAAAGAAAAATTTATCCAATATGCACATCAAGTAGCTAGTGGCTAGTTCTTTTATCAAGCTCATATTTGATTCCGTTTATAAATCCAATTAAAGTCTAATTAGCATTAATCTAGATATAAACTATAAATTTAAAAATTCATCTTTTTAATATACTTTAGTAGAACTGGGTATAACCAATAAAGTTGATTAAATAATTAATTATCAATTATATATTTTGGAAGTTACACTACACTCACATATCATCTCCACCAATATCTCACATATGCACATACAAAAATTCACAACAAATCTTGAAAGCTCTGCGTGTGAAAATTTGAAGGTAAGAAGAATGATTGAATGGTGGGAAACACCATAGCAGGACACAAATGCGCTTTTGAAGTGCAACAGAGCAGCAAAGTGGAAGGGAGGATGGGAAAGCTTAATTAAGGGAAATCGTTTAAGAAAGCAAGCAAGCATGCAATATTAATGCAGATTAAGATAAGAGAAAGCATAACTAATGATGCCCCATCAATCCAAAAGCATGCAACTAAAACACTTCCTAAAAAAGAATCGCCTTTTTCTTGAATAATGGGAGGGAATGTCGGGTAACTTTGGGGAAAGCTCACACAACAGAAAGGAGACCCATCATGATTATGTAATCCATTTTCAAGGGAAAATACTACTACTACTACTACTTCATAGTCCGGTCAAAGAAGTGATACCCCTTTCTCATTATTCAGCTTATTTCTCCATTTTTGTACTACTACTACTACTTCATAGTCCGGTCTTTTTTGTACTTGATAGGATTAAATAATAAAAAGGAAAATTAATCATGAGAGACAGAAAGAGAGCTATCAAGATTCCCTCCATTTTTCAAAAATCTTGATCCCAATATGAGCACAAGATAAAGTTCCGAAACAGGTTGTTACAGATAGATAAAGGGGCCTTGTCCTTTTTTCTAGTTCCAAGCATTAGCATGAATATGAGGCGTCCTCCGCCTCGCAACTTCACCAGTAGACAGACTAGTGTTGCTGTCCATGATCTTCTCCACGTCGTATCGAGAGATGGCGAAGTTGGTGACGGCGTTTACCCCTCTGAACTTGATTGCAGCAATGTCATAAGCCTCTGCCGCCTCTTCCTGCGTACCTACATATGCAACAAATTCACTTAACAAAAACACCAGCTACCTACAGTTATAAAGGACACAAACACAACATACTGAATGTTCCCAGGTAGAGATCTTTGTTGCCAGCCACACGACCAATCCTTGCCTGCCATCTGTCATGCTGGTGATGCCTAAAAACAATAAACACCCCTGTTCTAGTGTTCCAATTTCCAAGTTGAACAAGTTGAACATTACTCAAAACTACCTCGTCACTCCTCTGTATATCGATGCTCCTCTAGAAAATCCACTACTTTTCCTGAAACAAGATGGAATTCACACAAACAAATATAGCAACAAGATTGTGTGATGAAATAACCACCCACCTTCTCAACTGAGCAACATATTCTTGTCGGCTCATGTTCTTCATATCCTCGACTTCTTGATGGTAGTTTTCGAGCTGCAAATAAATGTATAAGAACTCTACCTCAATTCTTACAAAGATCCTAAATTATGTACCGGGAAATTGATGTGGGTAGAAGGGCCCCAGTATTTGAGAGCAGCAAGATCATAAGCTCTAGCAGCTTTCTCTTCCATATCATAACCACCTGCAACATTAACTACAGCTCTAAGTCTTGACCTCACACTTGTTCTCTCTTCGTATTTAACTAGTTGAATCCAAAACCTTACCAAGATAGACTGAACGACAGCAAATCCCCACCAAGAGAAATGAACATATACAACATGTAGTAGTTAGAGGATAAAAAAACATGTAGATGAAAAATAGTGTGATATTTTTGGACTGACCTTGCCTTCCTTTTCTGGTCTGCCCTTCCTTCTTGCAACTGTTATCCCACAAGTGAGCTTCATACCTACCCGTCCAACGATGTCTGTACTAGTGGGGAACACAAATAATGTAAACATTATTCATATACCAAATCGAGTTAACAAAATTCATACCAAATCTTGTGAGAAAAAAATAAAATTAAGATTGAAACAAGAATCTATGATAATAATGAGAAGAAATGACCTGGTGACTCCTCTATACTGAGATGTTCTCTGTCCAAAAGTGTCGATGGATTTTCGGTGAACAGTTTGCTTCTGCCCAAGCTTCTCAGCTCCTCTCTTCTTAGTTTCCATGGCCACGCAGTCGACTGTAGTTTCAGTGGGCGAGATCGGCCGAGAAGCTGCACTGATGCAGCTCGACTGGGAAGTGGGGCTCATGGAGAAGCTCAGAGATTCAACCATGCTTGTATTATTGTTATTAAGTTGTTGTTCGAGATCCATCCAAGTCTTGAAACACGATGTCTGAACCATTTGAAGATGTTTGTCGTAGGCGGAGACGGAGTAGTAGTGATGGTGTTGGCTGTAAAATGAGCTATCTAAGCTTAGGAGCATGGCGTCTCTCAGATGGGAATTCGGCAACACGCCTTCAAGAGAGAAGCAAACCAATGAAGTTGGTATAAACGTTCGTACGTAGTAATTAAGAAGAAAGAAGGAACCTTGTGAATCCATGATGCAAAGAGAGCCGTCCGATTTGAGAGGCATGTGGAAATCGGAGTTTTCATCGACGGCAGAATTTGGGAGATAGAAGTTTGATGCAACTGCCGAAGTAGGAGGGGGTTGTGAAAAGTGAGAGTTAGCCTCCATTTTCATGTGTGGGGAGAGAGAGAAACCCAGCCAGTTGTTGAGATTGCTGCTCTCCTCGTTCATGGGCTTCATCTTAATTTCTTTTCAGATTCCACACACTACTTGGAGTTCGTAGTGACTAGTGATATTTTCTTTGCTCGTCCTCTCAATTATTTCATGTTCCACTGCAATTCTCTCTCTCTCTCTCTCTCTCTCTCTCTCTCTCTCTCTCTCTCTCTCTCTCTCTCTCTCTCTTTCTCTTCTTTTAATCGTCTTGCTGCAGAAACTTTTTATCAGAAACAAGATAAACTATAAACAAGAAAAGCACCTCTCTCTCTCTCACTCACATACACACACTCGCTCCTTTCAAAGAAAACTAAATGAATGAATTTCAGCAAAGCAAAGGTATGCTGGGAAGTGGGTAGCACTCCTCCCTGCATTCCATGGGGATCTGTGTATACATATGTGTGTGTGTGTGTGTGGATATCCACGAAAACAAGCAAGAATGTGACTTTTGCTTTTCTTTGTTACCTTGTACAATTAAGCATGCTTTGATAAACTATTAAACCCTACCTTAAAACCCTGCAGAATCTGATAATAAGAAATGAGAGACAAAATCCAAGTTTATGTAATAAATTCTTCTACACATTGGAGCTAAGAATGACCCACTAAATACATGCATGCTCAACCCAACTCGCCATTTATATAATGGTGGGTGTCTTACAGTTTTCTTTGGCGCTTTAAATCTACGTCATTCTCTATTTGTGCAATTATTTATTTTAATGCATGTAGTGTGTATTTACTTTACAGGTGTTGGGATTTTGTATAATGCAGACAAGTTTTATGCTTGTATATATTGTGTTTTTGTCATTACCACTATTTTATTCTCCTATCTCATAAATATATATATTTGCACATGTAATCATTTATTTTGTATAAAAGTTAGATTTGTATAGTGTGTCGAGTATCATAGAAGACTACACAAATTGGTTGAACTGACAAGATATAAACAGTTATCACATTTGAGACAACTTAAGGATAAGTTTTTCTAAGCTGTAGTTTAAATAAAAAGTGGTTTGTCTTGGCTGCTTGTTTAAAGATGGTGTATTGATAGATCACAGTGAGATGTGTTCTCCTGACTGACCTTAATGGAGAACCAAGATCTCGGTGACTTAGTTGGTCTTAAGGTTGACAAGACTTCAGATGAGTGCATTTGGTTATCTATCACTTTGACCTACTATGATGAACGTCATCGCGACCGAATCTATATATCTTGGGTGTTAGTAGTTATTTGTGGCTCAGGGTGGTTGTTTGTACCTTTCAACCGTATCCTAGTAAAATGGGTTGATAATATCCCCTGGGGAACTCATAAGGATTAGCACACTAAATCCGACCGGTTGATTTATTTCAGGTGTGTTAATGAGGTCGTGTGGTACTATTTAGGAATATAATAAAATGTTAATTAATTTAAGCTGTCAGTGAGCTTAATTAATTAACGGATATTTCTATCTTAAATACGGGGATCGATTAAGTCTATAATACAAGCCCTTGCTCAATTTGGGATAAAGGGGTAAGTCAGCACGGATTCTCTAGTAGAATAAATATGTGTTTATTAATTAATTTTGCTATGGGGTGAGCATAGATGATAATTAATTTGAGGCCCAACTTTATTTTTTGTATTAGATCCTTGATCTAGCCCAATTAGTTGTCTAGTTATTTATTGTCTCTCAAAAATTATTATTAATAGATTAATATATTTTATATTATTTAATAATATTATTTATCTGGAATTAATTGGTTGGACCAATTAATTGATAAATATTAGTACCAAATAGATTAATTAATTATATTGTGGGCTAATAGGCTACAAATATTAATATTATATTGGCTCTTGAAGCCAATATATATTAGTATTCTATTCATAATCAGAACACACACATTCATAACTCATAGCGCACACGCGAGTATTAGAGGGAGACAAGAAATTATATTTGCATGTAATTCGTAATTAACCATCATTGTAACCTTTTGAAAAAATAATGATAGTTAAATACTCGAACAACTCTAGGAATTGTACTCGTAAGCCACGCAAGTGGACGTTTACTAGCGTAACCCTAAACCAAGATATTTACCTAGCTCTTTAATTTCAATTCACGCCTCGGTTCTTAAGACGAATGGAATTAATAGTTCGATATTCGGACCATGTCACTATTATAACACGGGAAGAGACTTCAAGGGAAGTGAATTGGATATGCGGTGACATCTAAGCATTGACCATTAATTTGACCAAATTAGAATCAAATTCTTGAAATTGACATACTTACGAGAACCATGCCGCTTTCAATTTGATCTAATTAGCCATCCTATTTAATTATTATCTTCTAGAATACTCGTGTTTACTAGGCACGCAAGCCACACAGGTGGACGTTTACGGTTTCGCTCCCACTACTAAATAATAATTAAATATTAATTTGGAAAACGCATCTCACAAAACTAGCAGCTCAAGGAATCATCCAAAAGGTGGATTCTAGAAAAAGGGCAAGAAGGCTATGAACGTCAAGAGGAGTAGTGGGAGCACGAAGTTAGCACCTACCGGACGGGTTGAGAAACCTAAGGGAAGTGTTTCAAGTATGGTAAGGTTGGACATTGGAAGACTGAATGTCCCAACTTCAAGGCAAAACAGAAAGGTACACGCATCGCCTTAGTAACTGAAACTGTTCTTGTTTCCGCATCTAGCCATAACACTACAAGAAATATCATTTTTACCGACGGAATTACCGACGGAAATAAAACACGGGTTGGCTTACCGATGGATTCCGAACAGACGATTTTACCGACGGAAAATATCCGTCGTTGACTTAACAACGGAAAAATCCGTCGGTAAGTCTTGATTTTTTATATTTTTTTTTAATTTTTTTTGCCGACGGAATATTCCGTCGGCAAAGTAGTATTTTTATTTAAAAATTATATAATTATTATGAAATTTTATTACCGACGGAATAAATCCGTCTGTAAGTCTTAATTTTTTAATTTTTTTTAATTTTGTTTTGCCGACAAAGTTGTATTTTTATTTAAAAATTATATAATTATTATGAAATTCTATTACCGACGGAATAATCCGTCGGTAGTAAGTTAAAATTACCGACAGAATTATCCGTCGGTAAATCCGTCGGTAAACCCTAAATCATATACAGGCAGAACCTAGCTGAACCAGCACATTTCGCTGGTTCGGCAAAGCCCGCCGCCTCCCCTGCCGCCCGTCGCCTCTCCCGCCGCCCGTCGCCTCTCCCTCCGCCCGTCGCCGTCGCCTTCGCCGTCGCCGTCACCGTCTCGTCGCCGCCGGCTGCGTCTCTTCTTCCCCCTCTTCTTGCACAAGAAGGTTTGTTTCCTCCTCTGTTTTCTGATAATCTTTGTTTCCTATTTTCTCAATTTAGTTCCAATATATTTTGTGTAAACTGTTCTGATTGGTTTGCTTAAATCAGTCTATGAGCAATTCGAGTTTGGAATTTCATTATATTTTGAGGAAAGAAATCATCATTGTATGTTGTTGTAAACGTAATTATGCCATCATATCTAATTAGTATAGTTTGTGAACAATGTTATCCCTTATACAGTAGCTAGCTTGCTTTTTGTTTGTGTGAAATCAGAGATAATACCTAATTGGAAGTAGCAATTCAGAGAGAATTTACAAGCACTTGATGCATATAAGGGCCAAACACGAAATGGTATTGGTTTCACAATGTAGGTGGATCTATTTGACAACAATATTAGGAGTCCTCATTCTTCAATTACTAGAGCTTTTGGAAGAGAGATTTTACTTTCTTATTTTCTGAACTTAATACTGTTGCTTTGGCAGATTTTGTTAGATTAATAATTTCCAAAAATGAAAAACATATTTAATGCTCGTGTGTTTACACAGGATTGGAGTGAGCGTAGAACTTTTAGTGAACAATATTAATTAGAATTTGAAATAATGAGTCGTTCATGGATGTATACACAGTGGGCAGTAGACGGTTCATTGAATACTCAATTTGTGAATGGCATTGAGGATTTCATTGATTGGACAAGTAGTCAGACAGGTTATACAGACGGGGAAAAAATTAGATGTCCATGTAAAAATTGTAAGAATAAACTGTTTTTAACTACACAAGTTGTAAGACAGCACGTTTATATGAACGGATTCATTAAAAATTATAAAGTTTGGTCATCTCATGGGGAAAAATATATAACCCTAGATGAGCAAGCTACGAGAAATGTGCAAAATGACACGTCGACCTCCTATCAGAGGATGGTAATGGATCATGCTGGGATAAATTATAAGGATGCGGATATTGAGGAGCCACCAAATAATGAAGCAAACAAGATCTATGAAATGTTGCAGGCAGTCGACACGGAGTTGTGGTCTGGTTGTGAGACCTACTCACAATTGTCTGCAGTAGTTCAGATGATGAACTTGAAGGCTGAGAATCATATGTCACAGAGGGGTTATGACAGGATGAGTCAAATGATCAAGGATATGCTTCCCCAAGGAAATTTGATTCCTAATAACTTCAGCGAGTCTAAGAGATTGCTTAGTGGTATGGGGTTGCCGGTAGAGAAGATTCACTGTTGTCCAAATTCTTGCATGATCTATTGGCGTGAAGATAATGAACTGGAGAATTGTAAGTTTTGCGGTACCTCGCGATATTTAGACTACAGTCCGAAATCTAGTAGGAAAGGGAAGAAAAAATTAGTGTCCGCTAAGAAAATGTACTACTTTTCTGTATCCCCTAGACTCCAGCGGATGTATGCATCTAATGCAATTGCTTCTCATATGCGTTGGCATGCTTCATCAGTGGACGATGGAGTGATGCGTCATCCTGCAGACTCTCCAGCATGGAAGCACTTGGACTCGATGTTTCCTGATTTTGCCTCGGAGATTCGAAATGTTAGATTAGGTCTTTCTACAGACGGTTTTCAAACATTTACTCAATTTGGGAAACAATACTCTTTGTGGCTAGTTATTCTAACTCCTTACAATCTGCCGCCTGGCATGTGCATGAAAGATCAATTCATGTTTCTCACGGTGTTGGTGCCTGGACCTCGAAATCCAAAAGATAACTTGGATGTCTTTCTACAGTCGTTGATAGCCGAATTATTGGCATGCCCACAGTGCATGGAACAATCAGATGCATTTTATCTTGAGAAGAGTGGTAAGATGTCGTCGTTTGACAATCATAGAAAGTTTCTAACATTAAGTCATCCTTTCAGACGAAATAAGAATGCTTTCCTGAAAAATAAAGTTGTAGCACGTTCATCCCCTGACATGAGAACATGAGAAGATATACTTAGTCAAATTGAGGCTTATGGTTTTGTGAAAGTCACCGAAGACTACGATGGTATTAACAAATATGTCTCTAAAGAAGAACATGTTCTGACATCAGAAGATGAGGACTTTAGTGATGACTAGTACAACTTACAGGTTTTAAAAGAATTTTGTCTTATTTTTTTGGCCAAAAGCAATTAATGATTATTCTTTGTTTTCAGGTACATGGCGCCTCCCAGAGGTCGTGGCAGGACTGTATCAGCTCCTGCTGGGCGTGGAGCACCCCGATCGTCATCTGGCTATGGGGGCAGTCCCCCTGAGTCGGGTGGACCCCATCAGGGTTCTACCGACTCTTACTCGGTGGATAGCCGCCGTTGTTTCGAGATTTCACCTGATGGGTATGTAATAATTACTTTTATTAATTTTAAATATATCAAGTATAACTTGGATGAACCAATTTTCAATAATAGGCGATTGTTTTAGCCATCTGGATTGGCCTCGACAATCGTTGAGTGTTTTAAAAAGATCAATAACCCGACTGGGTTCACTTGGAAGCTGACTCCTCTTGAAATTAAGAGTAGTATTTTGAGGAATTTAAGGTTAGTTTTTCTTTCAAGTTTACAATCTTATAATTTAGCATTTACTTATATATATCTAACATGTATAAACATGTAAATTGCAGAAGCACTTCCGCTGGCCTGCTGACTGGGACCAGGCAGTCCACTACATGTGGCACAAGAGGGCGTCCAAGAGGTTCAGTGATTGGCACTTCGAAATGAAGAAGGGCTGCCCTCAAAAACCGGACTACATCAACACAGAGAGGTGGGCGGCCCTCAACGAGTACTGGATGCGGCCAGAGGTACTCCAGAAGTCAGATACTGCTTCCCAGTGCCGCAGGTCAGAGCCAGAGCCGGGCGTCGGGATGAGCAAGCACAAAGGAGGGTCCCGGTCAGCCCTACAGTACTCTCAGTCTACAGTAAGTCTCATTTTGTATGTTTTTTAGCTTCTTATGTCTTTATTTTTGACATAATTTTGTTTATGCATGTGATGAATAGGCTTCTCAGAGGGGATGCTCCTTAGAGTCCACCGCCTTTGACACTTTCCAGAGTCTCCATTACAAAGGTGGAGACTTCTCCAACATGAAGGCGGCGAGACTTCATGTAAGCACACAATTACAATATATAAAATATTATTCTAGAATTCTGAGTTTGACTAATTTCTATTTTTATATTGTAATAGGTGGAGGTGGAGCGGATTGCTGCTGAAGAAGGCCCCAACGCGGATAAAAACGCGATTTATCTGCGGTTGGAAGGGGTTCGGGACAAGAAGCAACGGATGTACGGTTTCGGCGAGGAAGGGAGCGGCTACATCAACGCCGCCAGCCGCTCTTCTACTTCTTCAGTTGGGCCATCCCAGAGCAATGCCGAGATCATGCGCCGACTGGAGGAGTCGGCAGCTATGAGGAGCCTCGAGGAGCAGGTCGCATTTATGAATGCGCAGATGACCCAGCTTATGGAGATGATGGGTTCCTCTAGCCGACGACAGCCTCCGGACGACAGCACTAATCAGTCCCCTCCTACCACCTCTTTATGATTGACTTATTTATGTTTTATGTATATATACTGAATATTTGGATTTTATGATTTATATATTTATATTTCCGTTTAGGTTTGCTTTTTGACTTGATTTGAATAGTTATATGTATGTGCTGTGTTGGTTGGTTAAAAAATGCAGGTTGTCGAGAACTGGGTACGAAAAAACAAAAAAAAATTATTAAAAAAAAAAGCTACCAACGGAATTCCGTCAGTAAAGTTCTAAAGTTACCGACGGAAATTTCCGTCGGTAATTTTACCGACGGATATATTCCATCAGTAAAACGTCGGTGATACGTCCCCGAAAGAATATTCGTGATAGTTTGCCGACGGAATAGTTCCGTCGGCAATCCGTCGGTAATATATACCAACGGAAGTTTCCGTCGGTAAAATTTACCGACAAAGCCTGACCCGATGCCTTATTTCCGTCGGTAATCCGTCGGTAATATTTTTACCGACGGAATATTACGGTTTACCGACGGAATTTTCCGTCGGTATACGATGAATTTCTTGTAGTGTAAATGGGTAGTAGATTCTAGAGCAACTGACCATGTTTGTTACACCTTGTAGGGTTTCTGCAGAAAAAAGGGTTCTAGCTGATGGCGAGGTTGTGGTTTTCATGGGCAACGGATCGCGAGTTCCAGCTACTGACATAGGAGGTTTACATTTATCTGTTTTAGATTCTAGTTTAGTATTAAGAGATGTTTTATTGTTGCCTGAATTTAGGCGAAATATTATTTCCGTTTCAAAACGTTTTATTGTGGATGGTTATAGATCTGTTTTTGATGATCAAATTTCGATTTCGAAATGTAAAGATCTTATTTGCAATGGGCCTTTAAATGGATTTCTATATACTATTACGTATAATCCATGTACATCTGTTAATGTTACTTCCTCATCATCAAACAATAAGAAGAGAAAAGAACCTTCTATGGTAAATCAAACTTATCTATGGCATCTACAATTAGGTCACATCAATATGAATAGGATCCTAAGGTTTGTGAAATATGGATCATTGGAGTCTCTCCAAGTTGAACCATTTCCAACTTGTGAATCCTGCTTGGAGGGAAAGATGGTGACTGGGCCTTTTAAGGCAAAAGGTTATAGAGCCACATAAGCACTAAGTTTGATTCATTCTGACTTGTCTGGACCCATATCTATGCAAGCTCGTGGAGGGTATGAGTACTTCGTCACATTTACCGACGATTACTAGGTATGAATATGTTTACCTTCTTCGCCACAAGTCGGATTGCTTCGAAACCTTTAAGGAATTCAAAGCAGAAGTGGAGAAGATGTTAAGTAAAGAAATCAAAACACTGTGATCTGATGGTGGTGGGGAATACCTTGTTGGGATTTGGTATACTAAAAGCAAGTTTTATGCTTGTATACAATGTGTTTTTGTCCTTACCACTATTTTATTCTCCTATCTGATAAATATATATATTTGCACATGTAATCCTTTATCTTGTATAAAAGTTAGATTTGTGTAGTGTGTCGGGTATCACAGAAGACTACATAAATTGGTTGTACTGACAAGATATAAATAGTTATCACAGCTAAGAGTACTTAAGGATAAGTTGTCGGTTTAAGCTGCAGTTTAGATAAGAAGTGCCTTGTCTAGGCTGCTTATCTTTACTAGTACACTTAAGGTGGTGTATTGATGGATCACAATGAGATGTGTTCTCCTAACTGACCTTAGTGGAGAACCAAGATTTCGGTGACTTAGCTGATCTTAAGCTTGGTAAGACTTCAGCTGAGCACATTTGACTATATATCACTTTGACCTACTATGGTGAATGTCATCGCGACCGGATCTACGTATCTTGGGTGTTAGTAGTTTGTGGCTCAGGCTGATTGTTTGTATCTTGCAGCCGTATCCTAGTAAAATGGGTTGATAATATCCCCTGAAGAACTCGTAAGGATTAACACACTAAACCCGACCGGTTGATTAAGTTAAGATGTGTTAATGATGTTGAGTGGTACTACTCAGGAATATAATACGATGTTAATTAATTTAAGTTGTTAGTGAGCTTAATTAATTAACTGATATTTCTATCTTAAATACGGGGATCGATTAAGTCTAAAATACAAGCCCTTGCTCAATTTGGGATAAAGGGGTAAGTCATCACGGATTCTCTAGTGGAATGAATCTGTGTATATTAATTAATTTTGCTATGGCTGAGCATAGATAATTAATTAATTTGAGACTCTGCTCTATTTCTTGTATTAGAACCCTGATCTGGCCCAATTAGTTGCCTAGTTATTTATTGTCTCTCAGAAATCATTATTAATAGATTAATGTTTTTTTACATTATTTAATAATATTATTTATCTAGAATTAATTGGTTGGGCCAATTAATTGATAAATATTAGTAGCCCAATAGATTAATTAATTATACTATGAGCTAATTATGTAAAAGCCCATTAGGGATATATTTAAATTAATGGTCTATAAATATTAATATTATATTGGCTTTTGAAGCCTATATATATTAGTACTCTGTTCATAATCCAAACACATTCATACTCCACGTTGTACACGCGAGTTTGAGAGAGACATAAATCTTAATTTTCTTCAGTTCTCTGACCACCCAGAGGGAGAAAAAGGTTGGGACACAGATCAAAAGATCTAAACATGAGCAACAATCAGAGCTGCAACAACATACGCGGAGGAATGTATATTTCTTCCTCTCTTAAATTCCTTCATACCTATCCAACGAGTTCAAGGACTACTTAACAGAATGTGGGATTACTTCCCAGCTGACAGCATCGGGCACACCTCAGCAGAATGGTGTGCAGAGAGAAGAAACCGAACACTCTTAGAGATAGTTCGGTCAATGATGAGTTATGCAACATTGCCAATTTTCTTTTGGGGATATGCCCTACAAACTACAGCATATTTACTGAACCGTGTGCCATCCAAGTCGGTTAACACGACTCCGGTCGAGTTGTGGAGCGAGCACAAGCCCAGTATGCACCACATAAAGATTTGGGGGTGTCCTGCTTATGTGTTGAATAAACAGGCCGACAACTTGGAGCCACGTTCGAGGTTATGCTGTTTATAGGGTATCCGAAGGAAACGAATGGTGGTTATTTTTATGATCCTAAAGAACATAAGATCGTTGTCAGCACCAACGCTCGGTTCTTAGAGGAGGATTATATTAGTAATCACAAGTCTCGAGTCAAGATCATTCTTGAAGAATTACAAGGTGATCGAGATCCACTCACATAGAGCTTCACGAGCAATTACACAATCTGTTAACATAGTGCTTGACACTCTTCGACGTAGTAGGAGGGTGATATTTACGACTAATCGGTATATGTTCACTGGGGAGACGTCTGATCATCTCCCGGCAGATGAACAAGATACCATGGATCCCTGGACTTACAACGATGCAGTGGCAGATATAGATGCAGATTCATGGCGAATCGCCATGGACTCAGAATTTAAGTCCATAACTGATATGGATGTATACGAGATCACTAAACTACCTGAGGGCTACAAGACTATTGGTAGCAAGTGGGTATACAAGAGAAACAGAGGACCGAATGGAGAGATCATGACATTTAAGGCCAGGCTAGTGGCGAAGGGTTTTACCCAGAAAGAAGGTATCGATTATGAAGAGACCTTCCCGCCTGTAGCAATGATCAAGTCCATTCGGATTCTCCTTGCCATAGCAGCTCACATGAACCAAGAAATCTGGCAAATGGATGTCAAAACCGCATTTCTAAACGGTCACCTTGAAAAAGGAAGAGACATCTACATGAAACAGCCAGAAGGTTATGTGAAGGAAGGCGAAGAACATCTAGTTTGGAAGCTTAAGAAGTCTATTTATGGACTTAAGCAAGCTTCCCGATTATGGCACTAGCGTTTCGACAAGGTGGTCAAATCCTATGGATTTGTATCCTGTCCTAACGAGGTGTGTGTGTACCGTATCTATGTTAACGGATCAGTGGTGTTTCTTGCACTTTACATAGACGACATCCTTTTCATTGGCAACAATGTTGAAGTGTTATCAGACGTAAAGACGTGGTTATCCGAGCAGTTTCAAATGAAGGACTTAGGTGAAGCTGCTTACATCCTTGGGATCAAGGTTATCCGAGATCGCCAGAAAATGATGTTAAGCTTGTCACAAGCGTCCTACATTGACACTATCATTGCTTTTTATAGCATGCAAAATGCCAAGAGAGGTTCAGTACCTTTTAAACATGGCATTTTTCTATCCAAGAATCAGTGCCCTAAAACACCTGAAGAGATAGAAAGTATGAGGCTAGTACCATATGCTTCCGCTGTCGGTAGCCTCATGTATGCAATGCTTTGTACGAGACCAGATATCTCATATGTTGTAGGCATGGTCTCAAGATATCAGTCTAATCCTGGACAAGCGCACTGGACTGCGGTCAAAAATATTCTCAAGTACCTTCAACGGACTAGGGATTATAGAATTGTTTACCGGTCACACAATCTAGTGCCTTTTGGGTTATACAGACTCAGATTTCCAAGATAACAGAGACAAGAAGAATTCTACCTCGAGTTATGTGTTTACCTTGGGAGGTGGAGCCATTTCATGGAGGAGTGCAAAACAGTAATGCATTGCGGACTCAACTATGGAAGTAGAGTATGTGGCCTCTTCAGATGCTTCGAAAGATGCAGTTTGGCTCAAGAATTTTCTCCTAGATCTTGATATTGTTCAGAATTTGCCTAAGGCGATCACGATTTATTGTGATAATGCTGGTGTAGTGGCAAATTCTAAGGAACCTAGATCTCACAAGGCGTCTAAACACATAGACAGGAAGTACCACATTATACGAGAATTCGTAAATCGAGGAGACGTGCTCATTGAGAAGATCTTACCAATTCCGGCTTACGAGAAGCGTGTTCGTTGCTTAGGAGTGGTAGAGATGCCCCCCACTTAGGACTGCAGAAACTTTTGTATAAGTGGGAGAAGATGCAATGATATATAGGATAGATAGCTGAATACTAGTTTGTACCTACAACTGACACATTGTATACTAAAAATTTTCTTTAGTATAAGTGGGAGAATTGTTAGGATTTTGTATACTGGAAGCAAATTTTATGCTTGTATACAATTTGTTTTTGTCCTTACCACTATTTTATTCTACTATCTGATAAATATATATATATATATTTGCACATGTAATCCTTTATCTTGTATAAAAGTTAGATTTGTGTGGTGTGTCGGGTATCACAAAAGACTACACAAATTGGTTGAACTGACAAGATACAAACAGTTATCACAGTTGAGACAACTTAAGCATAAGTTGTCATTTTAAGCTGCAGTTTAGATAAAAAGTGGCTTGCCTTGGCTGCTTGTCTTTATTGGTACACTTAAGGTGGTGTATTGATGTATCACAATGAGATGTGTTCTCCTGACTGGCCTTAGTGGAGAACCTAGATCTCGGTGACTTAGCTGGTCTTAAGCTTGGTAAGACTTCAGCTGAGTGAGTTTGACTATCTATCACTTTGACCTACTATGGTGAACATCATCGCGATCGGATATACGTATCTTGGGTGTTAGTAGGTATTTGTGGCTCAAGTTGGTTGTCTGTTTCTTGCAACCGTATCCTAGTAAAATGGGTTGATAATATCCCCTGAGGAACTCGTAAGGATTGACACACTAAATGGCTCAGGTGTGTGAATGAGGTCGAGTGGTACTACTCAGAAATATAATAAGATGTTAATTAATTTAAGTTGTCGGTGAGCTTAATTAATTAACGGATATTTCTATCTTAAATATGTGTATCGATTAAGTTTAAAATACAAGCCCTTGCTCAATTTGGGACAAAAGGATAAGTGAGCACGAATTCTCTAGTTGAATGAATCTGTGTTTATTAATTAATTTTGCTCTGGGCTGAGCATAGATAATTAATTAATTTGAGGCTCAACTTTAATTCTTGTATTAGATCTCTGATCTGGGTCAATTAGTTGCTTAGTTACTTATTGTCTCTCAGCAATCGATATTAATATATTAGTGTATTTTACATTATTTAAAATGTTATTTATTTGGAATTAATTGGCTGGGCTAATTAATTGATAAATATTAGTAGCCCAATAGATTAATTAATTATATTATGGGCTAATTATGTAGAATCTCATTAGGGATATAATTTAATTAAAAGGTTATAAATATTAATATTATATATGTTCTTTAAGCATATATAATATTAGTATTATGTTCATAATCAAAACACACATATTCATAACTCATACGCGCACACGCGAGTTTGAGAGAGACAAAATTATTTTCTTCAGTTCTCTGACCACCCGGAGGAAGAAAAAGGTCGGGACACAAATCAGAAGATCTGAATAGGAGCAACAATCAAAGCGGCTACATCATACGTGGAAGAAGGTACAATTTCTTCCTCTACTATTATTCCATCAACAGGTATATAAAAATTTATATAAATATTCAAACCTCTTTCAGTCAAATATAAAGTTGCTCTTTATAAGAGAAGTGTCGGTACAAACACACTCTCCATTTATTGTTATTTTTTGTTCTAAGTCAGCACGTGCTAACTAGGTTTATTCAGGTATAATAATATGCAAATAATATAGTGTTGGGAGATGATTGTTTAGAAGATTTGACTGATCCCAAAACCCTAATTTGATAGGTGAACCATTCCTTTGTAATTGTAACACCTTGGTCTTTGAGAGTTTCAGACTCAGTAGACTTTCCTTCAGCATGATCCAGGCTCAGAAGTTATGTCTGTTGTACCCTCAGTAGATTATCCGCCTCAGTACCATGGAGTGAAGACTCAGTAGTGCTGGACTCAGCAGGAGCAGCATATTGAGAGGTGTTCAGATTCAGTAGTGCTAGACTCAACAGGAGCAAAGATATCGAAAGAGTCGATAGAACCGGACTCGGCGGGAGCAGCGTTATCGAACTCGAGTCGACCTTCAGTAGAGTCGACCTTCAGTAGAGTTGGACTCAGCAGGAGTATACTACTGAACCCCAGGTCAGACTCAGCAACGGCCTGACAGTCTTCTTGATTGTTAGAGGTTCTTAATGATAAATCAGTAGAGTTGTCCGAGGTTGTACACATCAGAGAAGTCAGCTTCAGTATCTGCCTTGAAGTTTGAATGTCTCAACAACTTTCTACACCTCGACTAATGACAAGCAGTCAGCTGTCAAAGTTCTGGTAAAAAGCTGCAAGTCAACTACTTTCCTGAAAAAGAGGAAAGACTCTGCACGATTTCTAAAAGAGCCGTTAGCTACCCAAAGAGAGTGACACATGGACAGTTCGTCTCCAATGGATCTATCCATAACTCACCTCTGTAAATAGAGGGAAAATCAAATCGAAGAAAACACAGAATATACGAACTTTATGAGCACTGAACGAACAAGATACAAGGTTTCCGCAAGAACTTGAGAGAGATACTCAACGCGAAAGGCAACTACACTGCTCTAGGGAACCAAGCTTAATAAAATCAAAGTCTCTAGCGTCCAAGTGATAGAACACGACCCCAGAGAGATTATTCCTCATTGTTCTTCACTCTATAAGCCTCTTCTTGTTCCCTTTCCCTCTAACCTAAGCTCCACTGAAAATATCCATAGTTTAGAACTGAAGGAGTTCATATCTTGAACTGTTCTTATTTGATCCCTGTAAACTGGGACTTGCTCAGTATAATCTTCAAGACCGTGTTTGTCCAGAGCATAAACCAACTGAGACTAACTCAGTATAATAAAATAGTCTCCTGATCTTTTCGGGATAGTGGACGTAGGATTGTTGATATCCGAACCACTTTAAAATCGCTGTGTTCATTTACTGTTGCATTGATTTCCTGTTCATACTGAAAACCGTTTACAAAATCATACAACTGAGTTTCAGAAAAGCTTAACTGAGTGCACTAATCTACTGAAATAGTTTTCATAAAAACGTTTTCAACTCAACTGAATTGGGCCTACACTATTCCGCACGCTACTGAACTCTTACTGAACGATACTAAATTCTGACATCAGTCAGCTAGCAGGCCTCAGTATAGTCAGTCACTATGTCCACGCGATCTAGAACAGCTTGCCTGGTCTACTGAATTTATTGAGCAGACAATCTCCTTAATTGGATTGTTCGCGTTCTAAGTTGAGAAAAAGTCTTCAGGTGTATTCACCCCCCCCCCTCTACACCTGAACGTTTACCTCGGGACCAACATATAGAATAACCATTTGTGAGATACTTATATCCAACAGAATTTGAACATATGACCTATGTAGGCCCAAATTTATCTTTACATATTTTTCTCCACAACTAGTGGGACCGAATCCTAGTCTTAAAACCTTGTGTCAATTTTGTTCGATTAGTAAACACCTAGATGTTTGCGGTACCATCTAAAATTATACTATAAACACCTAGGTGTTAGCAGTAATATGATAAAATTGGAACATATGATTTCATCCCATAACAAGTATGGATCCCATAGAAAGGAGCCTTAAAATAGAAAATAAGAACAATTTTACACCTTAGATCTTACTATAATCAATGGTTAAAAAATTCATAACTTAGTAATTATTTAATCCTAAAACTACCCGAAAGGGTAAAACTGGAAGAGGGAAACTAGAAATTAGATTCAAAATACACGACCGCCTCCTTTTCTTTGCAAATTGACGGAATAAATGACACCTCCCAAATATCGGGACCAGATCACCTGTCCCACTTACCCTGTCACAACCCTGTCCTAACATCAAAACGACGTCGTTTCATCTTTTTTTTTTTTTTTTGAGAAGCACCAAAACGACGTCGTTTTGGTGCTGGGACAGGGTTGGGACCGGGTAAGTGGGACATGTGATCTGGAGCCCCAAATACCGCAGACAACTCGTTTTGGCATGCTTAAAAGAAGATTTAATTTGACGTTTTCGTTCGAATAGAGGTTAGATTTTACCTTCCGAAACGGTTTATGCACGACTTGAAGATTTTGTTTTGCTAATTGGACCTGAGAAATATTAGAAAGTGGGGAAGAAATTCGTCATATTTCTGGAGAAGATGGAATGCCCGAGTTTCACTAGAGAAGAAATGGAGTAGGTGGAGAAGAGAGAGAAGATTGAGAGAAAAAGTTCAAACGTGAGTAAAGGTTGAGAGGAAAAAAAT
Source organism: Lavandula angustifolia (assembly GCA_028984105.1). NCBI lineage: Eukaryota > Viridiplantae > Streptophyta > Magnoliopsida > Lamiales > Lamiaceae > Lavandula > Lavandula angustifolia. The sequence goes on along the minus strand of CM054806.1, from coordinate 16,608,745 downwards.
TCAATTTTATTAGACAAAAATACTCTTAATGAACCCTTATTCATTAATAATTTATCAAACAAAATGTTAAATTCAACAAATTTTTGCATAGAGTGAGATTTCTTCCTATTTCTTATGTTAAGAAGTCTTTCTATATGATCCATTTCCTAGTGTTCTATTTTGTAACGACCCTCTATCATTTTAAACTCATTTTTTAAGAAGAGATTAATTAGGATGAGGTCTCTCACAAATTGGTGGAAGAGTTTTTTGCATGGACAAGTACACGAAATGACTTTTAAGAAGACATATGTTCAAATATAAATGATTTGGTTTGGATGTATAATACTCCTGTTATTAAAAAATAGGTGTGAAGAAATGTAGCGACAAGAAAATCAAATGTTAGTATAAATACTATAACAACATAACAAACAACATATGAAAAATTGAATAGCGAAAATAACGAAATGCAAACCGAGGCGAGAGTTAGACTCTCTCTCCGCAAGACGATAATGCTCCGCTACTCGGTGCAAGCGGTCTATAGCACTCGTCTCCAAGATACAACGGTTTTTCATTACGAGTAGTTGCACTACTTCTCGTAATTCCGGCGAACTACTTGATATCTCGGGACTAAGGAAATATGAACATATAGATGTATGTAATGAAGTGACATAACATACGAATGGAAGAATTAATTCATTTATTCTCGGTTGGTATGACTATTTATAGGCATGAGATGACTTTTGTGAAAAGTTGCAACTTTTCACGTTACCATCAAGTAACCAACTTGTATCATTTCATGCAACAACCACATGCAACGTGGCTCTTCATGAATTGAAGGAATTCAACCAACGTGCCTTTTCCATTTCAAATTGAAACCATGCATCTTCATTTTCCAACCGACGTGTTTCATGCAATCAATTAACTAATTTAATAATCTAAAATCCAACAATCCCCCACATTAGATTATTAAATGCAAATGCAAAATGTTATGCAAACCAAAGTCCCAAGTGACCTATTATTGCATCAGGATAGGTAGTTTTTTGCTTTGAACCTTCCTTAGTATAATGTTATCGGATTTACTCGCTGCTCGGTGAACGCGATGTCTTGAACCGGTCAGCTTTTTGTGTAAACCAAGACAATAACATATACACAATAATAGATACAATATCGTTCGTTCTCACGTTGTGTCCATTTTGGCCTTGGACCATATCTTGGATTCATAAGTGTTTTTCTTATTTGAAGCGGCCACACTTCTCACTTATATAGGTGATCTCCTATTAAGAGTATCCTGTCATACTCCACCAATAAGGCTATAGGAATCATTAAAAGCTTATAGCTTACCCTTTTACCACAAGCTACAGGTTTGCACTTGGGGCAGCTTCGAGAATGGATTTTTAGTTGTGTTTCCAAGTGCACAACTTGAACATTCTTAACTTAGTTGTCTCTTTGAACCATGTTCATGGGATCTCCAATTATCATGGTAGAGTTACCATTAAGAGCGTTCTTTTAGTGTGGATTTTAATCTCATTCCCCTTACTGCATTGTACAATTGATCACAATTAATACTTTTAGTAAACGGATCCGCAATATTATCTTTTGACTTCACATAGTCAATACATATTATTCCACTAGTGATCAATTCTCTAACGGTATTGTGTCTTCAACGAATATGTCGAGACTTACCATTATACATACTACTTTGTGATCTCCTTATCGCAGACATACTATCACAATGTATTAAGACGGGAGACACGGATTTTTCCCCAACAAGGAATATCCTCTAAGAAGTTCCGTAGTCATTCGGCTTCTTCGTATGTAATCGTTATGATGTCATGCATCATACGCTATGCGTTTTTGCTCATCTTTTTCATCTTCCCCCACAATTGGAGGTGTCTCTTTCAAGAATCGAGACAGATTCAAAGTAGTTAAACAAAATAACATTTTAGATTGTCAATCCTAGCGCGTTCTTTTAGTTAATCTTGTGATCCCGGAACACATCCTCGTTGGATCCACTTTTATTGCGATCCCGGAACGTATCCTCGTCGGATCCAATTTCATCTAGGGTCTCGAACCGTTACTCAGAGTACCCTTTTCAACTTTGGATATTGGGTTTTTCCTTAGATAATCCCTTATAATACGAACTTTTCAACGCCGCAAACTGTTAGTAAATCGGACCTCGAACCCCGAAGTTATCCGCTGCCGAAGATGGCACTCCGAACTGCCTTGGTGCTACAGGCAGTGAACCGGCTATGTTCAAACACCTCCCGATCACTCAAAACCAACTAACACCTATCGAAACTCATACCTCTGGAAAGCCACTTGTATAGGCTTTCCAACGCATCTCGCAGTTCGATAAACGGACTCTCGATTTAGGAGTTACACCCCGTTAAACTGCCCAAAATCATCACTAAACCCAGATTTTTCTTGCGAAAGAAAAACTGTTCATCTTGCGAACTTGCGTCGCAATTTCCGACCGGAGTAATGAAAAACAATGCCCAAAGTCTATACCATTGCAAACCTTGTAATTTTAGTTTTTCAACACACCTATCGGTTCGTGAAACGGAGATCGGACTAAGGAATTATTCGCCGTCGAAGAAGGCTCGCTGCACTACCTACTGATTTTCAAGCATGTTCCGAGCATTTCCAACACACTATTTGTTTGTCCGAAAACCCCTTGAAACCCATACCGTTGTAAAGCCACGACTACAGGCTTTCCAACGCAACTTGCCTCTCGTTATTTGGAGTTCGGACCAGAATGTTATACCCCTCAGAAAAAGCCTACTCAAAACACCAAACGGCGAGAAGCGCGAGCGGCAAGTTTCGACCCGATTTTCATGACCCAATCGAACTCATAATTCTAGAAAACTGACATCCACACAAACCTTGATAAACAAGGATTCCAGAGCATATCTTTGATCGTAAAACGAGTCCCGACCGCTGAGATACGTCTACTCGAATGTCGCCCGAAGCCGTTTTTGATTAAATGCCACACCCGAAAATTCTAAGTATTGAAATGAGGCTTAGCTCCACCCATTTTGAGAGATATTTTGTGAACAGACCTCAAATCTGGAAACCCCAAGTCCTATACCATATCGAACCTTGTCATTCAAAGGATCTCCAGAACTTTTCCGTTCGCCATTGGGAGATCGTATCAAGAAGTTACGGATCTACGAAAAGGCATTACCGAAACGCCATCCTCCCTGGGATGTGCCGAACCCCCAATTTTAGAATAGCCTAGGAGCTTCGTCCCTTCTCGAAACTCACCGATTCTTATACCGATAGAAATCTGAGTTCGTTGGCTTTCCAAAACTATGCTCGACGCATAAAATGGAGTTCAGACGAAGAAGATACAAGCCCGCGAAGTACAGCTGGCAGAACTGCCACAAACTCGCTGACTCAAGTTTGGAGGCCATTTTAATTATCGTAACGACGCCCGATCAGAAAGCTTACTTCTACGAACTTGAAGCCCTCCTGGGGCAGAACCTAAACGTGAATTTTCGTCAAAGAGCGACGGTCGGATCCTTTCCGCATGAACAGGGATCCTTTCCGCGTGAATTTGGTTGTTCGTTGCTGTTGTAAAGTTCGGCAGCACGTTACTACTACTTGTCATCATTTCTTCAACACGGATTATCGTCTTGCGAATGTTATTAAAAAATAGGTGTGAAGAAATGTAGCGACAAGAAAATCAAATGTTAGTATAAATACTATAACAACATAACAAACAACATATGAAAAATTGAATAGCGAAAATAACGAAATGCAAACCGAGGCGAGAGTTAGACTCTCTCTCCGCAAGACGATAATGCTCCGCTACTCGGTGCAAGCGGTCTATAGCACTCGTCTCCAAGATACAACGGTTTTTCATTACGAGTAGTTGCACTACTTCTCGTAATTCCGGCGAACTACTTGATATCTCGGGACTAAGGAAATATGAACATATAGATGTATGTAATGAAGTGACATAACATACGAATGGAAGAATTAATTCATTTATTCTCGGTTGGTATGACTATTTATAGGCATGAGATGACTTTTGTGAAAAGTTGCAACTTTTCACGTTACCATCAAGTAACCAACTTGTATCATTTCATGCAACAACCACATGCAACGTGGCTCTTCATGAATTGAAGGAATTCAACCAACGTGCCTTTTCCATTTCAAATTGAAACCATGCATCTTCATTTTCCAACCGACGTGTTTCATGCAATCAATTAACTAATTTAATAATCTAAAATCCAACAACTCCCTCCATCCCACCCGACTTGGCTTCTTTCCTCTTTTTCATTGTCCAACTTGACTTGACTACTAACTAAAATAATACTCTAATAAATTCTAATGGGTCCCACCACTTTATACCACTTTACACACAATTACCCATTATTCTTAATAACCGTGCCCAAACCTATTAAGCCAAGTCGGGCGAGACGGAGGGAGTAAGAAATAAAGATTTTGGGAGGGAAAATGAAAAGTAGAAATAGTAGTCAGGAAAAGGGCTTCGTTTTTATTATATGGCAATAATGACTGAATCACCCCAAAAGAAAAGGCTATTTTTTTTATCTACCAAACCAAAAAATATCTACGAAGTTACCAATGTATATACACAACGAAAATAATTACGAAGGTATGCTACTAAGTCAAAAACAGTGATAAATCGACCTGTTCCATCTCATTTAAATTCGGATTCCGAATTGGAATATAAATTATGGATACGCTCCAATCCAAAAGATTATTTGAGTCTGAAAAGCTAGGTGTCTAAATGGGACACAAGGCATAATTTAGGTGCTAATTTGGATTTTTTTTTTCTTTTAAAGTTTATGGCATAGTCCTTCCGTCCCGTCCGTCCCGTCCCATCCCGTCCTATTCATCTTCTTCTTTCTTTTTCGAGTTGTTACATCTATTTTGTCTCTTTCCAAAAAAGTTTAACTTATTTACTCATATGTAACAATTTTTTTTGGAACCCGCTCATTACACATACCTTTTAATTCTCCTTAATCGGGTCGGAAAAAAAAATGAGACAAGCTCCGAAGGACTAAGAGAGTATTATAATCAAGTCCAATGAGGTATGTCTACAAAACTGAAGATTTATAGGCATGAGAGAGGTGAATGAATTCATTCAATTAATTTTTTTTTTTGAAGTTGTGCTCCTTTTGTTGTACATAAACAATGAGACATGGATATGCAATGAGGTAAAATTAGAGCTGTGCAGCAGAGCAGACTGAGTCGCTGTAACCCCTTAACGAAGAGAGAGAGCATATAAACATGCATATGGAAATGGAAGAATAAATGCATGGAAGGTACTAACGGTAGAAGTAGATAGTCGTATCACGTGAGAAGTGGATGAGAGAATTGAAACACCAGATCCAAAATAAAATCTGAGGAGATTGTAGGATCCAGTCCAGTTAAGCCTCTACTCAATTTCACTTTGCACCATCAACTATAAGGATTTCTCATTTCCTCACCTACAAAGAAAGTATATAATGGTCTTATCATAATATCAAATCACCTTTCAAATGAGTAAGAAAAGAAGAAGTCGCCCAACAATTTACTGTACCGTGCATTAAAAAATAAAAATAAAGGAGTTTGGAAATTTGACTTTTTCGTAGTTTGCCATAAATTTATAGTTTAGTTGATTTTTGTTACCTCTATAAAAAGGATTGGTATAATTCAATCTCCCCTTCCCCTAATGTAGAATAAAAAATAAAAAAAAAGTGAATCGAATATTTAATTATATAAATGCAGTTGCATGTGGGAAAATGTTGAGATTGTACTTAAAATTGTACTTTCCATTTCATTAGCGACGCGTTTCTTTTCAGTGGGGAATTAAGAAAGTGGATGATAAAGTATGAAAGATAGGTAAGTAATAAAGTAAGAAAGAAAATATGAGTGAGATTGTGAGAGGGTAAATAATAAAATAGGAGAAAAAAATGATAAGTAGAAAGAAATGAAAAAGTTGAAAATAGAAGTAAAAAAGTAATAGAAAATGTAGTAATATTTTTTAAAATTATTTCCTTTTAAAAAAAATGTCATAATGGAACATCCTGAAAAAGAAAAAATGTCACTTTAAATGGGACGGATTGAGTATTTAAGAAAAAAAAACCTTGTACAATGAATCAATGAAGTGAAATACACTCAAGTTGAGGGGCGAAAATGAAATTAGGTAAAATACGTATGACGCTACTTTAATATCTGAGAATGACAAGAGCTGTTAAAACTTAGGGGGTGTTTGCAACCGCTTAAATTTTTTAACTTATGACTTAATTTAAGGAAAAGTTGATTTTGAGTGTTTTCAACAACTTAAATTCTTCAAAATTCTCTACATTTAAGTTGAATAAGTTGAAGTTGGTTAAGTTGGTTTTAACCAACTTCTCCAACTTAATGGTATATTTGTAATTTCAGATAAGTTATGATTTGACATCTTACTTATAAATATCAAAATAAGCTGCTACAATATAAATTTTGCAAACACTATTTTTTTAACTTTTTCTTCTTTTAAGCAGTTTTTGCAAACACACCCCAAATTCTCTAATAAACCACTTTTATCAACTTCTCCTTAATTTAAGCACTTAAAAAAAGTTTAAGCTATTGCAAACACCCCCTTAAAAAGTCTGCACAGTTTAATTCTACCCCTTCCAAATAGTACAACTGTTATTTATCTCGCTGATCTTTTACCTTTTTGTTCCATATTCCCTCCGTCCCAACAAGCATGTTCCATTTCTTTTTTGCACGTATATAATAAGAAAAATTATTAGTTGTGAGAGAAATGATAGGCCTAAGAAAAGAGAAACCATCCATGCATGCACCGAGCTATCCAGCTTTTTGGAAAAACTCTTTTTTTTAATGGGGATTAGGCCAGGAATTATCTGTTTTCCTGGCCTAATGTAATTTTAATCCGAATATTTTAATATACTATCATTAATCGTTAATTGCTTTCTATTATTCATTTTTTGTTATCGTTTCCTACAAATTGCCTAATTCATACGTTAATTGTTAATCGTCAATTATAAGTCATTATAATCAAATTGTGTAATCATCAATCATTATCGGAAATTTGGATTCCTTAATCGTTATTGATGCCTACAAATCGCCTAATTAATTCGTGTAATCGTCAATCGTTATTAAAAAATTTGGAGAAATGGGCTACCTGTTGTCCGGGTTTGAACTTGAAGGGAATAGTCAAAAACAAAAAAGTGTGGGTCCAGTATAAAGTTTAGGCAAATTGGCACAAATGGTTCCCAATGATTGTCAGTTTGGATGAATTGGTCCTCAATTTTTTATTTTTTATTTATTAGTCTTCAATGTTTGCTAGTTTTGATAAATTGATCATTCTGTTAAATTTTAAGTTAGTCAACTGTTAATTATAGAGGCATTTACGGAATAAAAGTTTCAGGGATCCATTCATCCAAATTTTAAATTAAATTTTAACTTTTTTTTTCAAATATTTTTTTTAAAATTATAATCTTATAAAAAATTAATTAACTATTTTTTTTCAAATAAAGTTTTCTGTAACAAACAAAATTAATTTAAAAACTTAAATAAAATATTAATTAAAATTAAAATATCAACTTAATCTAAATTAACTAGTACTAATAGCTTTAAGAATCAATTCATCTAAATTTTATATTAATTTTATTTAAAATAAATTTTTTGGTATGAAAATATTAATTAAAAATAAAAAATTAACTAAATCTCTTATCCGCCGCCGTATCAAAGCCACACCTACCACAACAACAACAAACTCCACAACTTCGCCACCCTCACCTACACGACCCTCTGCCTGTCATTCGCCTACATCATTCTCCATATCATCCGGCTACCTCTTTCACCTCCAAGTCGTTCAACCATTGCTCTCCGATGACATCCCCGACCTCGAAGAAAAAAACACTTTCCCCAATGTTGTGTTGACCCGCTCCCCTCCTCCGCCGTGAGACACAAAATTATTAGTTAATCTAGATTTAGTTAATTTTTTATTTAAATTAATTTTTTTAAGCATAAAAAATATGAAAAAAAGTTATTTAAAAAATTAATTTTAAATTAATTTTAAAATTAGATGAATTGGTCCATAAAACAATTCTTAGTTAACTTAGATTTAGTTTTTATATTTAATTTTCTCAATTATTTTTTTCGTTACCAAAATTTTAATTATTTTTATTTAAAAAATAATAATTTAAAAAAATATCTTTTTTAAAAAATCAAATTTAATTTAAAAATTGGATAAATTGGTCCCTAAAAGTTTTATTCTGTAAATACCCCTATAACTAAAAATTGACTAACTTAAAATTTAACAGAATGATCAATTTATTCAAACTAGCAAACATTGGGGACCAATAAACTAAAAAAAAGATTAAGATCAAGTCATCAAAACTAGCAAACATTGGGGAACATTTATGTCAATTTACCTAAAATTTAACATATAAAAACAATTCAAGAGTGGCTATATAAGATAGATAATTAAATTTGTGTCTAATATATTTATATATATATAGTGGCTATATAAAGAGTTCTCTCTTTTTTGAAATATGACAAGATGAATGAGACAAACCGAAAAAGAAAGTAAGACAAGATGAATGAGATGGGGGGAGTACTAATTACTTCCCCATCCTCCTCATGGCTCAAACCTTTTTCGAAGCAGGAATTAAAAAAATTGTGAGTTGTGTGTAAAATAACGGACCACTAAAATATATTAGAACATTATTTTAAATATGAGTCACTTATAATGGGATGACTCAAATGTATTATGAGTCATTTATAGTAGGACGGATGAGTATTAGGTAAATTGACAAATTTGCTCCTTAAAAATAGAATGACCAATGTTGTCAATACAAAAATATTTGATGACCTATTTAGCAAATAAAAAAAATGAGAACTCATTCCACTAATTTTAGTAAACGAGTCTAGTTGGTACTTACTAACAAAATCATCTAAAACAATGTTTTATGACCAAGGTGATTTTTATTTGGTAGTTTTTAACGTCTTAGTAAGCATGTTAATACATGATTTTATTATGTTGAAGCAATTAAGTTTATTTAACAAAAATGCGTGGAATTAGTCTTCAGTCTTAAAAAAATTGACAAATCAAACGTTTTTTTTACTGGCTTCATTAGTCCTTAAATTTCTTAATTTCAAAATTATTTTGTATTTTAATTTATTCTTTTTAAATATTGACTAACAATCAAGCTAACGAAAAAAATAGCGAGATGATTAATATCACAAACGTAAATTATACGGTGATGAAAAAAAACCAAATACTCCCTTCATCTTATAGAAAGTCTCTCCTTTCATGGGGCACGGATATTAAGAAAATGAGATTGTATAGTGTATGTTGTTTGATTTTTTAACTTGTTAATTTTGGTTCACATATTGTTTACATTTTTAAGAAACAAAATACTTTCTATGAGAAGACTCGAAAAGAAAAAAGACACTTTCTATGGGATGGAGTGAGTAATAAAGTTTAAGACCAAAAATAAAAAATGGCATATTTAAGGATCAAATTTGTCGACTTGACTAATTATTAATTATTTAGTTAAATTTGAAAATCTTGAATTATAGAAAAAGCAAAAGAGAAGAAAACCTTAACTAATTTAGATAAAGAGAGAAAATGAAACACCTATCTCACACACAGAGATAGATCAACTATCACTGATATGTCAATATCTAAGCCTAATTGTATGGTCACAATCAATGTTGTCAAAACCGCGATCCGACTCGTAGAATCGCTCGATTCTACGATCCATGAGCTGATTCCGAGTCGGATCGCATGTAGAATCGCACCCCTGATAGAATCGTGTGGAATCGCGATCTAATACGTAAAATAGTGGAATCGCTCAATTTATGGGAGTCTACCAAAAAATTAATTAAGCAATATTTTCTTATTTTTTAACTAATAATTTTTTTTAAAAAAAAGGTTCTTTTTTTAATTCCAATTAGTTCATTACTCCCTCCGTCCCGTTATTTGTGGCTCAATTGGTTTCGGCACGGGAATTAAGAGAGTAGATGATAAAGTATGAGAGAGAGTAGATGATAAAGTATGAGAGAGAAAATGAGTAAAATAATAAGAGAGTATGAGAGAAAGGATAATAAAGTAGGAGAGATAATGTAATAAAGTAGGAGAGAGAAGATGATAGAGTAGAAGATATGATAATATTTTTTTACCAAATTAGGAAAGTGGCCACAAATAACGGGACACCCATTTCGGGAAAGTGAGCCACAAATAGCGGGACAGAGGGAGTATAATTTATACGTATTATACCCTTGTGCCCTAGAAAATAGAAATAGAATCACAAAACAAAAAATTCAGAAGTTCAAAGGCGACTTGGTCACTTGAGTCTTCTCTTGACTCTTGAGCAATTTCTTTAATTCCCTCGTCGCGCCACCAGCCCACCACCGCCGCGGCGCCGGCGCCTTGACTGCCCTCACTCACCACTCTTTAATTTCATGAGTAAAGGTAAGTTTGAGTGCTTTCTTTTTCAATTTTCACTTCTCGGCTATTATGGGAAAAAATTGTTTCTTGATGTGTAATTGATGGGTAATTGATGTGGATTTTTCAATTTTTGATTTTAGACTTCCAGATTAGTTTAATTGATGGGTAACTGATGTGGGTTTTTCAATTAGTTCAATTTTCACTAACCACTTTCTATTTCTTGATGGGAAATTGACGTGGGTTTTTCAATAATATTATGATGCAATTCTGTTTGTTTAGAACTTCAAACTGTATTTCATTAATAATTGTTTTGGATTGAATTTATTAATAGATTATACCAAATGACAAGTGGGGCTGATTTAACTTGTGTAACTGGTCGTATTTGTGGCAATGAGGATCGTGGTAGCGACTCTACTCCTTCGGTAAAGCCACGACTCTGGAAGAATGCACCTGGTAATAGAAGCGATGTCGGTTGGAAATATGGAACCGAATTTGTGGGTTTTTCATTATGCTTGTGTGGGTATGTTGATGTTGGTATTTTGATTTTAAGACATTTTATGACTTTATGGACGTGTTATTGATGAATATTTTGTTATGAGTCATTATTTGTTAATGCTAGTCTTTGAATAAATTTATTTGAATATTAATTGAATTTTTTGGTAGGATCTTACGATTCTACTACGATTCTACGATTCACGATCCTACCAGGCCTCTACGATCCCATCTAGGATCCCGATTTTGACAACCTTGGTCACAATCACCTTAGATCCCCCTCATTTCGTTATATCTATGAGTAGATAAATTGACTGGCTCATCTCTTATACAAATAGAGTAACAACCTAAGATGCATTAATAGATACACCACAAAAGCAAATCAGCTTATCTGCCCCCTCAACTACAAAATTTACCCCTTGTTTGTTCAAATTTTATTCCCCCAACCCTTTCTTTTCCCTATCCCAAGTCATTATAGTAAAATACAGTGGGAGAGAGAGGTTGCTTTCTTATATCAGATAGTATTAACTGTGTCGGTCCCTTTAGCCTTTTCCACTTCCAATTTTATCTACAACAATAAACAAGATGTTACTTGTTTATGTAATTGGCTTCTCTCTTATAGTTTTCTGTTGGCCTTATTATAAAAATATATTCGTAATCTGCCGAACACAAAAAACCCGTAAAAGGGAAATGGAATATTACAACTTAAACAAGGAAGAAAACAAGAACCAAATATCAAGCCGAGTCGAGATAGTCTTTCTATCCGTAAGAGAAAAAAGTCCCGGTAGTGCTCTCGGTGTCGACGTTATCTCCCCAAAGATAAAACGACTTTCGTCTTGTTATAAGCAGCACCGCAATACAACATGCTCCGGCGAACTAGGACGAATGGCGAGGACAAAGCTTCGAACTTAGAACAATGCTCAAAGATGATATGAATAACTCTTTTTTGTGTGTAATATGTCATGCTTCCTATGTCTATTTATAGGGGCTCTTCCACCTTGGAGATTAATGAGAATTCATCACCATAATCATATGGAATTAGTGGATGGAAGGTTATATATTCATGGCCTTTAATAGCCACCGTTACACAACATGAATGGAGAGTTTGAATTTCTTTCAAATTCAAAACATATATTTTCTCCACTTCAATTTATTAACACTTTGTGCACCAGACTTCGAGATGCTATTTCTCACTCATCGAAAATCGGAATTGAGAAACAGTACATACTACGATCATCTACTCGAAACGTAGTTTAACGTTGTATATTTTAATTCGAAAAACTAACAACTCTAGATGCATGAAATTGTGGTAAAAAACGCTGTTGTGCAACTCCTCTAGACTGCATTTAAGTGCAGATTTTCTAACAGGCCTCACTCAAGAAATAAGACAGGGAATATTGGCGTATAATTTGGGGTGGTCGGCGGGGAGGGGAGTATTTTAGATGATTGAAAAAAAAATACTTGGAGAAAGAAACAAGCGTAACAAACGCGTTCAGCTTGCAGTCATTTCCAGGATGGACGTTCTCCCTACTTTTGGCTATTGGGATGGTGAATCGTATCGCTATCCCATAGCACAGTAACATATATATGATGTGTTGATTTAAAATGGTAAAAAAAATTGACATATGACATTAAAATTAAATAAAAATATATCAAAATTTATATTTTTTCATGCTCTATAAATAGAAATTAATATTGATGCATTTCTCCGGATCCTAAAGTTCTCTTAATCTCTCTCCTAAATATTTTGCTAGTATAGTTTTCTTATTCACTATTTTATTATGGATCCATATAATAATAATTTTTACAATTGTCAAAATTTCCCCCCTCATTTTTGATTCGTCGATGATGGTTGCTTATTGGGTAATGACTCATAAACTATAAAAAGTAGAGATGACATGATTAAAAATATAGAGTATATAACGGATATATAAATTAATAAAATATTAAGATTGTTGAACTTGCTCATAAGTTAACCCCCACGTACCTCTATCTTCGTTTTATACAGTTCCAAAATAATTCTTGACTTTCTATTTTATATCAAACACTAGCCATTTATTGGAGCACAATGAACACTAGAAAGATGATTAGTTTTGGTTCTGTACATGAACTCTAGCGATATTGAATTAATTTGTCGTGAGAAAAAAGACATTGTTTTCGACTTAAATAAATACTATTCTTTTTCCATAATAATGTCGTTTTTTTCCCTAAAATACCCTATTCAAGTATATTGTCAAACTAGACTCCTCCAAAAAAAATATTTCTCAAACTAGTCTCTAGAAAAAAATTATCAAAGTAGTCTTCTTTATGCCAGATAAACAGCCACATAATTCTCAAATAGCATAACTTCATGTGGCTACTTATGTGGCATAAAAGACTATTTTGAATTTTTTTTTTAAAAGATACTAACTTAGGAAATACTTTTTTGAAGGAGTTTATTTTGGCAATTCATTCTAGTGCGTGCATGCATTTTGTTTCAGATTGTTTTATTGTTATTAAATTTTTAATTTTGGAGTCTCTTAATGTTAATGATATCATCAACCACAAATTTTTACTTGCCATAACCTAATTTGTTTCAAAATTATAACCAATATAGTTTACAATAATTGATAGCACTTTCTAGTGAACATTTTTTTTCCCCATAGTTGTCACGGCAGCCTCAGTAAAATTTGAACTTATGAAATTTTTCCACAAGCTTAGTACCTTAACTACTATGTCATCTCAGGAGGTTAACATTATTATGTCTTATGATGTTAACGTTACAAATGATATGACCAGTGAAAAACACCTAGAACTATCATTTCTTTCGCTTCTGATATCATAAGTCATTTGAAGTACAACGTTTATATATAGTCTCAAATTTAAAAGTTATATGCAAAATTCAATCTAAAATTCATGATTTACAGACTACTAACCCTCCAAAATCAGACATACGTGCCTTCTCGCTTCTGCTATGAAACTCTCATATGCCACGTAAACCTTCCACCAAATTCAATTTTGTGTGAGTTCTTAAAAATTATGTACAAAATAAAAAACCGTCTATATTTTATATATTTACTAGCTAGTGTAGTTTATTAAAAATTTAGCAGAAGATTTAACCTCGTTAACTCCGACTTGTTTGGATTGCGCTTCTACATCACTACTTCATCGTATCTACATTATAACCCCAGTTGTGTCTTTCAAACAAATGTATCACAAGGTTGGGCTGGGAATTGCTACCATCGCCACACACAAAAAAGACCACAACGTTTTTCCGGTGAAAATTCTTGGACACAAAATTACGCAACAGTAACAGCTATAAACGTCCAAGCCTCGTTAACAAGGAATGATACAAAAAACTATATCAAAGAAGAGAGAGAGAGAGAGAGAGAGAGAGAGTCTTATGAGTTAGTGAAGTTTAAAGCTATCTTCTCATTTATAATGTATGTAAAACAAATATCAGTATGCTCTACATTTACACATTTCTTTTCTAACTGTTACAGCATAAAAGAACCACAAAATGTTACCTCCAGAAGAGGAAAATGATCATAGTTAGGCTCAAAAGAATTGCTATCCACATCACCATCTTCTCACCAACGACGTAAGCAACTGCAACCAATTTAATTGAGGAAAGGTTTTAGCTCATAAGAAATATTTAACTCAAGCCAAGAGAACTTTGTTTATTATTCTAGGAATCTCGCAGTAAACTTTGTAGCGGCAACAGATTCAAATTTACTACATAGATGCAGCTTTGTGGAGAAGATTCGTTATTGCTCCAGATGGGGTTAAATATATCATTGAGGAGTCTAACAGAACCACAAGAAACTAACAAATTATTCTCAACAAATCCATAAACATAAAAAGAGAAAACCTTTTCAGTTGCTGACCAGAAAATTTTCATTACATACCTCAAAGAGTTCAAAGGGGCTGCCACGCTTGTACACATTGTTCTTCTTTCCCTTGTCGGAGGGGAAAATGCTGAAGAACAACGCTCTCCATCCAATAAGCAAAGCGGCTGTGCTTCCCATAGTAACCAGTATAAAATTGGTCGGTGGTGGATGGCCAATTGTTGCTGCTCTTATGATTAATCCCAACTGAAACATATAGGATACCAAGTTGAAGCAATAGATGATACAAAAACATTTGCAGGCACAAAAGAAGTTGAAAATCTCTATATCAAGAGAGTTGGACAAGATTAGACAACAAAGGAAACAGCGACAATAAGATATACTTCAAAAATATGGTATTTACCACCAACACCCTTCGGCCAATACCAACTGGAAAAGGACAAGAACAAAGACCAAGATAAAATCCAACTCTGAAACATCATAGCAATCAAAAGAAATAGGGCACCTTTAATGGGTGGGATCAATTGGAGGGGTCAATATACTAAGGTATTCTCCATGAAATATCACGTGTACAAATTCCTTTAAAACCGACGATATAAAACCTTATCACACTCATAGCTTTTCCGGAGCTCAGCCATGCATAAAACAAAGCAAACCGGTAGCATGCAGTTTTAAAAAAGATTCTTGATTCTCAAAATTAGAGGACAATTTTGTTCATTAATAGAATTTGAGAACAATTTTAATCAAATAAAGAAGATGAGATGTGTAGTGTGATTTGGGACTTTCCAGCTCATCACATGAATAGCAGACAGGAGAAGAGCATGCGCAAATCATTTTTGCACATGTATTTTGTAATGTCAAGCAGTCAAAAATAAACCTAAAAGGTCTCTCTCTATTCCATTATTACATATTGTCTTCACTCTTCAGTGCAGTGGCTTTGGTCTAAAGCATATATATTGCTGCACTATCAACTCCCAGTAGACTTCCAATTGAAAATATTCTCCAAGTTTCAATATGAATAAGATAAAACATGACATAACAATAAGGTCTTAGCTTCATGTACATACTGCAGACATATATGTATATATTTCATGAATTTTAACATGGCCATATCTCTGAAATTTCTCTTTTAGTTTTAATGAATTGCATTTATGGTTTAGTTACATAATATTAGCAAATTGTTTTCTATTAATTCAAATATTTAATAAGTAAAATAGTTACATCTGTAGAATAAATCATATGGCCATTTCATCGATAATTTCCGACATAAATGTATTGTTATTGAAAATTGATTCAGTACTAGATTTAAAAATTTTAAGTTCTAAACAATCTACAGAAACAGATTTTGCCCTGATATTATATTGAAAACTTTTTGATTAATGCCCGACTATGAACTTTAACTCAAAAAATTTCCAACAAATCCAGATGAGACATATTCAAGAGGTATTACGTGTGATCTTTTGCAGTGCACAAACATGAGCAGAGGCTAGAGAACGATTATTTATGAGAATGAAAATAAAAAATCAGGATGGTAAACGATTGATCAAGCAGTAATTGTCTTTTAGAGTATACTTTCACTAAATGCACTTTAATTGTCTACTGCTGTAGTAAAACAAAATTACACCTTCGGTAGGCACTTGAGATCGAGCAAAAAGATAAGCTCATCTTGAACTAAGAGATGTCAACTGTATATATGTTATTAGACCAAGTTCATCTACTAACACAAGCTATGAGTTTCCTGCTAAAGTACAGAACAAATCAGTTGACCTACACACTCATATTTTGACTAAAAAAGATAAGTTCAATAGCATATCATATACAGCTTCCTAGCTTTATCCCGAACTCAGCGCTGTTTTTATAGTAAGAGTTTGACTAAAAAAGATAAGTTCAATATGTTCATCTCTCTCCATGAATCAACTTTCATCCATTTATTTCAAGCATGGTACACCATCCTCTCTGATCATTAATATGCCATCAATTCATTATGTAATGTGTGTAACAACTAACAACAATTGAATAGTAAGAGTGAGCAGAATAGTGCTCAATCTTATCCTCATTGCTCTCCACAAATTAATCTTCGTCCATTTAGTTCACAATACATTTCTTTCTCCTATTTGTATTTGAATTAAACACCATGTAAAATTCCATATAGAATTATAACACTTGCGACTTGTATACAAGTGGCTGCATTAGTTCCAAACTCATAATCAGCTAAAAACAACATATTATCAACACTGTGAGGCTCTTTCGTATCGCATTAGTTCCACACAACTCAAACCTTAAGATGGAAATTCTAAGAAACCTAGAAATAGAACTTCCAACATATTGCTACTTTCCATCATAGTGTATGTCGATTGGAAAAGAAACTCAGAGAATATTGACAGCTATTTTTCAATGACTGTACAAGTAGAAACAAGAAACGAGAATATGAGAAGAATAGAGAGAAAAAAACAAAGTAGAGTTACCGGAATCCCCAAAGACCACGATTTTGTGGCTGCAATAACAGCCCTCTGTAGACCATTCTTTCCTCGGCCTTCCTCGCTGTATCCACCGAGGAAGTATGCACTCAAGAACCACCCTATCATTCAAAATTAAGATCAACATATTTATGACAGATTGACACAAAATCAACTTGAAAACATACCAGCAATAAAAGGGTCGGAAACCTTGGAGGTCTCGAAATCGAGAACAGAGAATCCATGACTAAACCTCCCTATTGCCGCAAACAACAACAACGATGCCACATCGCCGCCAGCTAAAACGGCCACAAGACTGCAAAGGAAATCCATTCAGTTAAACAGAACACACACACACACAAACACACATATATACATACATACATACCCCCATTTAGCGATAAGCGAAGCAGAGTCTGGCTTCTCAAATTGAATAACACCTTCAAGAGGGACATTTTCTTGGCCCACAAATGAGATTGGGTTGGGGTTGGGGTTGGAGCCTTGGCCTTCAAAAGGGATGGAGGAGGAGGAGGAGGAGGAGGAGGAGGAGGAGGGAGTGGGCTTGGTGCCGCCTGAAGATTCTGTAGCGTTGGCTAAGGTGGGGGGTTTGAGCAGGCGGGAGGCCGAGAGAGTGGTGCGGCGTTTGGAGAAAAGGGGAGGGACTGGGTGGACGAATTTGAGGGAGCACCGGGGGGCGGACAAGAGCACCGCTCCGACGCCGCTGGCGGCCAGAGTTAGCAGAGGCACCATCGGATTTCTCTGTTTTTTTCTGTCAGAAACTCGCGGATAAAACTTGTGGACACATTCATTTATTGAAATATTCAAATCCCCAACTCTGTTTGTTTTTTTTTTTTTTTTTTCTGAAATAAAATGTGCGTAGAAGTCGCTCAAAATAAAACATAAAAGTAAGAAATTTTACTTTCTGACTGGAAACATATCCGGATTTGTTAATTCTTTGTGTGTATAATGTTATTTCACAATTTCCTATTCATTTTTGTGGTTTCTTTCCAAAATAAGTTGCGTAGAAAATTTATTTCTGATTTGGACAATTCCTTCTCCAAATTTTGGCTTAAATTACTAAAAACTAGTAAATTAATAAACAAAGGGTAAATAAATTGTATCTGCTGTAAATATATTTTTTATATATATTTACCATATATTGTGATGACCATGTAAACCCTAAAAGTCCATGAACCCATCTTGTACTCTATAAATAGAGGTATCCACCCTCATAATAATACACATCTATTTCTCATTCTCTCTATTATTCTCTTGTTCTATTTAGTTTATAACACGTTATCAGTATGAAAAATCTCTCCTCACAAAAGGATTTTGTCGAGTTGCTATCGAAGCCTCCATGTGACTATTAGATCTAAATCTAAAACAAATGTATCACACCCTTTCCCAATTTTTTTTAAATTAGATATTCAATATCAAAACTTGTTTGCAATCATTACGATTTTTTTATTAAAAAAAAAAGTAAGTAGTGGCATGATGAAGTTATTTTTTGTGAGTGCGACAACATAAGCACTTCGATCCGGATACGACAAAATATCTATTATGGTCCGTTTTCATTAAGTGATTTATTCGATCTCATATATTGTTATAGTTGTTGCCCTAGAAGTGACACAACACATGAATAATCTAGAAGAATATCATAAGTCCTTGAAGAACATGTCTAATGACTTGATTTATTTTCAAGAAATGATATGAGATCCCGTAGATCCCATAATCTATAAAAGAAAGTATGTTATATTTATATTTTTGAAGAACAATTCCAAAACATATTTTCAACTTGTTGGGAGATGATTCAGTAGCTCCACAAATTGTTGGGAGACAACTCAGTAGCCTAGTGCTCTGAAGATTTGAAGTTCCCAAAACCCTACTTTGACTGATGAACCATTCCATTATAATTTGTTGTTCTGTCTCTGAGAGTTTCAGACTCAGTAGACACTCTTCATTATGGTTCAGGCGTTCAGTTATGTCCGCTGTTTTTCAGCAGACTATCAACCTCAGTACCAGAAGAAGAAGACTCAGTAGTATTGGACTCAGCAGGAGCAGTATACTGAAAGGAGTCAGTGAAACTGAACTCAACATGAGTAGTTCACTGAACTCAGAGTTGATCTTCAGTAGAGCTGACTCAGCAGGAATATGCTACTGAATATAGATCAGACTCAGCAGCGGCTAGACAGTGTTCTGACTGTCAGGATATATTAAGTCAAATCAGTAGAGTCATAAGAGGTATAGAGAAATCAGTTTCAGATCCACCTTGAAGTTTGTTCTGTCTCACCTACTTTCTTCAGTCTCGACCAATGACGAGCGGCCAACTGTCTACTTTCTGATTAAAGCTGCAAGTCAACAACTTTCCAGAAATGGAGGGAAAGGACTCTGCCACCATACTTTGAAAGAGCTGTTAGCTACCCAAAAGAGAGAGACACATAGATCGTCGTCTCCAACGGATCTATCCATGTCCCTGCTCTATAAATAGAGGGAAGATTTCAAATTGAAGCTCACCTAGAACACAAAAGAACACACGAGCATTCACGAGCAACTCAAAATGACTTAAGCTTTCCGCAAGAACTTCATAGAGTAATCTCCAGCGAAAGGCGACATTCTTGCTCATAGGGAATCAAGCTGAATCAGAATATAAAACCTCTAGTATCCAAGCGACTGAATACGAACCCAAGTTTATACTTAACCGTTCATCGCTCTAGAAGCCACTTTCTCGTTCCCTATCCCTCTAACCTAAGCTCAGCAGAATATATCTATAGCTTAGAACGAAGGAGTTCAACTTTGAACTGATCCTTATTGTAAAGGACTCCTTCACTGTTGGAGAGTTTGTCAAACACTTTAGTTTGATACCTTGTAAACTGAGACTTGCTCAGTATAAATCTCAAGACTAGTGTTTGTCCAGTGCACAAACCGACTGAGACTAACTCAGTATAATAAAATAGCCTCCTGATCTTTCGGGACAGTGGACGTAGGATTGTTGGATCCGAACCACTTTAAAATTGCTTGTGTTCTGTGTTTTTACTGTTAAATTGATTACTGTTCATACTGAAAATATTTCTAAAATCATTCAACCGAGTTTCAGCAAAGCTTAATCGATCGCACTAATATACTGCAACTGTTTTATTAAAACGTTTTTCTAACTCAACTGAATTTGGGCCTACACATTTCCGCACTTACTGAACTTCAGCTGAACGGTACTGAATTCTGACCTTAGTCAGCTACCAGGCCTCAGCGATTTCAGTTACTCTGCCACGCGATTCAGAACAACTTATTTGGTCTACTGAACTTGTTCAGTACGACATTCTCCTAAAAAGGACTGTTCGCGTTTTAAGTTGAGAAATTGTTTTCAAGTGTATTCACCCCCCCCTCTACACTTGAACGTTTAATCTCGGGACCAACAATTGGTATCAGAGCAGGAGTTCTCTAAGACTCTTGTCTTTCTGAAACTGGTCTACTTGAACGGATCCAGAAAACGTTTTCACTGCATATCATTCTTCATTCATATCACTATTTTCAATGTCTGATATGTCAGGAATCTAAATGGTACCCATGTTCTCAGTAGAGAACTACGGGGTATGGCGAGTCAGAATGGAGGCACATCTGACTTCCCCCCACGATAGCATGACAGAGGTACTGGAGGACGGACCTATCGTTCCGATGGTTGATACTGTCGTAACCCAGGATCCAGCACAAGGAGGAGGCATGGTGATCGGGAAGAAGATCCCCAAAGATAGAAGTCTCTTCACCCTTAAGGAGAAGAAGCTTCACAACTTAGACCGGGTTGCCCGAAACGCCATACTGACCACCCTAAGCGATTCTTATCTCGGGAGAGTTCAGGACTGCAAGTCCACGAAGGAACTCTGGGATGCTCTAGTGTTACTGAGTCGGGGGACTCAGAAGATCAAAGCGAACAAATTGGCGCTGGAACTTCAGAAGCTTGAGAGACTGTCTCTCATGCCTGGTGACACTATTGGAGATCTTAATGTCAGATTCACGGATCTGATGAACACCATCAACGGGCTGGGAAAGACGTTCTCTAACCGAGAAATAAATCTCAAGATTTTGAGAGCATTGCCAGACAGTCATTGGACTCCCTTTGCCACTTTACTGAGACATTCTGATTTAGATATTGTTACTCCTGACCATATCTTTTCAGAGTTAAAAGCAGAGGAGTTCGAGTTCGGTCTACCTCAAAGGAAGCAGCGAGCTGAAGCTGACACCCAAATCGACCATGCTTTCAAAGCATCAGTCAGCACAGCGGCTCCAGCGTCTAGCAAGGCTGAACCTTCACTCAGTGACATACAAGAAGGAAACCTGGCTAAGAAGTACGCACTGCTTGCCGTGAAGTACCAGAAAGAGAAGGAGAGGCGCAGAAAACTCTCTAGAGTCGTCAGAGACTCTAAGGGTAAGTCTGAATATACACCCAAGCACACTCCTGACTCGCATACTTCTGAATGCAGGAAACAGGAAGACTCAGCTCAGTCGAAAGACAGCAAGAGCAAAGAAGAGTGAGTCACTACCTGCTACAACTGTAAGAAGCCAGGACATTATCAGTATGACTGTCCTGAGCTCAGTACTGCTGAGAGAGCAGCACGCAAATCTCGAAGGGAGAAGTTCATCAAGAAGCGACAAGCATATATAGCTGGTGAACTCTCAGACGACTCAGATGAAGTCGATTCCTTCATGGATTCATCAGATGATGAAGCGGCATTCATGGCCGTAGAGCTTAAAGAAGATGCTGAAAAGTGTCTTATGGCAGGAGAAGAGGATGAGGTAAACTCTCACGCTCCATTTAACTCCTCTTCACACTGCACACGACACTATTTCTGGTGCAGATGAGAATCTGGACGTCTCAATCGCCTACAAAGAACTGTTAGACGAGCAGATTCAGATGAGCCTGCAGCTCAGTAAGACTATTCAGGAGTTGGATACCCTGAAAGTGGAGAATCAGAGACTTTCTCAGGAGAGTCAGGTTGCTACTGAGTCAGAAGGACTTGTGTTGAGACTCGGGGAGGAGATAAACTCTCTGATGGCCAAGTCTCAACATCAAGAAGATCAGATCTCAGTACTGACCAGTGACTTGACTCAGAAAGATACTGAACTGAGTCTACTGTAGCAAGAGTTGTCAGGACCTCAGACTGAGCATGAACTGCTAAAGAAAAGCGATGATGTCTGGAGGAATCTGATGACAGAGTGGTACATGGGCGCTGAAAAGAAGCTTGAGGCCATGCTAGCCAGCAACAAGCCTAAGCACTGTAAGGAGGGACTTGGATTCAACCATAGAGCCTCCTCATCTGCCCCCGTACGCTCAGAGAACCGGCTAGCTGATAGGTTTGTTCAAGGGGAGACCATCAACGCAGAGATTCTGAACCCCCTAGCCAAGAACAAACAAAAGATGAAGGCACCTCATCCCAGCTATCAGCATTCTGACAAGAAGATCAATTCCAAATCACCCCAGTTCAGTCAAAGGGGAACCAACAGAGTCAAATGGGCTGATCAGTATGGATCTCCACAGCTGACACATCCAGCTCAGTATGGGTCATATTATTATGATCCTATAGTCAGGAGAGGACCTAAAAGTCAGAAGAAGAAGAAGAAAGTCATGCAGAAGGCAAAGGTCAGCAGTCCACCAATTCAGAAGATCAGGACTTCTGAACCTGTGAAGCCTCAAAAGTCAGCATCGACCAGTCTAGTGTTCAAGTATGTTGATCAAAGTGGGAAGAAACTGTCTGAAACCACCAGGGTCGTGAGACAGATATGAGTTTCCAAAACTAACATCTAAGGACCCAAAATCAAAAATAAAGGGTACATGAACATAATTTTGTTTTTCAGGTGCACAAGGACCCTTGGTATGTGGACAGCTGATGCTCAAGATACATGACATACCAGAAGGACCTACTGAAGAAGGACCCCGAATCGAGTTTGGAGATAACGCAAAAGGATATACCAGAGGCTATGGAACACTCAACATTGGGACTGCCACAGTTCCAAGAGTATCATATGTTGAAGGACTTCAACATAATCTTCTCTCTGTTAGTCAATTCTGTGATAACTCGA
The DNA here is from genome assembly GCA_028984105.1 of Lavandula angustifolia. NCBI lineage: Eukaryota > Viridiplantae > Streptophyta > Magnoliopsida > Lamiales > Lamiaceae > Lavandula > Lavandula angustifolia. Next base: position 16,585,505 of record CM054806.1, on the reverse strand, counting down.
ATAGAGTGATTTTTTACGCTGGTTTCTGTGATGTCATTGACAAATCTACAGGGAAAATAGTGTTATCAGGTTCGCGCAAAAAGAATATCTACGTAGCTGACTGGAACTCAGCTGAACCTGAGTACTCAGCCATCTCAACTTCAAGACGCTCAACAAACTAGCTAGAAACGCTCTAGCAAGAGGACTGCCGAATGAAGTAATCAGCAAAGACACTCAGTGTGAAGCATGTCTGAAGGGAAAACAAACAAAGAATCAAAATCCACCTATTCCATCGCCTTCCACTGATGGAATCCTTCAGCTCCTACATATGGATTTATTCGGTCCAGTCTCTCCGGTGACGATCAGAGGCAAAAAGTATGCTTTAGTGGTCATTGATGACTACTCGCGCTACACATGGGTCATATTTATTGCCAACAAGTCTGACGTCAAAACAGAGTTACCAAGGCTTTTGGAAAAGTTCAGTGTCGAGAAGAACACCAAGATTATAATGATACGTTCAGACAGAGGAACTGAGTTCCTGAATTCGATGGTGGAGGAGTTCTGTAAAGCTGAAGGCATAGAGCATGAGATGTCTGCCGCGCGCACGCCTCAACTGGTTGCTGAAAGGAAGAATATAACACTCAAAGAAGCAACGAGAACCCTGCTCGCAGACTCAGGACTCCCAACCAAATTCTGGGCAGAAGCAACTGACACTGCATGTTACACTCAGAACAGATCTCTACTGACTAAGCAGCATAAGAAGACACCATATGAATTATGGAACGGCATGAAGCTTTTCATATCTTATTTCCATATTTTTGGGTGTTCGTGCTTTATCCACAATAATGGAAAGGATCAGTTAAAGACTTTTTTGATAGCAAGTCAGACCAGGGAGTCTTCTTAGGATACTCCCAGGTCAGCAAAGCCTTCAGAGTTTTTAACTACCGGACCCTTTGCGTGGAGGAAAGCCCTCATGTTGTTTTTAATGAGTTTGCTACTGAAGACAGGAGCAGGAACTCTAAATCAGAATCTAAGGACATTAGTAAGCAGCTGCAGGATCTGAGCCTGGAAGATAAAGTTGAAAAGATCCAGCTGTGTTGGGATGATGATTCAGAAGAGGAAAATGAAGATCGACAATCGAATCTCGGCCAGCGAGGTAAGTAGCTGAACATATTGACTCTACTGAACAGAGTCAATCCCAGGTAACTCAGGTCGATGAAGAAACCCAAGTGGTAACTGAGACCTCTACTGAGGATAATAATTCAGGGGGAACGAATGAAGTTCCTGAGCTAAATGCCCCTGAACCTGGTGACTCAGTAGACCCAACTCTAGTAACTGAATTGCTTCAATATCAGAATAGTACAACTGAAATGCCTAACTCACCTACTATCTGTGTTGAACAAATTTCAGATGAAGAGTTGAAACATCGTCGATCGTGGCTGGACGCTCACACTTCTGACCTGATTATTGGAGATCCTTCAGCAAGCGTAAAGACAAGATCCAAATTTTATCAAGGAGAAAGCGCATTAAATTCATGCTTCTTGTCTACTGAAGAACCTCAATCAGTTGAGGATGCAGTCAAGGATGCTGATTGGATCATAGCTATGCAGGAGGAGCTGAACCAGTTCACGAGAAACGAAGTATGAGAGCTTGTTGACAGACTCCGACATGAACATGTGATTGGAACTAAATGGGTCTTCAAGAACAAGCGCGATGAAAACAACGTTATAGTAAGGGACAAAGCAAGACTCGTGGCTAAAGGTTACTATCAAGCCGAAGGGATAGATTTCGACGAAACTTTCACTCCAGTTGCAAGATTGGAGGCAATCAGACTATTCCTAGCCTACACAACACATCAGCGATTCAGAGTTTATCAAATGGATGTGAAGTCTGCGTTCCTGAACGACGTACTGAAAGAAGAAGTCTATGTAGAACAACCTCCCGGCTTTCAGTAGGGACATCAGGTCTACAGACTCAGAAAGGCTCTGTACGGGTTAAAACAAGCACCCAGGGCTTGGTACGATACCCTGTTTGAGTTTCTTCTTCAGAAAGGTTTTCAGAAGGGCACAGTAGACCGCACATTATTCAGCATTCGACTGGAAGAGGACATTTTACTTGTGCAGATCTACGTAGATGACATAATCCTCGGATCAAAGAACGTCATCATGTGTCAACAATTTGAGAAGATGATGAAGGATAAATTCGAGATGTCAATGATGGGAGAGATGAATTATTTCCTCGGCTTTCAAGTCAAACAATCTGAGAAGGGAACATTCATCAATCAAGGCAAATACACTCGAGACCTCATCAAGAAGTTCGGTTGCACATTCGGCAAACCAATCAAGATCCCGATGAACACGAATATGAAAATTGATCTTGATAAAGAGGGAGTATCAGTAGACCATACTGAATTTCATGCTATTATTGGTTCATTATTATATCTAACTGCTACTCGACCTGACATAACTTATGTTGTAGGTGTCTGCGCTCGATTTCAGGCGAATCCGAAGCAGAGTCACATGGACTCAGCAAAGAAGATTCTCCGCTATCTTAGAGGAACACCTGACATGGGTTTATGGTATACAACAGATGATAATATTGAACTAACTGGTTATTTCTGATGTTGACTATGCAAGATGTAGAATTGACCGAAAATCAACTTCTGGAACTTGTCAGTTCCTTGGCAGTAAGCTGATTTCGTGGTTTTCAAAGAAATAGCATTCAGTAGCGACATCAACTACTGAAGTTGAATATATGGCTGCCGGAAGTTGCTGCGCCCAAATCCTTTGGCTGAGACAGCAGCTAAGCGACTATGATGTCATTCAGAATGAAGTGCCGATCTTCTGCGACAGCTCCAGTGCAATTGCAATCACTCAGAACCCTGTACTTCATACTAGATGCCAGCACGTGGACATCAGACACCACTTCATTCATGACCATGTCGAAAAGAAGGATATCAGGATGGAGAAGATCCATACTGACCGACAAAGGGCAGATATTCTGACCAAGCCTCTAGCTGAAACCAGATTCAGAGAACTTTCAGTAGAGCTAGGTCTGCTGGACCCTACTGACTCCAGTCAGTAAGTGGTTTCAGGAGAGGAGCATTCAACAAGGGGGAATGTTCACTCTCAGTACTGAATAAATTCAGTACGTTGAGACTCAGCATCCATCTACACGAGGTATCAGCTGACTACGATGTTCAGCTGACAGGTTTGCGTATCTCTACTCAGTAGCCAATGAAATATTTCGTGCATTAATGATTCAGATTCAGCTTCATATTCAATGCCTTAGAAAATGTCATTAAATATAACGGTTTACATTTAATACACGACATTCTATGTAAAGCATACTGAACTCTGCGGCGTATTAAATGCATGTCGAATCAAGTTACTTCTTTGGCTAGTTACAACTATATTTTGACTTAGGCGGCTAAATTGATCATTGCCTATTTTATAACATTAAATCCTAGCCATCCATCTCATAAAGCAGATTTAAACTGAACCGTAGATTTTTAACTGTTCGTCTTCTTTATTTTATAAAAACATGTTCGAAGTTTAGAAACCGCCATTTCACTCTGCAAATTTCACAACCCTAGATTTTCTGAGAAAAGCCTTCGTATATTTGCAATCTTCTATTTCAATCTCTCAGAAAAACTTTGGTAAATCTTTAATGATCATTCAACATCGTATATGATATTTATAATATTTTTCGTTCGATACTGATCTCTTCTCTTTGCAAAATATAAAACATGGCAGGAAGGGATGTTATTGGTCCTGTGAACATGAAAGAAATTCTCGAGAAGGACCGCGTATGGTTTGAGCCGATGATGGAGTTCGACTCATGTGACCTTGATTTCATGGAAGAGATCTTTAACTCGTTGAGAGCGATTGGATTGGATGGTTTTCTGTCTAGGAAGCCATCATACTTCCTCCCTCGACAGATAGCTGAGTTATATCTGAACTCAGAGTCAATAGAAGGGGATATTAGATGCAGATTCGTCACTCATCTTATTGGAGACCCCGCCAGCGCTATACTAGAGATCAAGATGATGTCCTTCAAGGAAGCACTTCAGCGTAGCTTCAAACTTCCGAGCGAAGGTTTCAGTACAGTAGGTTATAAAGATGACTTAATGGACGAATACTTGGAAGTACTCTGCGGGAAGCCAACCACATTCAGAGCAGCCTTCCTAAAGAATGCCATGCTCCCACAGTATAGAGCACTTGCCTATATCGTGACTCAAATACTGACGAGTCAGGCTGGCTCGTTTGACCAAGTATCGAGGCCGAAGATTCAACTGATGATGGCCATTCATGACCAAGCAAAGATTAACTGGGCTGAATTCTTCTTGAAGGAGTTTATGACTCAGGCCAAAGTTCGATCATTCTGACAACTGCCTATCAGTCAAAGGAAAACTTTTATACGGCTTAAAGCTCTCAGTTATGATTGAGGATCTCTGTGGAGCTGATAATGTCGTCTACGCTGACAAGCTATACTTTAATCTGAACAAAGTAAGGTTTCAGAGCAGGGCAACGGCCCTTCAGCAAATTGGAGCTGGGTATGCTGAGCCCAAGACAGGAGCTCAGAAGCCTCAACACCTTCCAAGAAGAGGTCACCTCCGAAGTCTACTCCTAAGACACCGACCAAGAGACTGAAGAAAGTCAGTGAGGTCGTAGTTGCACCACCTTTGCAACTAAGGGACGAGGCCGAGTCCTCTGAGAAAACGGTGTCATTGGAGAAGGCCGTCTCCACTGAACAAGGAGAAGCAGTGGACCAAGGGGTACAAGCTGAACCCACCATTCCTACTGATCAGATCCCCTTGGATATCCCTCCACTCAGCAGCATCCCATCTGCTGAAAAACAACCACAGTCTCTAATAGAAGTTGAAGACTCAGAGACTGCTTCAGAGTCAGAGTCTATTGGGATGGAGGCCTCAGCATTACAGTCGAGAGCCTCCCGAGAGATTTTAGAACACATTCCGGAGATAGCCAGCCATACAGATCTGATCATATTGGCAAGGCAGGCTAGGCTCCACACCTTGATTCGGTTCCAGGAGTGGTCAACACTGAACAAGTTGATCCAGCACCACTCCTGCGAACAACTCCACGAAGAGGAGTTGATGATTAGGGACAAGATAGGCTATTCAGAGCCTTCAGGTATCTGTTCCTTAGAATATTTGAGGGCAGCCATGCTCGCCATGCTGAACGACCGTCAACCCACATTAGCGACGACTCCCTCAGATGGGTCTAATCCTGATGATCAGGACCCACCCCGTGATTCAGGCCCTGAGAAGCCTGATAAGGGAACTCAACTGGAGAAGGATGCTCCTACTCAATCTGCTGAACCCCCACTCAGAATCCTTCCTCCAAGCCACTCGGTGGTTGGTATCTCAAAGTCGGCGGATCCAGCATAGCTATTGCTGGAGTCTGTGTTCGAGGTAGCGCCCTGCCCGAAGAGCCAACGCTCGAAGTCAGTGGCCAGGGCACTGAGGAGTCAAGGCACTCAGAACAGAATCCTCGCCCGCGCCGTCCACAAGACGTGGAGGCAGTCCACGCAGGCTCAGAGTGCAGAGATAAAGGGGCTCAGAACATCAATCCAGAACACGCCTACCCCTGACTTCTCAACTATCCTGACCAACGCACTTGCCACTCAGAGAGCCAACTTCGAAGAACAACTGAAGCTGATGGAAGCTGGCCAAGCTAAAGTTCTAGAAGAATACAAGGCAGCCCAGACAGCTCACACTGAATCCGTGTCTTCTCTAACTCAAGCCTCCGAGCTCAGACTCCAGACTATTCAGAAGGCTATAGAAGATAGAGTGGATCAGAAGTTGCTATCAATTTAGACTATGGTGGAGACCTCTCACAAAAAGTACAGCGAGGAATTAACTGATGAGAGGAATGAGCTCTATGAGAGGCTTGTAAAGTTGCAGGATGTATTAGACAAACTTGCCTCAGCTTACACCAGTCTAGATAAGAAGGTACAAATTCCTACTTGCTGATGCCAAAAAGGGGGAAGGAAAGGATAAGGTACCGAGAGCACCAAGAGGAGTAAGGATAGTGGCAGGAGCATCTCAGACTCAACAATCGGCTCCCACTTCTCCCACTACTCAGACTGCACAGGGAGAGGCCCAGGGTGTCTCAGCAGCAGGGGCTGTAGTGCCTGCTGAGACTGGCCCAAGTGGCTCATGACCCAAGGAATCTGATACTCAGGTAACTCAGACTCCTAGCGACATCATTAAGGAAATTGCTGAGTATGCAGAGGAGGATTCAGAAGAGGAACAAGTCCCTCTACCTCCTCCGGTTCAAGGAAAAGGGAAGAAAATTCTGAAGCTCCCTACTCCAATTAAAAAGAAAGGAACTAAAAGGTTCATAACTCCCGAGGAAGAGGCTCAGATAGCAGCTGATGAGAAGCTAGCTAGGGAGATAGCCGAGGCAGAGGCTGCGAACATGCCCAAGAAATAGCCTGCCAAAGGCCGAACTAAAGTTCAGAGGGGTAAGAAGCCTGGGACAAGGCTGCCCCCAAGGAACCTTAAGCTCAGCGACGAAGATGACAAGGAAAAAGAAAGAGAACAGCAGCAGCAGTAGCAGCAAACTGAGCATGTGCCTTCCTATGTCCCTTCAAAAGCCCAAGAGCAAGAGATGCAGGAAATTTGGGATCAGATGGAGAGGTACTTAGATAGAGGAGCTGAAGCTAGGTAGATTAGTGCAGCAAGAGAAAGGCTCAGACTCACTGATCTAGAAGCTCTGAGGATCAAGGCTGAGAAGGAAGCTAGCCAGAGGATACCTGAAAAAGCTGACATTCCGTACAAGTACAGAAGATTCAGGAAAGCCCACAGACCTCAAAATCCATAGATGGCCCAGGGTTGATGATTGGATTCCATGGGAACGGGCTCAGAGGTCGGAGACGCTGAAGTCTGATTATATTAAGAGATTCTACTTCTGGAGATATTAGCCTGATATGCACAAGTCCATTGCCTTTGCTGAATGGCTTCTGAAGAGCGATCCTGAGATCTATGCAAGAGTTCAGAAGGCCTTAGCTGAAAAGGTTGATGTCAGGGTCCCAACTCCAAGACTTATGCCTCCCCCACTGAAGCTTGATGGTTCTGTACACTTTGGGGTGATTGAAAAAGAAATCAAGGATGCTGCTCAAGCCAAGAATCTAGATGAGGATGAACCTGCTGACATGGCTGAGATACTGAAGCTGAGAAGGGTTACTTACAGAATGTAAGGACTGCCTACATCATTGTTGTTCGGCCCTGATAATTCCTTATTGTCAACATGGCCTTGTTTCTTTTATGCTTAACACTCAGAATCACCCAAGTGATTACTGACTCACACACTCACTGAATATTTATATCTGTCAGTTTTCGCTTAGTTTGATTAGATTCTGGCTGGATAGTTTTGGGGGAAATTGTTGTTAGAAAGGGGGAAATTACTGACTCACACACTTCCCTGACTCCCTCAGTAGTCTAGAACTTGAAGAACAACTCCACTGATTCTACTTGTAATATTTGTAAGGAGCTCTGTTTCTGATAGTTATAGTGTTAGGTTTTGGCATAATTAAATAGGGGAAAATTGTTGGGAGATGATTCAGTAGCTCCACAAATTGTTGGGAGACAACTCAGTAGCCTAGTGCTCTGAAGATTTGAAGATCCCAAAACCCTACTTTGACTGATGAACCATTCCGTTGTAATTTGTTGTTCTATCTCTGAGAGTTTCAGACTCAGTAGACACTCTTCATTATGGTTCAGGCGTTCAGTTCTATCCGCTGTTTTTCAGTAGACTATCAGCCTCAGTACCAGAAGAAGAAGACTCAGTAGTACTGGACTCAGCAGGAGCATATACTGAAAGGAGTCAGTGGAACTGAACTCAGCAGAAGTAGTTCAATGAACTCAGAGTTGATCTTCAGTAGAGCTGACTCAGCAGGAATATGCTACTCAATATAGATCAGACTCAGCAACGGCTAGACAGTCTTCTGACTGTGAGGATATACTAAGTCAAATCAGCAGAGTCATACGAGGTATAGAGAAGTCAACTTCAGATCCACCTTGAAGTCTGTTCTGCCTCACCTACTTTTTTCAGCCTCGACCACTGACGAGCGGCCAGCTGTCTACTTTCTGATTAAAGCTGCAAGTCAACAACTCTCCAGAAACGGAGGGAAAGGACTCTGCCACCATACTTTAAAAGAGCCGTTAGCTACCCAAAAGAGAGAGACACATGGATCATCGTCTCAAACGGATCTATCCATGTCTCTGCTCTATAAATAGAGGGAAGATTTCAAATTGAAGCTCACTTAGAACACAGAAGAACACACGAGCATTCACGAGCAACTCAAAACGACTTAAGCTTTCCGCAAGAACTTCATAGAGTAATCTCCAGCGAAAGGTGACATTCTTGCTCATAGGGAATCAAGCTGAATCAGAATATAAAGCCTCTAGTATCCAAGCGACTGAATACGAATCCAAGTCTATACTTAACCGTTAGTCGCTCTAGAAACCACTTTCTCGTTCCCTATCCCTCTAACCTAAGCTCAGCAGAATATATCTATAGCTTAGAACGAAGGAGTTCATCTTTGAACTGATCCTTATTGTAATGGACTCCTTCACTGTTGGAGAGTTTGTCAAACACTTTAGTTTGATACCTTGTAAACTGAGACTTGCTCAGTATAAATCTTAAGACCAGTGTTTATCCAGTGCACAAACCGACTGAGATTAACTCAGTATAATAAAATAGCCTCCTGATCTTTCGGGACTGTGGACGTAGGATTGTTGGATCCGAACCACTTCAAAATTGCTTGTGTTCTGTGTTTTTACCGTTGCATTGATTACTGTTCATACTGAAAATATTTCTAAAATCATTCAACTGAGTTTCAACAAAGGTTAATCGATCGCACTAATATACTGAAACTGTTTTATTAAAACGTTTTTCTAACTCAACTGAATTTGGGCCTACACATTTTCGCACTTATTGAACTTCAGCTGAACGGTACTGAATTCTGACCTTAGTCAGCTAGCAGGCCTCAGCAAAGTTAGTCACTCTGCCACGCGATTCAGAACAACTTATTTGGTCTACTGAACTTGTTCAGTACGACATTCTCCTGAAAAGGACTATTCACGTTTTAAGTTGATAAATTGTTTTCAGGTGTATTCACCCCCCCCCCCTCTACACCTGAACGTTTAATCTCGGGACCAACACAACTTGATTTGTTGCTCTAGAAGTAGCACAATCAATATTCTTGAAGAATATTACATGCTCTTGAAGAGCTTTTACTTTACGTTTTTATTTATTTATTTATTTGTTTGTTTGTCTGTTTGTTTGTTTATCTAATGTTAAATAACAATTGTTGCTCCTGAAGTAGCACAATTCATATTCATGAAGAAGATTAATGCTTTTGAAGAGTAATTCAAAACCACCTTTTTAACTTAAATTGTTGCTCCAGAAGTAGCAAAATCAATGTTTTGAAATAAATTACATGCTCTTGAAGAACATTTACAATGAATATTTCTATGTACGTTTTTATTTATTTGTTTGTTTATTTAATGCTTGAATCCAAATTGTTGCTCCAGAAGTAGCACAATTCATATTCCTGCAGAATATCACATGCTCTTAACGAGCAATTTGTTGAAATAATTTAATTGTTGCTCCAGAAGTTACACAATTTAATATTATTGAAGAATATTTCACACTCTTGAAGAGTTATTAATATTATCTATGTATTTACTATATACCTCATTTTTTTCTCCTGCATACTGTATAATATTTATATCTATGTATACATACAATCTTAATTTGGTGCTCCTGACGCAACACGCAATTAATATTCCTTGAGATTATTATGTACTTTAGATAAATAATTCATATAATATGTCTTATTGTTGGGCGAATCTTGGTTCTTGAATTGTTGCTCCCGAAGTAGCACAATTGATATCACCAAAGAGCACTATATGTTCCTACAAAGCCATTGGGTTTCTCGAAAATATTACTCTTTCGTCTGAAGTAGTTTAATATATACTAAAATTGTTGCTCCTGAAGTAGCACAATTTGTATTCCTGAAGAATACTACATGTTCTTGAAGAAATTCAAGCTCTTGATTTTGGCAAATGCTATATGTTCATAATTCTAATTGTTGCTCTTGAAGTAGCACAATTAACTCTACATGTTCTTGAAGAACAATTCAATTTATCATTTTGGAATCATTTAACACAAGATTGTACTCAAATTTGTTGCTCCTAAAGTAGCATAATTAATTGAAGAATATTACATGTTCCTGAAGAACAATCATACTTTATAGGGTATTCTAATTTATGGCCTAATATATAATTGGTAGCAGAGTTCCTATATGGTTGATAAATAGATTCATAATATTCCATTACGGTTTAATATATTTTCAAGTAATTATGTGTGATCTAGAAGATTTCACAATTCGCATTTTACTGATTTTATTTCTCTTGAATAACATTAAATTGTTGCTCTGGAAGTAGCACAATTAAATTCCTGAAGAATGGTTATATTGTGATAGTAACATTACTAACACATGTTTGTGGAAATGCCTGCAATATAATACATTTATATACTATTAAACTTTTGCTCCTGAAGTAGCATCATTTATATTTTAGAAGAATACTAAATGTTCTTATAAAGCAACTCGTATTTTGTGTGATATATGTTATTCACGAATGAAAAACATTATTTATGTATTGTTGACATTAATGCACTCTTGATATCGATGTTCATCTGTCAATAAGAAGGCATTAGAGAGACAATATAAATTAAGCATCCCAGTAGGATTGCTTAAAGAATTCTTTCAGTAGACCTCAGTTGAAGACTCAGTATGATTCATTATCTACTGATGTTGTGAGAAGAGCTCAGCATCTTGAGAGTCACCAGCTGCCTATCCTCAGTAGAAGATTCTTATCAGTGGACTCATATGAAGAAGTCAGTATGATCGGTCCAGATCTACTGAACGCATGCAACTCATTTGCAGATCCGACAAGGAAACAACTGCCCGTCTATTATCATTCGAATGTGTTGGGTTATGAGTCAGTAATTGATTAAATCATCACTTAGAAGATACTTTATGTTGTTCAGTATTTCTTGTATTAGGACCTGCTTATTTTGGTAATGGGGGAAATCATAGTGATTTATTGCTATGGAATTGAAGATTCCAAAACCTGTCTTGTACCCTTAGTGTGTTGTCTTTCGGACTAGATGATGTAATAGGCTAGACTGTTCTTATTTTCGTTATCTGTTTTTGTCTAAGTCTTGTAAGGGGTATTTGTTGGTCTGAACTTCAGTAGGAAGTTAAACTCCAGAAACCCACATCATCAGTATGTAAGAGCTCGTGTTCTGAGGCCTACAGTTGATCCTTATCAGTAGAAGATCTCTCATCAGCTGACCTCCAGTAAAGGACACAGTACAGAGCTCAGTACCTTCAGAGTCACCAGCTGACTGCTCTCAGTGAAGACATGTTATCAGCCGACTCAAACGAAGAAGACAGTATGATTGTGCCAGATCTACTATATCCGACAGGAAACAACCCGACTTTTAATGACATTCGAAGTCAACAGAAGATCATATGAGGATGAGTGAGAGTCAACTCAGATGGAGACTGATGTCTGACAAGTCTCACCTACCACAAACCTCGACTAATGAGAAGCATCTAGAGCCTTACCTGCTCTGCAACTAAAGCTGCTCTCATGTACAGTGACCAACTACTCTGCGATACTATTTCGAAACTTATGGCCGTTTTCCTTGGACGTTTGTGATATGTGGCATCGTCTTCTCCAACGGACAAATGCCTGGGTTACGACTATAAATAGAGAAGCCTTTTTGAGCTCAACGCACGGGATATCAAAGGGATTACACGCTCAAACATTCAAACTCTCTAGCGCATTCAAGAAGATCCAGCGAAGAACTTGCCTAGTTGAAAATCTTTAGTTCTTCTCTCTATATTTTATTTAGATCCCTCTTCTCTATCTAAGCTCCACTGTTATATCCATAGCTTAGAATCTTCGAAGGAGTTCACTTTCTGTAACTGTTCTTATTGTAAGAACTCCTTCATAGTTGGAGAAAATTCCCTCCCCTTCAAACTTCGGTTTGATTTGTAAAGTCGCTAAGGACTATAATTTAGAAGGGTCTGTCCAACGCACATATACCTTGCTGAGGCTTGCTCAGATTAATCAACAAGACCTCCCGTTCAGCAGGACCGTGGACGTATGATCTTGCGTATCCAAACCACGTTAAAAATTACTTGTGTTATTTACTGTTTTATTGCATCGTTCTTAAACCATTTTACAAACTCATACTTTGCATAAAACGTATTTAAAAGTGTACTAGCCAAAACTATTTGGTTTGCGAAAACACGTTTTCAAATCGAGACGAAGTCTTTCGGGCCCTACACTTATCCGCACTAACTCTCCGGCTGATATTTTTATACTGACTAAAGTCAGTAGATCAAACTCAGTAGTTAAGTCACTCTGACCCGCGATCAGAAGGTTACTATTTGACACTGTTCATCAGTTACAACCTACAACTCAGCTATCCTTCGCGTTTGAGAAAAGAAACTTGTACTCAGGTGTATTCACCCCCCCTCTACACCTGACACTCGTCTCCGGACCAACAATTGGTATCAGAGCAATGATGTTCTCCTGATCATTGTTTCTGAAACTACTGGTCTAGTCGAACAGATCCTAGAAGGTTTTTCACTGCACAAGCATCTCTTCATGCATCATTATACTCTCATCTATAATGTCTGATATGTCAGGTATACGGATGGTGCCGATGTTCTCTGTAGAGAACTACACGGTATGGCGCATGAGAATGGAGGTGCACCTTACATCACTGCACGACAGCATGACTGATGTCCTTGAGACAGGACCCATCATTCCCATGATCAACAGCGTTCAATATGCCGCTGTGGGAGGTGTAGGAGCACAGACAGGTGCTAAGGTTGCTAAAGATAAATCTGCCTTCACTCCAGAAGAGAAAAAGCTGCATAACCTCGACCGAGTAGCGCGGAATGCAATCCTGACTACGCTCAACGATTCACACCTCGGGAGGGTGCAAGATTGCAAAACGGCGAAAGAACTTTGGGATGCCCTGGCAGTACTGAGCCAAGGAACCCCGCAGATCAAAGAGAACAAGCTCGAGCTAGAGCTTCAAAAGTTCGACACATTTTCCATGGAGCCCAACGAGACTATTGACGAGCTTAGCGTCAGATTCACAAATCAAATCAATGTGATCAACGAGCTGGGGAGAACTTTCACCAACAAAGAGATGAACACCAATATCTTGAGAGCACTGCCTCGACTGAAGTGGCTTCCTTTTGCTACTTATTTACGTCGCTCAGATCTTAATGCTTTAACTCCTGATGTTATCTTCTCAGAATTGAAGACGGAGGAGTTCGAGCACAGTCTACCCCAAAGATGCTCAAGTACTCCAGCTGACACCCAAATAGACCATGCTTTCAAAGCAACAGTCAACAAATCTGGAGCCAACCCCATTTCTTCCAGCAAGACAGTAGCTGCCCCAGATGCTAAGTCCTCCGAGACTCCTAATACTGACCGTCTTGTGCTTATGGCTCTCAAATATCAAAGAGAGAAGGAGAGAGTCAGAAAGCTAAAGAAATACCACCGAGATTCTCCCTTAGGTAAGAAAGAACATCATTAAAGGGAAGAATCTAAACCATCTCCTGATTGCAGGAACGCAGAACCTGCTGCTAGTCCATCCAACAGCTCAGATGGAAAAGGCGGCAGAGTAACTGTGTGTTACAACTGCAAGAAAGAGGGACACTTTCAGTACGATTGTCCCGAGCTCTCAGCTGCTCTGCGAGCAGAACGGCAGGCCAGACGCGAGAAATTTGCCCGAAGAAGGCAGGCCTAAATCGCTGGAGAGCTATCCGACGACTCAATCGAGGAAGATACTTTCATGTATTCTTCTGAAGATGAAGCTGCATTTATTGCCGTTGAGGTCGGAGAAACAGATCCTGAATCAACGACTGAATACTGTCTGATGGCCGGAGAAGAGGCTGAGGTAAATTCGAAACTTATTATAACCTCCTCTTCACAGAGCACACACGACACGTGCTCAGCTACAGATGAACCTCTAGACGTGGTGCAAGCATATGACGATCTACTAGAGGAGCAGATTCAGTTAAGCAGAGAGCTCAGCAGAACTGTTCAGGAACTGGAATAGGTAAAGGCTGAGAATCAGAGACTTTCTTCTGATTGGCTGGTCTCTACTGATTCAGATAATCTAGTTGCGAGACTGAAGGAAGAGATTGAATCTCTTATGACTAAGTCTCAGCTTCAAGAAACTCAGATATCAACTCTGACTAAGGACAATTCTGAGAAAGATACTGAGATAGCCAGACTCAATCAGAAAGTCGCAGAGGTTGAGAAGGACTATGAATCACTTCGGAAAAGTGATGAGGTTTGGCGAGGACTGATGACTGAACAATACCTGGGAGCTAAAGAGAAGTTGGAAAGTATGCTTAGAGCTCAAAGGCCACCGATCATGAAAGAAGGACTTGGCTACACTCACGAAGCTTCCACCTCTACTTTAAAAGGCTCAGAAATGCTGGCTGATAGGTTCGGCATAGGGAAAGTGCAGATCACTGAACCAACAACTCAGGCGAAAAATAAACAGAAGATGATTGCACCTTAGCCGAGCAACAAGAAGCAACTGACCAAAGGTTCTAGCCCCAGAACAGCACGATCAAATTCAGGGGGAGCTAAGAAGGTTAGGTGGGCAGAGCAGTATGGCGAGCCACTGTATGAGCATCCAACACAGTTTAGTTCGTACTATTATGATCCCAGGGTCAGGAGGAGCACAAAACCTCAGAAGAAGAAAGCTCCTAAACCCAAAACTGCCAGGAAGTCAGTATCTCCAGGTCCAGTGGAGAAAAAGACTGACAAGGTTCAAAAAAAGAAGTCTGAGACTCCTAAGGTCGCAAGACAATTTTGGGTCGCGAAATCACCAACTAACGCTTAAGGACCCAAACTGAACCAAAGGGTACCTAAAAATGTTTTTGTTTTGCAGGTACATAAGGACCCTTGGATTGTGGATAGCGGTTGCTCGAGACATATGACGTATCAAAAGAGCCTGCTGACCAATTACGTGCAAGAAGATGGTCCCATAATTGAGTTTGGTGACAACTCTAAAGGCTATACAAGGGGATACGGAAAATTGAACATTGAGACTGCTTCAGTTCCAACAGTAACATATGTTGAAGGACTTCAACATAATCTCCTTTCTGTTAGTCAAATCTGTGATAATCTGAATAGAGTTATCTTTGACGCTGGTTGTCCGTGTTTTATACACAATAATGGAAAAGACCAGTTAAAGGTCTTCGAAAGAAAGTCAGTCTAAGGAGTTTTCTTAAGATACTCCAGGGTTAGCAAAGCTTTCAGTGTCTTTAACTACCGGACCCTTTGCGCGGAGGAAAGCCCCCATGTTTTATTTGATGAATTTATTTATGAGTTCAGGAAGTCAAGCTCTCAGCCAGAAGCTGAAGAGGTCAGGAGCAAGCTACATGATCTAAGGCTTAAGAGACAACACTGAAAAGATCAAGCATTGTTGGGATAATCATTCAGATGATGAAACTCAGAATCCAACAACAAGCAATGTAGCTGAGGAGATTGATTCTACCAAACATAATTAATCCCAGGTAATTCAGGTCGATGAGGAAACTGATATGGTAACAGAGACCTCTACTGAGAATAACAACTCAGGGGGAAATATTAATGTTCCTGAGCTAAAAGCCCCTGAACCTGGTGACTCAGTAGACCCAACCATTGTTACTGAATTACTTCAGACACAGAACAGTACTACTGAAATTCCTAATACTCCTACTGTTTGTGTTGAAAGAATTCCAGATTAAGTAACAAGACGTCGTCGCTCGTGGTTAGATGCTCACTCTTCAGATCTTATTATTGGAGATCCTTCAGCTAGTGTCAAGAGAAGATCCAAGTTCTGTCAAGGTGAAAGTGCCTTATATTCATGCTTCTTGTCGACTGAAGAACCTCAGACAATAGAGGATGCACTGAATGATGCTGACTAGATCACCGCCATGAAAGAAGAGCTGAATTAGTTCACGCGAAACGACGTATGGGAGCTTGTTGACAGACCTAGACATCAACACGTGATAAGAACAAAGTGGGTCTTCAAGAACAAGCGCGATGAAAACAACGTCATTATCAGGAACAAAGCTCGACTCATTGCCAAAGGATATTGTCAATTAGAAGGAATAGATTTTGACGAAACATTCGCCCCAGTCGCAAGATTGGAAGCTATTCGTCTATTCCTAGCTTATGCAACACATCAGCAGTTCACAGTCTATCAAATGGATGTGAAGTCATCTTTCCTGAATGGCGTACTGAAGGAAGAAGTCTACGTTGAACAACCGCCCAGCTTTCAGCAGGGACATCAGGTTTACATACTTAAGAAAGCTTTGTACGGGTTAAAACAAGCACCCAGGGCTTGGTACGATACCCTCTCAGACTTTCTACTTCAGAAAGGTTTTCAGAAAGGAATAGTGGATCACACCCTATTCAGTATCAACTTAGGTGAAGACATCTTATTGGTGCAGGTCTTCGTGGACGACATCATCTTTGGATCAAGGAATCTGACTGTGTGTCAGAAATTCGAGCAGATGATGAAATAAAAGTTTGAAATGTCGATGATGGGAGAAATGAATTATTTCCTTGGACTTCAAATCAAACAATCAAAGAAGGGAATATTCATTAATCAAGCCAAATGCACAAGAGATCTCATCAAGAAGTTCGGCTGCGAATCTAGCAAGTCAGTAAAGATACCCATCAACACAAATCTCAAGATTGATCTTGACAAAGAGGGAGTAAATGTTAACTCAACTGACCATCATGCTATTGTTGGTTCCTTATTATATCTTACAGCAAGCAGACCTGACATAACTTATGTTATAGGTGTATGGGCGAGATTTCAGGCGAATCCCAAGAAGAGTCATATCGATTTAGCGCAGAGAATTCTTTGTTACCTGAAGGGAACACCTGATGTTGGATTATGGTATCCAGCTGATGATAACCTTGAACTAACTGGTTATTTTGATGCTGATTATGCAGGTTTTCGAATTGACAGAAAATCAACCTCAGAAACTTGTCAGTTCCTCGGTAGCAAGCTCATATCGTGGTTCTCAAAGAAACAGGATTCAGTAGCAACGTCCACTACTGAAGCTGAATATATGGCTATCGGAAGCTGTTGCGCACAGATATTGTGGCTTCTACAACAGTTGAGAGACTACGACATCCATCAAGATGAAGTGCCTATCTACTGCAACAGTACCAGTGTTATTGCAATCACTCAGAGCCTAGTTCTACATACAAGGTGCAAGCACGTGGACATCCGTCATCACTTCATCAGAGATCATGTCGAGAAAAAGGATATCAGAATGGAGAAGATCCACACAGATAAGCAAAGAGCTGATATCCTGACCAAACCTCTAGCTGAGACCAGATTCAATGATCTCTCAGTAGAACTAGGTCTTTTGGATCCTACTAATACAATTCAGTAAATGATCCGGGAAGTACTGAGTAAGGGGGAACTTACTTTTAGTACAGCTGAATACTCAGTATCATCAAACGTGGTATCAGCTGACTACGATGTTCAATTGATAGGTTATGAGTATTAAATTTAGCTTTTGGTGATTCAGCATGTCATAACATTTATTTCCCGCCTTTAATGTTCATCGTATTGCATTGAGTATGTCGTTTTCATTAAAGTCACGACATTCCGTAAAACTGACTGCGGCGTATTAAATGTTTGTCATTTCACCTTACCATTTAGGCGGTAGAGATAAGTAGGTCAGATTATAGGCGGCACAGCAATCATAACCTATTATAACATCTAATCTGAGCCGTCCACATATTAAAACAAGATTAATCTCAACTGCATGCTTAAAAACCGCCTCATATTCAAATCTGAATATATATATACGTTGTTATCTCTAAATCGCCTCGCTTTTATCCGCCATTAACGAAGATTTGTGCTCTGCATTTGCTTAAGAATTGCACTAGACATCTACTGCATCATTTGCACATTCTCTTCGGTAAGAATTTCTTCAAACTAAGTCTGCTACTATTTTACTCTACTTTCGAGCGCTAATTTGGGTTTTGCAGATTTCAGTTATTCAAATGGTATAGTTTTTTCCGATCAGTGTCGTGACCATCTCAGAGGATATAGAGGAGATTATATCCAGGAAGCGGGTGCTCTTTGAACCTGTTCTGTCCGTCAGGACATGCGGAGTGGAATGCATGACGCCGGTTTTGACTTTCTTGAGAGATCGGGCCTCCTACCGATCCTCTCCCGCTCTCCGCCGTCATCATCTTCCACGTCAGGTTGTGGAGTTCTTCCTGAACTTCCCTAAGGACGATGATTCGAATGAAATCTCTTATGTCGTTTCGAGGCGTGAGGTCCGTCCCAGTCAGTGGGAGGACATGGCCACGTAGATGGATGTTTCCAGACGTCTTCGTGTCAGCTTTGCTTTGGAGGACGAAGGGACACCAATAGCCGGGTACAAAGAGTCTGAAATAGGTAAGTACCTATGCCGATTCAGCGGTCAGCAGGACTGTGTATTCAAAGCGGCTTTCCCTAAGAGTCAGCTGCTGTCGGAATACAGGGGCTTGGCATACATTGTCAACCATATATTGACAAGCTCCGCAGGATCATATGATCAATTATCCCTCATTCACATCCAAATAATGATGGCCATAGTAGATGTAGCGCCCATCAACTAGAATGCATTCTTCATAGCAGAATTCAAGGCTCAGTCGCATAAATTTGTGGACTCTGAAGAAGGCATGAAGCTCATTCCAAAATGAAAGATTCTTTATGGGACTAAGGTGTCCATCATGATAGAGGACAACCTTCCAGACAAAGTCTCACTTGCTGACGCTTATTACTTCGATCAGAGGCTGATGAAGTTCGTAAATGCAGCCCCAGCTGAGAAATCGATAGGGAAGGGACTGCCTGCTAAGCTCCCCTTGGAGATCACAAAAGATCCCCTCCCTACTCAGTCGAAGAAACAGAAGGCGCTGAAGAAGCCTACTTCAGTCGTCCCACCTCCCTCACCAATTTTAGTTGAGGACTCAGGGTCAATAAAACATGATGTGACCCTGAAAGAAAAGGTGAAGAGAGTCCTATCGGAGGAAAATCAGGCAGAGACCCCCGCTGATACTCAGGCAGTTGAAATTTCCTCCCTCCCGACTTCAGTGCTGAATGCACAACTGAAGGCAGCTGATGAAGTCGCAGCTGAGATCCAAGAGATTAGTTCCCATGCTGATCTCGTAGACATAGCGATCCGCGCTCGAGTCCAGATACGTCTATGATTTCTGGAGTGGGATCTGCTAGAAGAGACCATCCGACTCAGGTCTCTGTCGACTCTGCTGGAAGAAGAGCAGAAGCTGAAAGAGGAGATCGGCTACGAGGAGCCGTCTAACATCGCCTCTATGGAAGACCTAAAGGCAATGATGCTCATGCTGCTCAGTGACAAGATGCAAGGAGCTAAGCCTTCCTCCACACAGACTCCTCCTTCTCCCCCTCCATCTCCCCCTCATAATGGATCGCCTAAGGTGCAGACCAAGGAGGATCTGCTGAAGGCAAAACTCCCAAGGATGATCAGCCACCCCCACCGCCTACATCAGGCCAGATCATTCCGACTCCTTCCTCGATTCAGCCCAAGCCCAAATGTCGTTATCAGGCTATTGTAATCAAGGAATTCTCTACGGAGTCAATCAATAAGGTAATCAAGCGTCAGGCGCATAAGAATCGTAATCTTGCCGATAATGTGAACACGAAGTGGAGCACGTTCACTGAGGCTCAGACAAAGACGTTGAATAGCCTTACGACGGAAGTGCAAAGGATCAGCACACCCAGTTCCATTAATGCTGAAGAGATCCTCGCCAAGGCATTTGCAGCACAGAAGACTGACATGACTGCTCAGTTCCAGAACATATTACAGTAGCAGGGAAAACTTTTCTCAAAAGAAGTGGCGGCTGTAACAGGTTAAGTCAAGAAGGCAGTGGAAGATATATACAAGTTCACAACTGACAGTGTTTCTAAGGCACTGACTCAACAGCATGAATCCTGCCAAGAGATCAAGAGAAGTGTTTCAGATGTTGTTGAAGACTACCTCACCCGGTTCGACAAGTCCAAAGAAGCTCTACTCAAAGCTATCAACAAAGAGCATGAGCAAAGGTGGGAGTCTTATACTGACGCAGCAACCGACATTGCCACTGGGATGACTACGGTCAAGGACTCAGTGAATGCACTGACAAAGAAGGTTACCACCCTGTCAACGCTTATTGATGATGCCAAAAAGGGGGAAAAGTCCAGATCAGCTCAACTCCAATCCCTCCTTAAAGCAGAAGACCAGCAGGGCGAACCTAGTTCAGCAGCACAGGGGGAAGTGCCAGCTGAAGGAGCTACTGACTCAGCTGTAGCTGAGGTGGCCACTTACTTGGAGAATTTACCTGTTGAGGACTCGCCACCTCTAGCTCCCAAGAAAATTGATAAGGGTAAGGGCAAGGCTCCAGCTGACCCTAGCCCACCCAAAGAGAAGAAGCTCAAATTCAAATATCATGAAGAGCAGATAGCTTATGATGAGAAGTTTGCGAGAGAATTGGCTGAACAGGATGCGAAGAAGAAGCCTGCTGCAAAGAAAGGGGTACAGATCCATTCTCTTGCGCCTTCACGCACTCGGACGAGTATCCCCAGGCAATCAAAATATTCACCAGCAGTAGCCAGAGCCCAACAGTCTAAACCCGGACAGTCCAAATCTGAGAAGTAGGGCGCATCAGGATCCAAGTCAAAATCTACTTCGTCTGCTGAATCAGAAGAACAGCATGTGCCATCCATGGTCCCTTCTAAAGAACAAGAGCAACAGATCAAAGAAATTTGGGATGAGTGTGAGCGGGAACTTGATCGAATAGCTGAGGCAAGGTAGATCAGAGAGGCGAGAGAGAGGATCCGCCTAGCTGACTTAGAAGCCCTCAGACTGAGAACAGAGAAAGAAGCAAGGGAGAGAGTGCCCGTGAAATATAGAAGCATTCCTACCTCTTCCCGATACTTCGGGAGTAGGGAACCAGTCAGTGATGTGAAGAGGATTATATATAAAAGAACTGACGACTGGGTACCTCTCAAACTCAATCAGCAGTGGGAGAAGCTGAAGGTGGATTTCATAAAGAGATTCTACATATGTAAAGTTGGAAATGAAGACTCTATTGATGTTATGCATACTTTAAAGACTTTCTGACAGTTGTGAATCCATCTCTCCTAGGTGAAATTCAGACTCTGCTCGATCAAACTGGTCAAATGCTGAAGGTTCCTCCTTTCAGAACTCTTCCTCCTCCGATGACTCATCAAGACAATCTATGCAAGAAGGAGATCGAAGAAGAAATTAAGGATGCCATTGTCAGCAGAGCTTTGAGGAAAGACGTTGAAGAAGACTTGGCGGAAATCAAGGCCCTGAGAAGCAGAGTGTACGTAGGATATGGCCTTGAGCTTCCGGAGAAAAAGGCTGCTGACTTCCGTGCCCGCATGCATCGATTTAAGAAGAAGCCCAACTGACTCTCCTCTCTCTCATTAGTCTAGCTTCAGTAGTGATAGAAAGTCATGTACTGTAATTTCTCATTCATATATGACAATTATCACCTTTTGGCCTCGACAATTACTCATTGTCTTTACGGCTCTATTTACTTCTCAACACAACTGATCACCTAAGTGATTTGATATTTATCTATCTGACCCTATGTGACCTATATGGTTATCTGCTTTAGAATTATTTCCTACTGATTACTTATGTTTGCTCTAATCTTCTTTGATACTTTGCTAGTACTTAGGGGGAAGGGCTCTTTTATATGATATAAGGGAAAATTGTTTCTTAGGGGGAACCTGCTTTATAGGTACATGATTGATATCTGCTGAATTTACCTTTGATGATTAGCTACTATGAAATATGATCTATTCTGAGCTTTGATTATTTATATTGGCCCTGATATTGTGTGAATATGCTGAACTTGCCTTTTAGCTCTAATAGCTCTGATACCTGTCAGTAGAATCCCTGATAACCTCAGCATGCTATAACTATGTTACTTGTATTAATTTCCATAAGTTCTGATACATTCAACATTCCATAACTGTTTTGGTTCTTAGTTTGGCTCTGATACATTACTTAATATCATAAGACAACTCTGATATTCTTTTACTTGTGATTGCTCTGATTCTTTCTTTTCATTATGTTAGTCAGCTTTGATATGTTGACTAGAGTATTCCTTTTGTAATAGATCTTTACTCAGTAGCTATAGCTCATAACCTTAGCATATTTGTTGATAGAAGATGTAATAGGTTTTGGCATCATCAAATAGGGGGAAATTGTTGGGATAAGGATTCAGTAGATGATTTGATAGATTCCAAAACCCCTAGCTGAATATTGTACCTTCGTTCTGTAATAGCTTAGTTCGAGTTCAGTTGTTAGGGACTTAGTAGGCTAGAGTTCAGTAGCTGCAGAGTTTAGTAGAAGATCTTACACTCAGCTAGTAGACTCAGGATCGAAGAAGTCAGTTGGTCAGCCGACCACCAACTGAATCTGTACAGGAATTCGTGCCCATGCACTGAATGCTCAGAAGAACGTCAGTAGGAAGATACTTCAGTTGAAGGTCCGAGGATTCAGAGGCAGTCAACCTTGATCTTTGACAAGTCTCACCTACCAATCTACCTCGACCAATAAGGAGCCGACAACGACCTATCTTTTCTGACAAAAGCTGCTCCCAGACTGAAAAAGAGGAGAATCTCTACAGTGCACCTACTCACCAACGTTCAAAATTAAGGAGTCATTTTCCTTGTCATTTTGATACGTGGCTAGACCTCCCTCAAACGGATCTATTCACCATCGATGACTATATAAGAGAAGTCTTCAATGCAGAGACACTACCGGGAACCCAAGCTATCTACGCACAAAATTCTTAACACTCTCAATCGAAGAATCCAGTGAAGAATTAGCATTCATAAAAGAACCCTTTAGTTCATCACTTAGAGCTATATTTGTTCCCCTTCTCTTATCTAAGCAAGCCTCATTGTAATATATTTAGCTTAGAAACCTCGAGGAAGTTCACATCCTTGTGAAACTGTTCCTATTATAAAAACTTCCTCTTAGTTGGAGAAGACTCAAACTCTTCAAGTTTGAAACCCTTGTAAAAGTTACTACGACTATAAGTAGAGAATCTGTCGAGCGCACAGATCACTGAGAACTTGCTCAGTATAAGCTTCAAGTTGTATCTGTCTTGCGAACAGATCACTGAGACTTGCTCAGTATAAATATAACAAGTATCCTGCTTTGGTCAGGACAGTGGACATAGGACCCAGCGTGTCTGAACCACTTTAAAAATCTACTGTGTTGATTTACTATTTTCTCTAACTATTCATATTGCATTAAAACTGTATTTCATCAAACTTAGCATAAAATCGGTTTTCTAACCGAGACATTTAATAGGGCCTACACTTCCGCACACACACTCTAATACTGAACGACTAATCGATTGACTCAAGTAAGTAGAGCTGAACTCAGTAGAAGAATTTCTTGCCCACGCGATTTGAAGTATATTTGGCTGTCTGACTCAGTTCAGTGCCAACCTCAGCTAGAGCTGACTTCGGGTTTGAGAACGAATTTGTATTCAGGTGTATTCACCCCCCCTCTACACGTTAACCACGTCTGAGGACCAACAATTTTGATGAAAAACTCGATTCATCAAATTCATGAAGACTGCTGGGGCGTTGGGTAATCCAAAGGGCATAACTGTGAATTTATAATGGCTATAACGTGTCTGAAATGTCGTCTTTGGTATATCTTCCTTTCTGATCTTGAGTTGATGATAGCCTGACTTGAAGAAGTCTATTTTCGAGAACACACAAGCTCCATTTAACTGATCAAATAGATCATCTATCCTTGGAAGTGGGTATCTGTTTTTGATTGTGAGCTTATTCAGTTCTCTGTAATCAATACACATCCTTAATAATCCATCCTTCTTCTTAATGGTTGGTCTGGAGACGAGTATCAGGTATAGAGGGGGGGTGAATATACCTGAGTCCAAGTTTTTCCTCAAACGCAAAGGTCAGTCTTGTACTGAGTTTGCTACCGAACGGGTTCAGTTGCCAGTTAAGCCTTCTGATCACGGGCCCAAGTGATTCAACGACTGGAATCTTTCTATTGACTGATGTCAGCACTGAGAAATTCAGTAGATGAATATTGTGCGGAATAGTGTAGGCCCGATTTTAGTTCGTCTCTTTGAAATTTTTTTATTCAAACCAAATCAGTTTTGGCTAGTGCACTTTCAAATCCGTTTTACTGAAATAATGATTTTGCATACAGTTTAAACACATATGCAATAAAACAGTAAATGACACGCACAATTTTTAATGCAGTTCGGATACGCAAGATCCTACATCCACGGTCCTACTGAACAGGAGGTCTTGTTGATTTATTTGAGCAAGCTCTGCCAGGTTTATGTGCACTGGACAAAACCTTCTAAGTTATAGTCCTTAGCGACTTTACAGAATCAAACCAAATTTTGAAGGTTTTGTCTCCAGTAATGAAGGAGTTCTTACAATAAGAACGTTTCACTAAAAGTGAACTCCTTCGAAAGTTCTAAGCTTAACTCTAACAATGTTGGCTTAGAAAAGAGACCGGGGAACAACTCTAGAGAGAAGAACTACAGGGACATCTCTGGGATTTCTTAGTTCTTCACTTGATGTAACAATGAGTTTGCTAAGAGTGCTTGAGAAAGTATTCGTGAGCTTCAAAGCGTATCTGTTCCTCGTTGTTCTGTATTGAGCTTTGGTGTGGTTAGCACATTTCTTCAAAGAAGACAATCTCTTTATATAGTTGTGACTCATGCATAGATGCGTTGGAGAGGACCATGCCACGTGTCACAAGACTCCAAGGAAAACGGTCATATAATTTTGAATGTCGCCGTAGAGTAGTTGGCTTTGTGTGCGTGAGAGCAGCTTTTGTGTCAGAGCAGTTAAGCTTCGGTTGCTTCTCATTAGTCGAGGTATTGCGGTAGGTGAGACTTGTCAGACGGCAGTCTTCTAGCTCAGTTGACTTCCTCTGAACCTCGAACATAAGTATCCTCTGCTGACATCTGACTGATAAAGATCAGGCTGTCGATTTTCCTCGTACTATATGCAACTGAGTTCCAGCTCTATTCAATATATCAAAGTTGATCCTACTGAGTCTTCTTTCTGAGTCGGCTGAAGAGTGATCTTCTACTGAGTGATTCCAACTGCTGACTCGAAGACAAACACTGAGCTCAAATAGAGCTCTACTGAACCTATGACAGACGTGGGGTTCTGGAAGCGTAACTTCTCTACTGATGTTCAGTCCAACAATTTACCCCTTACAGGACTTAGAGAAAATAATCTAGAAAGATCAACGCATTTAACTGGTACGTTGCACACGAAATCTTTTCTTTGTCATTACATCCGATATAGTCAAAGATCCTTTCAAGTGCCCGTATCAATCTTTCTGCGTCAGTCGGAATTCCCAAACCACTATACGTGGGTGGTCTTTCCTTGCGGAAGTTTTCTTCCGTTGTCCGTCCTCGTGGTTTGGATGCAGGTTGTATTACTAGTGCTGGTTCTTCTGCCATTCTATGTTATCGTTGATCGTATAATAAGTAAACATAACAATGAAAAGGAAGAAGAAATGCAAATGATATACATACATTATTTACATAGTTGTACGTTATTTACAACTACTACTTAATCCTTATGCCAAAGTAAAAGAGATCGGCGGCCTACGAAAAATCTGACCAATCTGAGGTTACCTAAAATCACAACCTAAGTTATACAAAACAAGTCAAGGTCTGTTACATTAATATTATTTTATTAAAGTTAAGGATCATCTTGATTTATAATAGAGTGTTGGGATAAGGATTCAGTAGACATATTTATAGATTTGAAGATCCCAAAACCCCTAGCTGAATGATATACCTTCGTTCTTTAATAGCTTAGTTTGAGTTCAGCTGTTAAAAACTCAGTAGGCTAGAGTTCAGTAGCTACAGAGTTCAGTAGAAAACCTTGCACTCAGCTGATGGACTCAGGATCGAAGAAGTCAGTTGGTCAGCCGACCACCAACATAATCTGCATAGGAATTCGTGCCCATACAATTATACTTAGAAGAACGTCAGTAGGAAGTCACTTCAGTTGAAGGTCCGAGGATTCAGAAGAAGTCAACCTTGATGTTTGACAAGTCTCACCTACCAATCTACATCGACCAATAAGGAGACAACAACAACTTATCTTTTCTGACAAAAGCTGCTCCCAGACTAAAAAAGAGGCGTATCTCTACAGTGCACCTACTTATCAACGTTCAAATTTAAGGAGCCATTTTCCTTGTCGTTTTCACACGTGGCTAGACCTCCCTCCAACAGATCTATTCACCATCGACGATGTTGGGAGATGATACAGCAGTAGATTGTTTAGAAGATTTGGCAGATCCTAAAACCCTAACTTGATAGGTGAACCATTCCTGTGTATTTTGTAACGCCTTGGTCTCTGAGAGTTTCAGATTCAGTAGACTTACCTTCAACATGGTCCAGGCTGAGAAGTTCTGTTTGCTGTACCCTCAGTAGACTATCCGCCTCAGTACCATGGTGTGAACACTCAGTAGTGCTGGACTCAGTAGGACTAGCATACTGAGAGGTGTTCAGATTCAGTAGTGTTGGACTCAGCTGGAGCAGTTCACTGGACTCAGAGTCGACCTTCAGTAGAGTTGGACTCAACAGGAGTATACTACTGAACCCTTGGTCAGACTCAGCAACGGCCTGACAGTCTCCTTGATTGTCAGAAGTTTTCAAGTTAAATCAGTAGAGTTGTCCGAGGTTGTACGCATCACAGAAGTCAGCTTCAGTATCTGCTTTTAAGTTCGAATGTCTCAACAACTTTCTACACCTCGACTAATGACAAGCAGCCAGCTGTCAAAATTCTGGTAAAAACCTGCAAGTCAACTACTTTCCTGAAAAAGAGGGTAGACTCTGCACGATTTCAAAAGAGCCGTTAGCTATCCAAAGAGAGTGACACGTGGACAATTCGTCTCCAACGGATCTATCCATAGCTCACCTCTATAAATAGAGGGAAAATCAAATCGAAGAAGAAACAAAATTTTTACGAGCATTGAACGAACAAGACACAAGCTTTCTGCAAGAACTTCAGATATATACTCAACGTGAAAGGTAATTACACTGCTCTAGGGAACCAAGCTTGATAGAATCAAAGCCTCTAGCATCCAAGTGATAGAACACGAACCCAGAGAGATTATTCCTCATTGGTATTCACTCTAGAAGCCTCTTCTTGTTCCCTTTCCCTCTAACCTAAGCTCCATTGAAATATCCATAGCTTAAAACTGAAGGAGTTCATATCTTGAATTGTTCTTATTGTAAAAAACTCCTTCACTGTTGGAGAATCCTTCAAACATCTTTGTGTGAATCTTGTAAACTGAGACTTGCTCAGTACAATCTTCAAGGTCGTGTTTGTCCAGTTTACAAGCCAACTGAGACTAGCTCAGTATAATAAAATAGCCTCCTGGTCTTTTCAGGACAGTGGACGTAGGATTGTTGATATCCGAACCACTTTAAAATCGTTGTGTTCATTTACTGTTGCATTGATTTACTATTCATACTGAAAACCCGTTTAAAAAATCATACAACAGATTTTCAAAAGCTTAACTGAGTGCACTAATCTACTGAATCAGTTTTGATTAAAAATGTTTTCAACTCAACTGAATTGGGCCTACACTATTCCGCACGCTACTAAACTCTTACTGAACGGTACTGAATTCTGACATCAGTCAGCTAGCAGGCCTCAGTATAGTCGGTCACTCTGTCCACGCGATCCAGAACAGCTTGCCTGGTCTACTGAATTTATTCAGGAGACAATATCCGTAATCGGACTATTCACAATCTAAGTTGAGAAAAAGTTTTCAGGTGTATTCACCCCCCCCCCTCTACACCTGAACGTTTACCCCGGGACCAACAATTTGTATCAGAGCAGGAGTTCTTTAAGACTCTTGTTATTTGAAACTAGTCTACGTGAACGGATCCTGAAAACGTTTTCACTGCATATCATTCTTCATCCATATATTACCTAACATGTGTGATCTATCAGGAATCAGGATAGTACCCATGTTCTCAGTAGAGAACTACGGGGTATGGTAAGTCAGAATGGAAGCACATCTGACTTCCCTCCATGATAGTATGACAGAGGTCTTGGAAGACGGACCTATCATACCTATGGTCGATAGTGTTGATTTCCAGGAACTAGCACAAGGAGGTGGTGCGGTAACCGAGAAGAAGGTGGCCAAAGACAGAATCCTCTTCACTCCAGAGGACAAGAAGCTTCACAATCTTGACTGGGTTGCCAGGAACGCCATAGTTACCACCTTGAGCGACTCATATCTCGGGAGAGTTCAGGATTGCAAGTCAGCCAAAGAACTCTGGGATGCTCTAGCACTACTGAGTGGGGGACTCAGAAGATCAAAGATAACAAACTAGCGCTGGAACTCCAGAAGTTGGAGAGATTGTCACTCCTCCCTGGCGATACGATTGAAGATCTTAATGTCAGATTCACGGGTCTGATGAACACAATCAATGAGCTGGGAAATATATTCTCCAATCGAGAGATGAATCTCAAGATTCTGAGAGCCCTGCCATTGCTTAGACATTCTGATCTTGATATTATTTCTCCTGATCATATATTTTCAGAATTAAAAGCTGAAGAGTTCGAGTTCGGTCTACCGCAGAGGAAGCAACGAGCTGAAGCTGACACTCAGATAGACTATACTTTTAAAGTATCAGTCAGAACAACGGCTCCGACATCTAGCAAAGCTGAGCCTTCAACAAGTGACTTACAAGAAGGAGGTCTAGCTAAACAATGCGCGTTGCTTGCATTGAAGTATCAGAAAGAGAAGGAGCGGCGCAAGAAACTGTCAAGAGTCGTCAGAGACTCAAAGAGTAAGCCTAACTTCTCACAAAAGCGCAATCCTGACAAACATACTTCTGAATGTAGGAAACATGAGGATTCTGCACAGTCCGAGGACAGTAACAACAAAGAAAGTAGAATCATCTCCTACTACAACTGTAAAAAGCCAGGACACTATCAGTATGATTGTCCTGAGCTCGGCTCAGCTGAAAGAGCTGCGAGGAAAGCTCGAAGGGAGAAGTTCAACCAGAAGCGACGAGCCTATATAGCCGGTGAACTCTCATACGACTTAGAAGAAGTCGACACCTTCATGGATTCATCAGATGATGAAGCTGCCTTTATGGCCCAAGAGCTTGAAGAAGATACTGAAAAGTGTCTAATGGGAGGAGAAGAGAATGAAGTAAACTCTCCAGAACTATATAACTTTTCTTCACACTGCACACAAGACACATTTTCAGGTGCATACAAGAATCTAGAGGTCGCATACGAAAGATTATTGGACGAACAGACTCAGATGAGTCTGCAGCTCAGTAAGACTTTACAGGAGTTGGATGCCCTGAAAGCAGATAATCAGAGACTTTCTCAGGAGAGTCTGGTTGCTACTGAGTCGGAAGAACTTGTTATGAGACTCAGGGAGGAGATTAACTCTCTGATGGCCAAGTCTCAGCAACATGAAGATCTGATCTACTGACCAAAGACTTAACTCAGAAAGATACTGAACTGAGTCTACTGAAGCAGAAGTTCTCAGGACTTCAGACCAAGCATGAAACTCTCAAGAGGAGTGACGATGTCTGGAGAAACCTGATGACGGAGCGGTCAATGGGAGCCGAGAAAAAGCTTGAGGCGATGCTAGCCAACAACAAGCCTAAACACTGCAAGGAGGGACTCGGATTCAGACACGAAGCCTCCACATATGTCCATACGCTAAGAGAATCGGCTAAGTGATAGATATGTTCAAGGGGAGACGATCAATGTAGAAACACTGAACCCCCTAGCAAAGAACAAACAGAAGATGAAAGCACCTCATCCTATCTATACGAAATCTGACAAGAAGGTTAGCTCAAAATCACCCCAGTACAGTCAAGGGGGAACCAGCAGAGTAAAGTGGATTGATCTGTATGGACCGCCACATCTGACACATCTAGCTCAGTATGGGTCATATTACTATGATCCTATTGTCAGAAGGGGTTCCAAGAGTCAGAAGAAGAAAAAGGCCATTCATAAGGCTCAGGTCAGCAGTCCACCAACTCAGAAGATCAGGACTTCTGAACCGATAAAGCCGCAGAAGTCAACTTCACCCAGCACAACGGTGAAATATGTTGACAAAAGTGGAAAGAAAATGTCTGAGACACCACTAAGGTCGTAAGACAGATTTGGGTTTCCAAAACTAACGCTTAAGGACCCAAAATCGAAATAAAGGGTACCTGAATATAATTTTGTTTTGCAGGTGCACAGGGACCGATGGTACATGGACAACGGATACTCAAGATACATGACGTACCAGAGGAGTCTACTGAAGAATTATATTACAGAAGAAGGACTCAGGATCGAGTTTGGAGATAACGCAAAAGGCTATACCAGAGGCTACGGAACACTCAGCATTGGAACCACAACAGTTCCAAGAGTATCATATGTTGAAGGACTTCAACATAATCTTCTCTTTGTTAGTCAATCTTTTGATAACTCGAATAGAGTGAGTTCTTACACTGGTTTATGTGATGTTGTTGATAAGTCTATATGGAAAACAGTGTTATCACGTTTGCGCAAAGAGAACATATACATTGCTGACTGGAATTCAGCAGAAGCTGAAGCATGCTTGCTGGCGAAGAATGACAACAGAACGGGGTGGCTCTGGCACAAAAGACTCAGCCATCTCAACTTCAAGACTCTCAACAAGCTTGATAGAAACGCTCTAGTGAGAGGACTGCCGAATGAAGTGTTCAGTAAAGACATTAAGTGCGAGGCATGCCTGAAGGGAAAGCAAACAAAGAAACAAAACCAGTTCCATCACCTTCCACGGATGGAATCCTTCAGCTCCTGCACATGGACTTGTTCGGACCAGTGTCTCCGGTGACGATCAGAGGCGAGTAATATACATTAGTAGTCATTGATGACTACTCACGCTACACATGGGTCATTTTTTTGCCAACAAGTCTGACGTCAAAACAGAGTTGCCTGCGCTTCAAAAAAGACTCAGTGTCGAGAAGAACATCGAAATCAGAAAGATTTGTTCAGACAGAGGAACATAGTTCCTGAATTCGATGGTGGAAGAGTTCTACAAAACTGAAGGAATAGAGCAAGAGACGTGTGTTGCATGCACGCCTCAACAAAATGGGATTGCTGAAAGGAAAAATAGAACACTCAAAGAAGCAGCAAGACTCATGACTCTCATCTAAATTCTGGGCAGAAGTGACTAATACTGCATGTTATACTCAAAATAGATCACTATTGACAAAGCAACATCAGAAGAGACCATATGAACAATGGAACGGAAGGAAGCCTCTCTTATCTCATTTCCATATTTTTGAGTGTTCGTGCTTTATCCACAATAACGGAAAAGATCTATTAAAGACTTTTGATAGTATGTCAGACCAGGGAGTCTTCTTAGGATACTCCCGGGTCAGCAAAGCCTTTAGAGTTTTTAACTACCGGACCCTTTGCATGGAGGAAAGCCCTCATGTTGTCTTTAATGAGTTTGCTACTGAGAACAGGAGCAGAAACTCAAATTCAGAATTTGAGTACATCAGTAAACAGCTACAGGATCTAAGCTTACAAAATAATGTTGAAAATATCCAGCTTTGTTGGGATGATGATTCAGAAGAGGATAGTGAAGTCAAGACTACTGAATCACAGCCAACCGCAAACGTAGTTGAACAGATTGATTCTACTGAACAGAATCAATCCCAGGTAACTCAGGTTGATGAAGAAACCCAAGTGGTAACTGAGACCTCTACTGAGAATAACAACTCAGGGGGAACAAACAACGTTCCTAAGCTTAATGCCCCTGAACCTGGTGACTCAGTAGACCTAACTCTTGTTACTGAATTGCTTCAATCTCAGAATAGTACAACTGAAATGCCTAACTCGCCTACTATCTGTGTTGAACAAATTTCAGATGAAGAGATAAGACATCGTCGATCGTGGCTGGATGCTCACTCTTCAGACACTATCATTGGAGATCCTTCAGCAATTGTAAAGACAAGATCCAGATTCTGTCAGGGAGAAAGTGCTCTATATTCCTGCTTCTTGTCTACCGAAGAACCTCAGTCAATTGAGGACGCGCTTAAAGATGCTGACTGGATCACTGCCATACAAGAGGAGCTGAATCAATTCACTAGGAATGGCGTATAGGAGCTTGTTGACAGACCCCGACATCAACATGTGACCGGAACTAAATGGGTCTTCAAGAACAAGCGAGACGAAAACAACGTCACAGTAAGGAATAAAGATAGACTCGTGGAAAAAGGCTACTGTCAAGCTGAAGGGATATATTTCGACGAAACATTCGCTCATGTTGTAAGAATGGAGGTAATCAGACTATTCCTTGCCTACGCAACACATCAACGCTTCAGAGTATATCAGATGGATGTGAAGTCAGCGTTCCTAAACGGCGTACTGAAAGAAGATGTTTATGTAGAACAGCCTCCCGGCTTTTAGTAGGGACATCAAATATATAAACTCAGAAAGGCTCTGTATGGGTTAAAACAAGCACCCAGGGCTTGCTACGATACCCTGTCTGAGTTTCTTCTTCAGAAAGGTTTTGCGAAAGGCACAGTGGATCGCACACTATTCAGCATTCGTCTAGGCGACGATATCCTAATTGTGCAGATCTACGTAGATGACATTATATTCGGTTCCAAGAATCTCATTATGTGTCAGCAGTTCGAGAAAATGATGAAGGATAAATTCGAGATGTCGATGATGGGAGAGATGAACTATTTCCATAGATTTCAAGTCAAACAATCAGAGAAGGGAACGTTCCTCAATCAAGGAAAATACACTTGAGTCATCATCTAGAAATTCGGTTGCACATCCAGCAAACCAATCAAGATCCCGATGAACACGAACATGAAAATTGATCTTGACAAAGAGGGAGTATCAGTCGTGTAATTATTGGTTCTCAATTATATCTAACTGCTACTAGACCTGGCATAACTTATGATGTAGGTGTCTATGCTCGATTCCAGGAGAATCCTAAGCAGAGCCATATGGACTCAGCAAAGAAGATTCTCCGCTATCTCAGAGGAACACCTGACATGGGTTTATGGTATCCAGCAGATGATAATATTGAACTAACTGGTTATTTTGATGTTGACTACGCATGTTGCAGGATTGACCGAAAATCAACTTCAGGAAATTCATAATCAAACAATAAGCAATGTAGCCGAGGAGATTGATTCTACCAAACAGAATCAATCCTTGGGAATTCTGGTCGATGAGGAAACCAATATGGTAACTGAGACATCTACTGAGAATAACAACTC
Organism: Lavandula angustifolia; assembly: GCA_028984105.1. NCBI lineage: Eukaryota > Viridiplantae > Streptophyta > Magnoliopsida > Lamiales > Lamiaceae > Lavandula > Lavandula angustifolia. The sequence continues at coordinate 16,552,042 of CM054806.1, read as the reverse complement.
AGGGGGAACAAATAACATTCCTGAGCTTAATGCCCCTGAACCTGGTGACTCAGTAGACCCAACTCTTGTCACTGAATTGCTTCAATCTCATAATAGTACAACTGAAATGGCTAACTCACCTACTATCTGTGTTGAACAAATTTCAGATGAAGAGATAAGACATCGTCGATTGTGGTTGGATGCTCACTCTTCAGACTCTATCATTGGAGATCCTTCAGCAATTGTAAAGACAAGATCCAGATTCTGTCAGGGAGAAAGTGCTCTATATTCGTGCTTCTTGTCTACCGAAGAACCTCAGTCAATTGAGGACGCGCTTAAAGATGCTGACTGGATCACTGCCATGCAAGAGGAGCTGAATCAGTTCACTAGGAATGGCGTATAGGAGCTTGTTGACAGACCCCGACATCAACATGTGATCGGAACTAAATGGGCCTTCAAGAATAAGCGAGACGAAAACAACGTCACAGTAAGGAACAAAGATACACTCGTGGCAAAAGGCTACTGTCAAGCCGAATGGATATATTTCGACGAAACGTTCGCTCCAGTTGTAAGATTGGAGGCAATCAGACTATTTCTTGCCTACGCAACACAAGAACGCTTCAGAGTATATCAGATGGATGTGAAGTCAGCGTTCCTAAACGGCGTACTGAAAGAAGATGTTTATGTAGAACAGCCTCCCGGCTTTTAGTAGGGACATCAAATATATAAACTCAGAAAGGCTCTGTATGGGTTAAAACAAGCACCCAGGGCTTGCTACGATACCCTGTCTGAGTTTCTTCTTCAGAAAGGTTTTGAGAAAGGCACAATGGATCGCACACTATTCAGCATTCGTCTAGGCGACGATATCCTAATTGTGCAGATCTACGTAGATGACATTAAATTCGGTTCCAAGAATCTCATTATGTGTCAGCAGTTCGAGAAAATGAAGGATAAATTCGAGATGTCGATGATGGGAGAGATGAACTATTTCCATAGATTTCAAGTCAAACAATCAGAGAAGGGAACGTTCATCAATCAAGGAAAATACACTCGAGTCATCATCAAGAAATTCAATTGCACATCCGGCAAACCAATCAAGATCCCGATGAACACGAACATGAAAATTGATCTTAACAAAGAGGGATTATCAGACTGCTACTAGACCTGACATAACTTATGATGTAGGTGTCTACGCTCGATTCCAGGAGAATCCTAAGCAGAGCTATATGGACTCAGCAAAGAAGATTCTCCGCTATCTCAGAAGAACACCTGACATGGGTTTATGGTATCCAGCAGATGATAATATTGAACTAACTGGTTATTCTGATGCTGACTACGCAGGTTGCAGGATTGACCGAAAATCAACTTTAGGAAATTCAGAATCAAACAACAAGCAATGTAGCTGAGGAGATTGATTCTACCAAACAGAATCAATCCTTGGTAATTCTGGTCGATGAGGAAACCAATATGGTAACTGAGACCTCTACTGAGAATAACAACTCAGGGGAACTGTCAATGTTCCAGAGGTAAATGCCCCTGAATCTGGTGAATCAGTAGATGTTGGTCCCGAGAGTAAACGTTCAGGTGTAGAGGGGGGGGGGGGTGAATACACCTGAAAACAATTTCTCAACTTCAAACACGAACAGTCCTTTTCAGGAAAGTGCCGTACTGAATAAGTTCAGTGGACCAAATAAGCTGTTCTAGATCGTGTGGCAGAGTGTCTGACTTTACTGAGGCCTGCTAGCTGACTTGAGTCAGAATTCAGTACCGTTCTGCTAAAGTTCAGTATAGTGCGAAAATGTGTAGGCCCAAATTCTGTTGAATTTAGAAAACGTTTTTAATAAAATAGTTTCAGTAGTTAGTGCGATCGAGTAAGCTTTGCTGAAACTCAGTTGAATGATTTTAGAAAATACTTTCAGTATGCACAGTAATCAATGCAACAGTTAAAACAGAAAACCAAACACAGAACACATGCAGTTTTTAAAGTGGTTCGGATCCAACAATCCTACGTCCATTGTCCCAAAAGATCAGGAAGCTATGTATTATACTGAGATAGTCTCAGTCGGTTTGTATGCTGGACAAACACTGGTCTTGAGATTTATACTGAGCAAGTCTCAGTTTACAAAGGATCAAACTAAAGCGTTTGACAAACTCTCCAACTATGAAGGAGTCCTTTACAATAAGGATCAGTTCAGATATGAACTCCTTCGTCTAAGCTATGGATATGATCTGCTGAGCATAGGTTAGAGGGATAGGGAACGAGAAGGTGGCTTTTAGAGCGACGAACGATTAACTATAGACTTAGGTTCGTGTTTAGTCGCTTGGATACTAGAGGTTTTATAACTCTGGTTCAGCTTGGTTCCCTATGAGCAAGTATGTCGTATTTTGTCGGAGATTACTCTTTGAACTTCTTGCGGAAGACTTAGGTCGTTTCGAGTTGCTCGTGAATGCTCGTGTGTTCTTCGATTTTCTAGGTTCGCAGGTGAGCTTCAATTTGAATTGTATCCCTCTATTTATAGAGCAGAGGCAAGGATAGATCCGTTGGAGACGACGATCCTTGTGTCTCTCTCTTTTGGGTAGCTAACGGCTCTTTCAAAGAATGTTGGCAAAGTACTTTCCCTCCATTTCTGGAAAGTTGTTGACTTGCAGCTTTAATCAGAAAGTTGACAGTTGGCTGCTCGTCATTAGTCGAGGTTGAAGATAGTAGGTGAGACAAACATACTTCAAGGCAGATCTGAAGCTGACATCTCTCTTCCTCGTATGACTCTGCTAATTTAGACTAAGTAAATTCTGACAGTTTAGAAGAGTGCCTTAGCCGTTGCTGAGTCTGATCTATGTTCAGTAGCATGCTCCTGCTGAGTCGGCTCTACTGAAGATCAGCTATGAGTTCAGTGAACTACTCTTGCTGAGTTTAGTTCCACTGACTTATTTCAGTATACTGCTCCTGCTGAGTCCAGTATCACTGAGTCTTCTTCTTCTGGTACTAAGGCAGGTAATCTACTGAGTGCCTGAACCAAGATGAAGAGTGTCTATTGAGTCTGAAACCTCAGAGACAGAACAACACATTACAACTGAATGGTTCATCAGTCAAAGTAGGGTTTTGGGATCTTCCAATCTTCAGCAAATATTCAGAGCACTAGGCTGCTGAGCTATCTCCCAATGAGTTGAGGAGCGACTGAATCATCTCCCAACACTAGACCCTACCCTTGTTACTGAATTACTTCAAACACATAACAATACAACTGATTTCCTGAACGGCGTACTGAAGGAAGAAGTTTACGTTGAACAACCGCCCGGCTTTCAGCAGGGACTTCAGGTTTACAGACTTAAGAAAACTCTGTATGGGTTAATACAAGCACCCAGGGCTTGGTATCATACCCTCTCAGACTTTCTACTTCAAAATGGAATAGTGGATCGCACCTTATTCAGTATCAAGTTAGGAGAAGACATTTTATTGGTGCAAATCTACGTGGACGGCATCATCTTTTGATCAAGGAATCTGACTATGTGTCAAAAATTCGAGCAGATGATGAAAGAAGAATTTGAAATGTCGATGATGGGAGAGATGAACTATTTCCTTGGATTTCAACTCAAACAATCAAAGAAGAGAATATTCATTAATCAAGCTAAATACACAAGAGATCTCATCAAGAAGTTTGGCTGCGAATCCAGCAAGTCAGTAAAGATACCCATGAATACCAATCTCAAGATTGATCTTGACAAAGAGGGAGTATCTGTTAACTCAACTGAATATCTCGTGCTATTATCGGTTCTTTATTATATCTTACAGCAAGCAGACCTGACATAACTTATGATGTAGGTGTATGCGCGAGATTTCAGGCGAATCCCAAGAAGAGTCATATAGATTCAGCGAAGAGAATTCTTCATTACCTGAAGGGAACACCTAATGTTTGATTATGGTATCCTGCTGATGATGATAACCTTGAACTAACTGGTTATTCTGATGCTGACTATGCAGGTTGTCGAATCGATAGAAAATCAACCTCAGGAACTTGTCAGTTCCTCGGTAGCAAGCTCATATCGTGGTTCTCCAAGAAACAACATTCAGTAGCAACGTCCACTACTGAAGCTGAGTATATGGCTCCCGAAAGCTGTTGCGCACAAATACTGTAGCTTTGAGAACAGCTGAGAGACTACGACATTCATCAGGATGAAGTGCATATCTACTGCGATAGTACCAGTGCAATCGCAATCACGCAGAATCCTGTTCTACATACTCGATGCAAGCACGTGGACATAAGGCATTACTTCATCAGAGATCATATCGAGAAGAAGGATATCAGAATGGAAAAGATTCACACTGATAAGCAACGAGTTGATATGCTAACCAAACCTCTAGCTAAGACCGGATTCAACGATCTCTCAGTAGAACTAGGTCTACTGGATCCTACTGACTCGATTCAGTAAGACGATCCATAGGGTACGGAGTGAGGGGGAACAAACTCTCAGTACTGCTGAAATTCTCAGTGGCATCAACGTGGACTCAGCTGACTACTATGTTCCGCTGACAGGTTATGAGTATTTATTCAGCATTTGGTGATCAACATGATATATCATTTATTTCCCGCCATTAATGTAACGCCCCAATTTTTAAAACTTAACTAGGGACGCTACTTCATACTTAACATGCATATTTCAATTCTTTAAAAACATTTTCATGGAAAAGAATCATTGAAAAACTCGATTTATTTTCATACTCAGCGGAAGTCTTAAATAAAAATAACTACGACTGGTAGTTCTCAAAAATAAAATATAAAAGAAATGCACAGTTCATGATAAAATTAGTTTAATGTAATAATGAGTTTCATAAATTCTTCCTCACGTGACCATCACCACCAAGACCCCTACGCATCGGCCGAGCCATTTCCTGAAAAATGTTAAAATAATAGAGATGAGTACGACTACTTAGTGGGAAATACATTTATCCAAACTATAGATTATATCGAATATAAACATGAATAACTAGATCATGTAACATGAACTTGTAATTTGGCCACATAGACCACATGAACCTGTAATTTGGCCACACAGACCACATGAACTTGTATATTGGCCACACAGACCACTTGAACATGTAATTTGGCCACACAGACCACATGAACTTATATTGGCCACACACACCACTTTCTTACATGCTTGTCATCAAAACATGAAATATCGAATATAATATATAATAAAGATAAACGTAACATTCCCCACCATAACCTTGACTTAAAGAAAATAATGGATATCAATGTTCAAGTCCTGCACGCCGATCCTATACATGGAAATTTATCTTAATGACTCTAGATGGAATTTCATGCAGACACCAACAATTTAAATAATTCATAAATACAAATAGATCATAATAACCAAACAATGTATATTTTACATAATCTACTTATTAAAATGCATTTTTAATGATTTCACATAGTAATAATCTTAAGTATATTAAACAAAATCTTATTTCTATTGAAAATTCATTCGTGCATCGAGTAATTCGGCAATTCATGAAATAACTTATTGAAATCATAAAAGTTTTGTCCTGAAAATTATAGATCTCTATCATTAATAACATATTACCTATTCCATCACAATAAAACTTATCATGATCAATAATTCATTTAATAGTAACCTGAAAACTTTTATTTTTCAATCTACATTCATGTTGACAAAGAATCTGACACATCAAGAAACAAATTAACAAATAAATAGTAAACGTATCCTAAAACTTATATATTTTTAACTTGAATGACCTAACATGTTGTATATCCCATTAAAATTCAGCATGGTCGAAAAAAATGTAAAGAAAATATGAAAAACAATTTTCCTATCAAGCTCATGAACATGCTGTCAAAAACTGGCAGGTTACGAATAACAATTTTAAAAAACATCTTGTAATGCTTGTAAAATTCTAAAAAAAAATAGTATACTAAACATACCTAGGAAGACGATCCTAATTTTTCACGACAATATGACGACGGAAAGATGTGTAAATAATTCTTGAAACAGTTCGTAGATATGCTGACAGATTTTCAAAAATTTTATGGGATGCTATACTATGAGCGACTAAGGGGTATTTATCGGCCTAGATTAAATTATATAATGATCCATATCAAATATATTTTATTCATAATTATTTTCGTACTTATATAATTTAGATAGAATTTAGTCTATCACTTACTATATAAGAGATTCAATCATATTTGGATTAGGATATAGACACAATTAAAATTGATCCTAAAACATGATATCATACGTAAAATATCTATTTTAATCATAAAATTTAATAAAAATTATCTCCTAATAATTTCACATAAATAAAAAATATTATATCCTTTCATGAATCCTAATAGGTTTAGGAAATCCAAAATATATAAATATTATTCTTGCCTCATAATTCTATCATGATTTATATCTCAACAATAACAATATAATCATAATATGATATAAATAAACACATTCAAAGTTCAAAATAAATTTACATAACAAAAAATGATTTAATGACAAATACGATAAATGCTTTAATTTTCATTTAAATTTCTAAGGCGCGACTTATAGAACTAAAACACTTGATAACCTGAATGAATAGATATGAAATGCATTTTATATTGAAAATTTTGGGGCGTTACAATTAATGTTCATCATACTTCTTTAAGCACATTGTTCTCATTTAACGCACGACATTCTATATGCTGAATCTGGCGCATTAAATGCATGTCATTTCACCTATTTGGTGATTGAGATAAGTAGGCGAGATTATAGGCGGCACAGTAATCATAACCTATTATAACATTTAATCTGAGCCGTCCACCTCTTTAAAACTGATTAATCTCAGCCACACAAAGAAAAACCGTTCATATTCAGTTTCATATATATCTTTGTGTGTATCTCCAACTTAATCACTTTTCACCATTAAGGATCGATATGTGTTCTTCATATTACTTGCTTATAAATATACCACATTGAAGCACATTTCCTTCTGTAATTTCTTCTATAAACTACTTCTGCTATACACTAACTTACTTTATTTTCAAGTGCTAACACTTGCTTTGCAGATTCAGTTTTATACATCTTCAATGGCATCTTTCCCTGAGAAAGTTGTGGTTCTACCGTCTGATATGGAGGACATCATCCACAGCAAGAGAGTGTGGTTTGAACTGATCCTTACCTTCTGTTCTTGCGGAGTTGAGTACATGGACATAATTTTTGATCTGCTTCAGTCGTCTGGCCTCGAGTCTGTTCTGACCAGAGCCCCCATTCACTGCTTCCCGAGGCAAGTTGCTGAGTTCTTCTCAACATCCACGAGGGAGAAGATCACTAGGAGGTTTTCTTGTTTCAGTTTTCAGCAAGAAACGAGTAACAAAGGTTGGGTGGAGGATATCCTTGAGCTTGATATAGCTAACTGCCTCCAACGCAGTTCTAATCTCCCCAACACTGGAATATCTCCGATAGGGTATGAAGAGTCGTCGATCAACAAGTACTTATCGATGTTCAGCGGTAAGAAAGACATCATATTCAAAGCAGCGTTTCCCAAAAACTAGTTGCTCCCTGAATATCGAGGACTGACGTACATTGTCGACCACGTCCTCACCAGTTCTGCCAGATCCTATGATCAACTGAGTAGGATCAGGCTTCAGATTATGATGGCCATAGTAGATGGTGTACATGTGAACTGGACTGAATTCTTCCTCTTACAATTCAAGGACCAGACTCATAAGTTTGTCTACGGAGAAGACAAGACTTCCATGCACCTGATCCCGACGGGCAAGACACTATATGGGACCAAGGTATCCATCATAATCGAAGATCACTACCCAGGGAACGTGGCATTTTCTGACATGCACTTCTTCGACAAGAAGAATGTCAAGTTTGCCAGTGCAGCAGCAGCAGCAAAAAAATCTATTGGCCGGGGACTATATGTTAAAAGTCCCATGGTAATCTCTCAGGCTCCACAGCTAATTCAGCAGAAGAAGTGAAAGACGTTGAAAGTGCCTGAAGCTGCTGTAGTGCTTCCAGAGCCTATCTCTTTTGAGGATTTAGGGTCCGGTAAGGAGGATGTGACCCTGAAAGAAAAGGTCAAGAGGATTCCTCGATGAGGAGATTCAGTCGCAGCCCCCAACTGAAGCTGAAATTCCACATGCTAACTCCTCATCCTCTCTCCCTGCCTCAGTTTTGCTAGCTCGGAGCAGAGCTACTGAGGAGGTCGCGGATGAGATTTGCGAGATCCTAGATCATCCGGATCTCGTGGACATAGCCGTCAGAGCAAGGGTGCAGATGCGTCTGAGATTCCTGGAATGGGATCTGCTGGAAGAGACGATTCACCTAAGGACTGCTTCTGAACTGGCTAGAGAAGAGCATACTCTTTGAGAGGACATCGGTTACGGCAAGTCGGTTGACATTGCCTCAATAGAGGATCTGAGGGCCGCCATGCTAATGCTCCTGAGTCTGAAGGGGCAATCTGATCAGCCCATTCAGTCCAAGACTCAGTCTGACTCTCACCGCGACATACCGCCCAAGGATGCAGACCAGGGAGGATCTGCTAAGGGACAATCTCCTAGGAATGACTTGCCACAACCTCCTCCTGAATCAGGCGCAGTCATTCCTATGCCATCCGAGACTTAGCCAAAGCCACAATCTCGATACCAGGCTGCTGAGATAGAGGATCTGAAAATGGCATCGATAAATAAAGTGATCAAACGTCAAGGTCACAACAACTGTCTCCTTGCGGCAGACGTGAACACCAAATGGAGCCAATTCACAGAGGCTCAAACCAAGACGCTAGGTACCTTATCTACTGAGGTCCAGAGGATCAGTACTCCCTCGGAATTCAATGCTGAAGTGATCCTCACAAAAGCACTTAAAGCTCAACAGACCGATCTAACAGCTCAATTTCAGATCATTCTGCAAAATCAGGCTAAAACATTTTCTCAGGAAATGGCTTCTGCTACAGATCGGGTCCTAAAGACAGTAGAGGAACACCATAAGCTCACTACTGAGAGTGTTGCTAAGGCACTCATAGAACATCATGTTGCATGCACACAGATACGGAAGGAAGTCGTTGATTCTGTGGAGGTATATCTCAAGAAGATAGAAGCATCTAAGTCAGCTCTATTGAAAGCTATAAACTCAGAGCACGACAAAAGATGGACTTCTTATACCGATGTAGCTGGAGATATTGCAGCCTCCCCCGACTCTATCAGAACATCCATCGAGGGGCTGAACAACAAAGTGACCGCCTTGGTAACAATTTTAGATCATGCCAAAAAGGGGGAAAGTAGTAGGTCTGCACAACTACTGACCCTCTTAAAAGCTGAAGATGCAGGTCCCAGCGCAACAGCAGCAAGCAAGGAGGAAGAGAAGGAAGCTGAAGGCTCAGGAGAACCTGCTGACGAGGCCGTCACTGAGGTGACTAAGTATCTTGAAGCATTACCAGACGAAGAGCCTTCTTTACTGAAGTCAGCAGCAGCTAAGGCTAAAGTGAAAGGCAAAGCTTAAGCCTCCACCTCTCCCTCTCCTCCTAAAAAGCTCAAGTTCAAAACACCGCGAAGAGCAGATTGCTTATGATGAACAGCTCGCGCGTGAGATTGAAAAGGAAGATGCCCAGAAGTCCAGAGCCAAGAAAGGCATACTGATCCGCACTCCAGTTCCTACCAGAACTCAATCAGTACAGCCCAGGCAAACTAGGTCTACGGCAAAGACTCCAACAAAATCCAAACAAGCTGAGAAGCCAAAGCCTGCATCTCCCAAATCAAAATCAGTAGAGCCAAGCGACTCAGATGTACAATTTATCACCAGTACTGAATTGTCAAAGAGATAAGAAGCTGAGATGAAAGAACTGTGGGATAGCTGTGAAAGAGTACTGGACAGAACAGCTGAGGCCAGATAGATTAGAGAAGCTAAGAGCGGATACATCTTGCTGATCTGGAGGCGCTCAAGCTGAGAACTAAAAAGGAAGCTCGTGAGAGAGTTCCTCAAAAAGATAGAAGTATCCCTAAGACTTCAAAGTTTTGCAGAAGAAGGGTACCTGTCACTGAGGTGAAGAGAGTCATATACAAGAGGACTGATGAGTGGGTGTCATATAAGATCAACCCGAGAAGGGAGCAGATCAAAGTGAGTTTCATTATGAGACTCTATGTCTGGAAGATACTGAAAGAAGAAGCTGATCCTGAAGAAGCCTTCACAGATTTTCTTAAACATATGGATTCCTCACTCTACGCTGAAATTATGACAATTCTTGAACAGTCCGGCCAGACTCTAAAAGCACCTCAGTTCAGACCACTGCTTCCTCCTATGACGCACCAAGATAATATTTCCAAAAGGAGATTTAGGAAGAAATCTTTGATGTCATCAACAACAAAGGTCTGAACAAGAACGATGAAGAAGACAATGAAGAGATTAAGACCCTGAGGCAATGCGTATATTCAGCATACAACCTTGATCTTCTGGAGAAGAAGTCTGCCGACTTCAAAGCTCGGATGCAATTCTTCAAGAAGAAGTCCAGTTGACTATCTCCTTAGTCTTCTAGGCTATAGAATAGATTGTCTGGTAAATGTAAACTTCATATGACATATCTTTTCTGTTGACCTTCGACAACTACTCATTATCATTTGGATGTGTAGTTTCTTTCAACACTACTGATTACTAAAGTAATCAGCTCACACACTCCTGCTTATATGTTTCTCTGTGTTTCAGTGCTTAGACTCTTTTAGAGAAACTGACTTTTCTAGGCTAATGAGGGAAATTAACTATAAGGGGAAAGTATTTTAAGTTCTATAGGGAGAAAATGCTTCTCTGTTTTGGGGGAAATTATTTTCTATGTGTTGATAGATACTTAGCCTGATAATTCTCTGATAATTCAGTATGTGACATTACTGCATATTTGTGTTAATGCTCTGATACTTCTCTTTTTATGAGATATTCAGCTTGCCTGACATTAATTTGTCTTGTTGATATTTTTGCTCTGATTCCATGTGTGGTTTACCTTGTAATATTCTTTTTAGCATATTCAGTAGCAATAGTTGTTGTAAAAGGTTTTGGCATCATCAAATAGGAGGAAATTGTTGGGATGAACATATATAATAAGATTTGAAGATCCCAAAACCCCTAGCTGAATGATGGGCCTTCGATATTGTAATAGCTTAGTTTGAGTTCAGCTTTTAGAACTCAGTAGGCTAGAGTTCAGTAGCTATGGATTCAGTAGAAAATTCTGCACTCAGCTGAAGAACACAGTATCGAAGAAGTCAGTTAGTCTGTCAATCACCAACTGAATCTGCAAAGGAAATTGAGTCAACGACTGAAATGTTCAGACGAATGTCGATAGAGGACAATCAGGCGAAGGTCCGAGGATTCAGAGGAAGTCAACTCATCGTACTTTGAGTTTGAACAAGCCTCACCAACTCTCATATACCTCGACCAATAAGGAGCCGACAGTGCCTTGCCTGCTCTGCCATAAAGCTGCTCCTAGCCGGAAAAAGAGGAAATCTCTACAGTGCCTCTACTCAACGTTCAAATTATATATGGGCGTTTTTCTTGTCTTATTCGACACATGACTAGACCCTCTCCAACAGATCTATTCACAAATCGAAGACTATAAATAGAGAAGGTCTTCATGCAGAAGAAGTACTGGGACCCAAAGCGAACAAAGCTCAAACCTCTAGCGAACTTACAAGCGACATTCAAATGAAGAACTTGCTCATAGATTTTAGATATCTTCTTAGTTCTTCTTTCTAGAGAATTATTGTTCCCTTTCTCGGTCTAAGCGTGCATATTGTAAAATCAATAGCTTAGAACCTCGAAGGAGTTCATATCTTCTGAACTGTTCTTATCTGTAAGAACTCCTTCCTAGTTGCAGAAAATCTAACCTTAAACGGTTAAGATATTTGTACAGTCACTACGACTATAAGGATATCTATCTAGCGTATAGATTGACTGAGGCTTGCTCAGTACAAGCAAACAAGTTAGTATCTGTCCTGTGAACTTATCAACTGAGGCTTGCTCAGTATAATTAACACAAGAACTCCTACTTAGTTCAGGACAGTACACGTAGACCCTGTGTGTCCGAACCACTTTAAAAATCGCTATGTTGATTTAACTGTTGCATTGATATAACTGTTCATTCAGCATCCAACTGAGTTTAATCAACTTGCATAAAAACGGGCTTTCAACTGAGACACATATTTTAAAGGGCCTACACTTCCGCACACAACTCTTGTACTGAACTACTGTTCACTAACATAAGTCAGTAGGACTGTACTCAGTAGGAGAACTTTCAGCCCACGCGATCGAGAAAGTATATCTAGCCAACTGACAAAGTTCAGTAGCAATCTTCAGCTAAAGCTGACTTTCGCGTTCTAAGTTTTTGTTTGCATCAGGTGTATTCACCCCTCCCCCCCCCACCCACACCTGAACCGCGTCTCTGGACCAACACTAGCACTCAAAGCTCTCAAGCATCCAAAGACCCTTAGTTGAAGTTCTGTCTTTCTTGAAGTTTTAGTTCCCTGATTGTACCCTAGCTTAGATCCGAGAAGGTCCTACCACTTTGTACCTAGCTTAGAAATAAAATGTCTTGAACCAGTTCAGACTTGGTTATTAACTTCATTATTACCTCCTAGAGTGCATATAAATCTATAGGACAAAATGAAATGATGATGGGAGTATATCAGTATACAAGACGAGTTTAACTGCTGCATGGTTTAACGAATGTGTTGGGAGACGATTCAGTCTTCTCACAATCTAATTCAGTAGCCCTGTGCTCTGAATATTTACTGAAGATTTGAAGTTCCCAAAACCCTATCTTGGCTGATGAACCATTCAGTTGTAACCTGTTATGTTTTGTCTCTGAGGATTCGGACTCAGTAGGCACTCTGCATCTGGTTCAAGCGCTCAGCAGATAACATGCCTCAGTACCAGAAGTAGAAGACTAAGTAATACTGGACTCAGTAGGAACAGTATACTGAAAGGAGTCAGTGGAACTGAACTCAGCAAGAGTAGTTCACTGAACTCAGAGTTGATCTTCAGTAGAGCCGACTCAGCAGGAGCATTCAGAGAGCAAATCATAAACGTTCTAAGTCTTCCGCAAGTAATTCGAAGAAGTAATCTCCGGCGAAAGACTACATACCAGCTCATAGCGAACCAAGCTTAACCAGAATCAAATAGCCTCTAGTATCCATGCGACTGAACACGAACCCAAGTCTTTACTTAGCCGTTCATCGCTCTAGAAGCCACATTCTCGTTCCCTATCCCTCTAACCTAAGCTCAGCTGTTCATATCTATAGCTTAGAGGAAGGAGTTCATAGTCGAACTGATCCTTATTGTAAAGGACTCCTTCATAGTTGGAGAGTTTCTCAAACACTTAGTTTGATACCCTGTAAACTGAGACTTGCTCAGTATAAATCTCAAGACCAGTGTTTGTCCAGTGTACAAACCGACTGAGACTATCTCAGTATAATACATAGCCTCCTGATCTTTCGGGATAGTGGACGTAGGATTGTTGGATCCGAACCACTTTAAAAATCGCCTATGTTCTGTGTTAATTATTTACTATTGCATTGATTACTGTGCATACTGAAAATATCGTTAAAATCATTCAACTGAGTTTCAGCAAGCTTAATCAACTTCACTAATATACTGAAACTGTTTTGATAAAAACGTTTTCTTAACTCAACTGAATTTGGGCCTACACATTTCCGCACTCCTGAACTTTATCTGAACGGTACAAAATTCTAACTCTAGTCAGTTAGCAAGTCTCAGTAAACTCAGTCACTCTGCCACGCGATTCAAAATAGCTTATCTGGTCTGCTGAACTCGTTCAGTACGGCACTCTCCTGAAAAGGACTGTTCGCGTTTTAAGTTGAGAAATCGGTTTTCAGGTGTATTAACCCCCCCCCCTCGACACCTGAACGTTACTCTCAGGACCAATAATTGGTATCAGAGCAAGAGTTCTCTAAGACTCTTGTTATTCTGAAACTGGTCTACTTGAATGGATCCGGAAAATGTTTTCACTGCATATCATTCTTCATTCGTATCATTACTCATTATGTCTGATATGTCAGGAATCAGAATGGTACCCATGTTCTCAGTAGAGAACTATGGAGTATGGCGGGTCAGAATGGAGGCACATCTGACCTCCCTCCACGACAGCATGACAGAAGTTCTAGAGGATGGACCTATCGTTCCAATGGTAGATAGCGTCGTAGGTCAGGACCCAGCACAAGGAGGAGGAATGGTAATCGGGATGAAGATCCTCAAAGACAGAAGTCTCTTCACCCCTGAGGAAAAGAAGCTTCACAACTTAGACCGCGTCGCCAGAAACGCCATACTCACCACTCTGAGCGATTCTTATCTCGGAAGACTTCAGGACTTCAAGTCCGCGATAGAACTTTGGGATGCTCTAGCGCTGCTGAGTCAGGGGACTCAGAAGATCAAAGTGATCAAACTAGCGCTGGAACTTCAGAAGCTGGAGAGATTGTCTCTCATGCATGGTGACTCCATTGAAGATCTCAACGTCAGATTCACGGATCTGATGAACTCTATCAACGGGCTGGGAAAGACATTCTCCAACCGAGAGATGAATCTCAAAATTTTGAGGGCGCTGTCAGACGGTCACTGGACTCCCTTTGCTACCTTATTGCGTCATTCTGATTTAGATATTGTTACTCCTGACCATATCTTTTCAGAACTTAAAGCTGAGGAGTTCGAGTTTGGCCTACCTCAAAGGAAGCAGTGAGCTGAAGCTGACACCTTAGTCGACCATGCCTTTAAAGCATCAGTCAGCACAACAGCTCCGGCGTCTAGCAAGGCTGAACCTTCACTAAATGGCATACAGGAAGGAAACTTAGCCAAGAACAACGCGCTGCTAGCCGTGAAGTATCAGAAGGAGAAGGAGAGGCGCAGGAAGCTCTCCTGACTCACATACTTCTGAATGTAGGAAACAGGAGGACTCAGCTCAGTCGAAAGACAACGAAAGCAAAGAAGAAAGAGTCACAATCTGCTATAACTACAAGAAGCCAGGACACTATCAGTATAACTATTCTGAGCTCAGCACTGCTGAAAGAGCAGCACACAAAGCTCGAAGGGAGAAGTTCATCAAGAAACGACAAGCGTATGTTGCCGGTGAACTCTCAGACGACTCAGATGAAGTCGACTCCTTCATGGATTCATCAGATGATGAAGCAGCATTCATGGCTATAGAGCTTGAAACTGAAGAAGACGCTGAAAAGTATCTCATGGCAGGAGAAGAGGATGAGGTAAACTCTCACGCACCATTTAACTCCTCGTCACACTGCGCACACAACACTATTTCAGGTGCAGATGAGAATCTGGACGTCGCAATTGCATACGAAGAACTACTCGACTAGCAGATTCAGATGAGTCTGTAGCTCAGTAAGACTCTTCAGGAGTTGGATACCCTGAAAGTGGAGAATCAGAGACTTTCTCAGGAGAGTCAGGTTGCTACTGAGTCAGAAGGACTTGTGTTGAGACTCAGGGAGGAGATAAACTCTCTGATGGCTAAGTCTCAGCATCAAGAAGATCAGATCTCAGTACTGACCAATGACTTGATTCAGAAAGATACTGAACTGAGTCTACTGAAGCAAGAGCTGTCAGGACTTCAGACCGAGCATGAACTGCTGAAGAAGAGCGATGATGTCTGGAGGAACCTGATGACAGAGCGGTACATGGGCGCTGAAAAGAAGCTTGAGGCTATGCTAGCAAGCAACAAGCCTAAGCATTGTAAGGAGGGACTTGGATTCAGCTATGGAGCCTCCTCATCTGCCCTCGTACGCTCAGAAAACCGGCTAGCTGATAGGTTTGTTCAAGGGGAGACCATTAATGAAGAGATACTGAACCCCTTAGCCAAGAACAAACAAAATATGAAGGCACCCCATCCCAGTTATTAGCATTCTGACACGAAGATCAGCACCAAATCACCCCTGTTCAGTCAAGGGGGAACCAGCAAAGCAAAATGGGCTGATTAGTATGGACCTCCGCAGCTGACGCATCCAGCTCAGTATGGGTTATATTACTATGATCCTATAGTCAAGAGAGGATACAAAAGTCAGAAGAAGAGGAAGAAAGCCGTACAGAAGGCAAAGGTCAGCAGTCCACCTACTCAGAAGATCAGGACTCCTGAACCTTTAACGCCTTAGAAGTCAGCTTCGACCAGTCCAATGGTCAAATATGTTGATGAAACTGGAAAGAAACTGTCTGAGACCACCAGGGTCGTAAGACAGATTTGGGTTTCCACAACTAACATCTAAGGACCCAAAATCAAAAATAAAGGGTACCTAAATATAATTATGTTTTACAGGTGCACAAGGACCCTTGGTATGTGGACAACGGATGCTCAAGACATATGACATACTAAAAGGACCTACTGAAGAATTATACTACTGAAGAAGGACCCCGAATCGAGTTTGGAGACAACCCAAAAGGCTACACCAGAGGCTATGGAACACTCACCATTGGAACTGCAACAGTTCCAAGAGTATCATATGTTGAAGGACTTCAGCATAATCTTCTCTCTGTTAGTCAATTTTGTGATAACTCGAATAAAGTGATTTTTGACGCTGGTTTCTGTGATGTCATTGATAAATCTACAGGGAAAACAGTGTTGTCAGGTTCGCGTAAAAAGAATATCTATGTAGCTGACTGGAACTCAGATGAACTTGAAGCTTGTTTGTTGGCGAAAAATGACAACAGAACGGGGTGGCTCTGGCGCAGAAGACTCAGCCATCTCAATTTCAAGACGCTCAACAAATTAGCTAGAAACACTCTAGCAAGAGGACTGCCGAATGAAGTATTCAGCAAAGACACTCAGTATGAAGCATGTCTGAAGGGAAAGCAAACAAGGAATCAAGACCCTCCTGTTCCATCTCCTTCCACTGATGGAATCCTTCAGCTGCTACATATGGATTTGTTCGGTCCAGTCTCTCTAGTGACGATCAGAGGCAAGAAGTATGCATTAGTGGTCATTGATGACTACTCGCGCTACACATGCGTCATATTTATTGCCAACAAGTCTAACGTCAAAACAGAGTTACCAACGCTTCTGAAAAAGCTCAGTGTCGAGAAGAACACTAAGATCATCAAGATACGTTTAGATAGAGGAACTGAATTCCTGAATTCTATGGTAGAGGAGTTCTGCAAAGCAGAAGGCATAGAGCATGAGACGTCTGTTGCACGCACGCCTCAACAAAATGGGGTTGCTGGGAGAAAGAATAGAACACTCAAAGAAGCAGCAAGAACCCTGCTCGCAGACTCAGGACTCCCAACCAAATTCTGGGCAGAAGCTACTGATACTGCATGTTACACTCAGAATAGAACTCTACTGACAAAGCAGCATAAGAAGACACCATATGAATTATGGAACGATAGGAAGCCTTCTTTATCTTATTTCCATATATTTGGGTGTTCATGATTTATCCACAATAATGGGAAAGACCAGCTGAAGACTTTTGATAGCAAGTCAGACCAGGGAGTCTTCTTAGGATACTCCCGGGTCAGCAAAGCCTTCAGAGTCCTCAACTATCAAACCATTTGCGTGGAGGAAAGCCCTCATGTTGTTTTTAATGAGTTTGCTACTGAAGATAGGAGTACGAACTCTAAACCTGAATCTGAGGACATCAGTAAGCAGCTACAGGATCTGAGCATAAAAGATAAAGTTGAAAAGATCCACCTATGTTGGGATGATGATTCAGATGAAGAAAATGAAGGCAAGTCTACTGAATCTCAGCCAGCAGCAGAAGTAGCTGAACAGATTGACTCTACTGAACATAGTCAATCTCAGGTAACTCAGGTTGATGAAGAAACCCAAGTGGTAACTGATATCTCTACTGAGGATAATAATTCAGGGGGAACTAATGATGTTCCTGAGCTAAATGCCCCTGAACCTGGTGACTCACTAGATCATATTCTAGTAACTGAATTGCTTCAATCTCATAATAGTACAACTGAAATGCCTAACTCACCTACGATCTGTGTTGAACAAATTTCAGATGAAGAGTTGAAACATCATAGATCGTGGCTGGATGCTCACACTTCTGATTTGATTCTTGGAGATCCTTCAGCAAGAGTAAAGACAAGATCCAGATTCTGTCAGGGAGAAAGCGCCTTATATTCCTGCTTCTTGTCTAATGAAGAACCTCAGTCAGTTGAGGACACACTTAAGGACACTGACTGGATCATAGCCATGCAGGAGGAGCTGAATCAGTTCACGGGAAACGAAGTTTGGGAGCTTGTTGACAGACCCCGACATCAACATGTAATTGGAACTAAATGGGTCTTCAAGAACAAGCGAGTTGAAAACAACGTCACAGAAAGGAACAAAGCAAGGCTCGAGGCAAAAGGCTACTGTCAAGCTAAAGGTATAGATTTCGACGAAACATTTGCTCCAGTTGCAAGATTGGAGGCAATCAGACTATTCCTAGCCTACGCATCACATCAGAGATTCAGAGTCTATCAAATGGATGTGAAGTCTGCGTTCCTGAATGGCGTACTAAAGAAGAAGTCTATGTAGAACAGCCTCCCGTCTTTCAGCAGGGACATCAGGTCTACAGACTCAGAAAGACTCTGTATGGGTTAAAACAAGCACCCAGGGCTTGGTACGATACCCTGTCTGAGTTTCTTCTTCAGAAAGGTTATCAGAAAGGCACAGTAGACCGCACATTATTCAGCATTCGACTGGAAGACGACATTTTACTTGTGCAGATCTACGTAGATGACATCATCTTCGGTTCGAAGAACATTATCATGTGTAAGCAGTTTGAGAAAATGATGAAGGACAAGTTCGAGATGTCAATGATGGGAGAGATGAATTATTTCCTTGGTTTTGAAGTCAAACAATCTAAAAAAGGAACGTTCAGCAATCAAGGCAAATACACTCGAGACCTCATCAAGAAATTCGGTTGCACATCCGGCAAACCAATCAAGATCCCGATGAACACGAACATGAAAATCGATCTTGATAAAGAGGGAGTATCAGTAGACCACACTGAATTTCATGCTATTATTGGTTCTCTATTATACTTAACAGCTACTCGTCCTGACATAACTAATACTGTAGGTGTCTGCGCTCGATTTCAGGCAAATCCCAAGCAGAGTCATATGGACTCAGCAAAGAAGATTCTCCGCTATCTCAGAGGAACACCTGACATGGGTTTATGGTATCCAGCTGATGATAATATTGAACTAACTGGTTATTCTGATGCTGACTATGCAGGATGTAGAATCGACCGAAAGTCAACTTCTGGAACGTGTCAGTTCCTTGGCAGTAAGCTGATCTCATGGTTTTCAAAGAAACAACACTCAGTAGCGACGTCAACTACTGAAGCTGAATATATGGCTGCCGGAAGTTGTTGCGCCCAAATCCTTTGGCTGAGACAGCAGCTACGCGACTATGATATCATTCAGAATGAAGTGCCGATCTTCTGCAACAGTACCAGTGCAATTGCAATTACTCAGAATCCAGTACTTCATACGAGATGCAAGCACGTGGACATCAGATACCACTTCATTCGTGATCATGTCGAAAAGAAGGATATCAGGATGGAAAAGATCCATACTGACCATCAAAGGGTTGATATACTGACCAAACCTCTAGCTGAAGCCATATTCAGAGAACTTTAAGTAGAGCTAGGTCTGCTGGACCCTACTGACTCCAGTCAGTAAGTGGATTCAGGAGAGCAGCATTCAGCAAGGGGGAATGTTCACTCTCAGTACTGAGTAAATTCAGTACGTAGAGACTCAGCAACCATCTACACGAGGTATCAGCTGACTATGATGTTCAGCTGACAGGTTTGTGTATCTCTACTCAGAAGCCAATGACATATTCCTGTGCATTTATGACTCAGATTCAGCTTCGTATTCAATGCCTTAGAAAATGTCATTTAATATTAACGGTTTATAATAAATACACGGCATTCTATGTAAAAGCATGCTGAACTCTGCAACACATTAAATGCATGTCGTATCAAGTTACTTCTTTGGCTATATACAACCGTATTTTGACTTAGGCGGCTAATATGATCATTGTCTATTTTGTAAAATCCAATCTTGGTCGTCCATCTCAAAAAGTGTATTCAAACTGAACCGTGGATAATTAACTGTTTATCTTCTTTAACATATATATATATATATATATATATATATATATATATATATATACCACAAAGCTAACAAATGTTATATTAAAAAGAAAATTAATAATCTTAATATTGATAGAGATTTAAAAGAATCTCCTTGCAATATACTTCTTAATGAAGAAGAACCAGATCAGAGTCATCGCTGATTCTTTTGAATCTTCTGAATCAGGAGAAAATGAAATTGAGTCTGATATACAAAGTTGTAAATCAGATTGTGATTACGATGAATATCTCATAAATTTTATGGGATTAGAAATAAATGTTATTTCTATGGAAGAAAGTTTTATTCTTGATCTAATTGATCAGATATAAAGAAAAAATATCCTAAAGCCTCTAATAAAGAAGCTCAACCAGTTTGTTGGAAATGTGGTAAAATTGGCCACAAAGCTAACAAATGTTATGTTAAAAAGAAAATTAATAATCTTAATATTGATAGAGATTTAAAAGAATCTCTTTGCAATATACTTCTTAATAAAGAAGAACCAGATGAAGAAATCTTCATCAGAGTCATCGCTGATTCTTTTGAATCTTCTGAATCAGGAGAAAATGAAATTGAGTCTGATATACAAAGTTGTAAATCAGATTGTGATTGCCATGAATGTCTCATAAATTTTATGGGATTAGAAATAAATGTTATTTCTATGGAAGAAAGTTTTATTCTTGATCTAATTGATCAGATTACTGATTCTTTAGAAAAAAGAAAAGCTATTGAACATTATCTCTCTTTTGCAATCAATTCAAAAGAGCCTAAAATAGGACAATCAAAATTGTCTGCAAAAGTCAATCAAGAAAAGGAATTATATTCCTATGTAAAAATTCTTGATAGAGCCTCTCAAAAGGAAAGAGAGCCTACTATAAATGAATTACAAAGTGAAATCAATCTGATAAAATCAGAAATCAAGATCCTTAAAGATAAGGTTACTTCAATTACTAATTCTAGTACTTGGAATGAAGATTTCACTTCTTCAGAAGAAGAAGCAGATAACGAAGAAGACGCTTCTTGTTCTAAAGAAAAGGGTCATGAAATAAATCAAATTGATTTTAAAAATTTAGTGTGGATCAATAAAATTGATCAAATTAAATCACAAAAATGGTTTACAAAAGTAACTCTTATTATTAATAAAGAGTTTACAATTACAATTGACGCTCTTCTTGATACAGGAGCAGATGTAAATTGTATAAATGAAGGAATTATACCTTCAAAATATTATTCTAAGACAACACAGTTTATAACTGCGGCTAATAAACAGCCATTAATTGTTAATTATAAACTTTCTGATGTTGCTATATGTAACTCAGGAGTCTGTATTAATACTACATTTATATTAATAAAGAATATTTCTACGCCTGTTATATTAGGCAATCCATTTATTCAAATGCTTTTTCCCATTAATAAAATTAATGAAAAGGGTTTATTTACTACTCTTAAAGGTAGAAAAATCTTTTTTCCTTTTTCAACAACTCCTGTTGTTAAATCTATAAATATATTACAACAGGTTATTGACAATAAAATTTGTTTCATAAACTCTTTAAAAGAAGAAATTATTTTTAAGAAAATAAATGAAAGTATTAAAACCAACAAAGTTAAAGAAAAAATTAATTCTATTCTTCAAAAAATTACTACAGAAATTTGTGCTGAAGTTCCAAATGCTTTTGGGATAGAAAACAACATTCTGTTGATCTTCCTTATACTGAAGATTTTGAAGAAAATAAAATTACTACAAAAGCTAGACCTATTGCTATGGGAGCAAGACTTTTAAAATATTGTCGTGAAGAAATTGAAAGTCTTTTGCAAAAGGGTCTAATTAGACCAAGTCATAGTCCATGGAGTTGCCTGCCTCAGAAATTGAAAGAGGTGCTCCTAGACTTGTTATCAATTATAAACCGCTTAATAAAGCACTCAAATGGATAAAACATCCACTCCCTAATAAAAGGGATTTGCTAAATAGAATTTTCAAAGGAAACATATTTTCTTCTTTTGATCTTAAATCAGGATTTTATCAAATACAGATAAAAGAGGAAGATAAATATAAAACAGCTTTTACAGTTCCATTTGGACATTATGAATGGAACGTTATGTCATTCGGGTTAAAAAATGCCCCTATGGAATTTCAAAATATTATGAATAAAATTTATAATCCTTATATGGATTTTATTATTGTTTATATTGATGATGTCTTAGTTTTTTCTGAAACAATTGATAGACACTTCAAGCATCTTAATATATTCATCTTAATATATACGTTCAAAAGTTTGAAACCGCCATTTCTACTCTGCAAAATTTCGAACCCTAGTTTTTCTGAGATAACACTTGCTTCCTTGCAAAACTCTTTTTCCAAAAACTCTCAGAAAAATCTTTGGTAAATTTTAATGATCATTCAGTATTGCATATGTTAATTTATATATTTTTTTTCTTCGATACTGATCTATCGTTCTTGCAGAATACTAAGCATGGCAGGATGTGAAGTTATTGTTCCGAAAGATATGCAAGAGATCCTTGAGAAGGATCGGGTATGGTGCGAACCCATGATGGAGTTCGACGCATGTGACCTCGATTACATGGAGGAAGTTTTTTACGCCCTCAGAGAGACTGGGCTTGAAGGATTTCTGACGAGGAAACCATCCTCCTTCCTACCACGCCAGATAGCTAAGCTCTATCTGGACTCAGAATCAGTAGAGGGAGACATCCGATGCCGTTACGTCGTTCACTCAGTTGGCAACCCCTCCCGTGCCATCACTGAGATCAAAACCACGTCAATCAAAGAGGCACTCAAGAGAAGCTTCAACCTCCCAAGTGAGGGATTCACCACCGTGGCGTATAAAGATGATCTTATGGACGAATATCTAGCAGAGTTCTGCGGGAAGCCGACTACGTTCAGGGCTGCATTTCCAAAGAATGTCATGCTCCCTCAGTACAGAGCATTGGCTTATATAGTGACTCAGCTGCTGACGAGTCAGGCCGGGTCCTTTGATCAGGTGTCTAGGCCAAAACTTCAGCTCATGATGGCCATACACGATCGAGTGAAGATCAACAGGACCAAATTCTTTCTAAAAAAATTCATGACTCAGTCCGCGAAATTCGATAAGAAGAGCTTTCGCCTTGCCGTAAAGAGAAAACTATTATATGGACTGAAGTTATCGGTGATGATAGAAGATTTATGTGGAACGGACAACATAACCTTCGCTGATAAGCAATGCTTCAATCTAAAGAAAGTCCGGTTCCAGAGCAGGACAGCGGCCCTTCAGCAGAGAGGATCAGGGCCCGCTGATCCTAAGTCCGGAACTTAGAAGACCTCTACACCCACTAAGAAGAGGTCCCCTCCGACGTCTACTCCAAAAACCCCGACCAAGAAGCTGAAGAAAGTCAGTGAGGTCATGTCAGAGGCAGATCCAGAGGCAGTAGTTGCTGAGCCTCCTCTGCAGTTGAGGGATGAGTCTAAGTCATCCGAGAAGACTCCGTCAGTGGAAAGCCGTCTCCACTGAGCGTGACGAAACAGTGGACCAAGGGGTCCAAGCTGAATCAGTACAAACACTCGACAGCCCCTTGGACGTCCCTCCACTAAGCAGCATACCTTCTGCTAAGAAGCAGCCGTCTCCAATAGAAGTTGAAAACTCGGAGACAGCTTCTAAGTCAGAATCGATCGGGATTGAGGCCTCTGTTCTCCAATTCAGAGCCTCCCGAGCGATTGTTGAACGGATCTCGGAGATCGCCAGCCACAATGACCTAGTCATCTTAGCTAGGCAGGTCAGGCTCCACATGCTGATCCGGTTCCAGGAGTGGCACAATCTGAACCGCCTCATCAAACACCACTCATGTGTACAGCTCCATGAGGAGGAGCTGATCATAAGGGGCAAGATTGGCTACTCAGAGCAATCTGACATTTGCTCCCTTGAAGATCTGAGGGCTGCGATGCTAGCCATGCTGAATGACAGACAACCCGTCTCAGCATCGGCACCCTCAGATGGGTCTGACCCCAATGGTCAGGACCGACCCCATGATTCAGGCCCTGAGAAGCCTGATGAGGGAACTCAACTAGACAAGGATACTCCAACTTCCACTGCTGAACCGCCGCTCAGCATCCTTGGTCCAGGACAGTCGGTGGCTAGTACTTCGAAGGCAGCTAAACCATCTCAACTGTTACTCGAATCTGCCTTCGAAGTAGCGCCCAGCCCGAAAAATCGACGCTCGAAGTCAGTGGCCAGGGCACTGAGGAGTCAAGGAACTCAGAACCGACTCCTCGCCCGCGTCGTCCACAAGACGTGGAGGCATACCACTCAGGCTCATAGTACTGAAATCAAGGGACTCAGGACATCAATTCAGACTACACCTGTCCCTGATTTCTCCAATATACTGAACAACGCACTTGCCACACAGAGAGCCGACTTCGATGAGCAATTGAAGACGATTCAGGCTGGCCAAGCTCAACTGCTTGAAGATTATAAGGCCGCTCAGAAAGCACACACTGAATCTGTCTCCTCCATCTCTCAAGCCTTAGACCTCAGGCTTCAAACAATTCAGAAGGCTATCGAAGGGAGTGTGGAAAAACAGTTGCAGAAGTTCCAGACAGCAGCAGACGCCTCCCACAAGAAATACAGTGAACAACTTACTGAGGAGAGGAATGAGCTGCACGAGAGAGTGACTAAGCTGCAGTATGCCTTAGATAATCTGGCAACAACTTATAAAAGTCTGGACAAGAAGGTATCAGTTCCCACCCCAAGTACATTTGTTGATACCAAAAAAGGGGAAGGAAAAGGGAAGATACAGGAAGGAAAAGGTAAGGTACTAAAGGTACCGAAAGGAGTGAGGTCAGTAGCAAGAGCATCTCAGAGTCAGCTCCCAGCTCCCACTGGTACCTCCACTCAGACTGGCGAGGCCCAGGGTGTCTCAGCAGCAGGCGATGTAGTGTCTGTTGAGACCGGCCCAAGCGGCTCAGGACCCAAGGACGTAGCTACTCAGGCAATCCAAACACCTTCTGATATAATCAAGGAGGTTGCTGAGTACGCAGATGAGGAGTCTGAAGATGAAGAGGTTCCTCTGCCTCCTCCAGTTGCCGGCAAATGCAAGAAAATTCTGACGCTTCCTACCCCTCCCTCTAAGAAGAAAGGACCCAAGAGGTATGTCACTCCGGAGGAGGAAGCCCAGATCGCTGCTGATGAGAAATTAGCGAGAGAGATTGCTGAGGCTGAGGCTGCTAATAAGCCTAAGAAGAAGCCAGCCAAGGGCAAGACCAAGGCTCCAGCAGGTGGAAAGAAAACTGGACCTAGACTGCCTCCCAGAACGCTGAAGCTGAGGGATGAGGCAGATAAGGAAAAGGAGAAGGAGCAGCAGCAGACTACTGGTCAGCAGGGTACTTCGAAAGAGAAATCAACAACACCTGCTGATTCAGAAGAAGAGCCTCACGTACCCTCCTATGTCCCTTCTAAGGAACAAGATCTTGAGATGCAAGAAATTTGGGCTCAGATGGAGAGGTATCTGTATGAAGAGCTGGCCAAGAGTTGATGAATGGATGCATTGGGAAAGAACTCAAAGGTGGGAGTCACTGAAGGCTGATTTCATAAAGAGAAATTATTTCTGGAGGTACTGGTCTGAAAAGCACAAGTCTATAGCCTTTGTTGAATGGCTTATGAGGACAGATCCTGAAATATTTGCAAGGGTTCAGAAGACTTTAAAAGACAAGATAGATGTCAGAGTACCAGCTCCAAGAATCATGCTGCCCCCACTGAAACTAGATGGCTCCGTTCACTATGGAGTTATTGAGAAGCAACTCAAGGATGCTGCTGAAGCCAAGTGCCTAGATGAAGATGATCCAGTTGACTTTGCAGAGATACTGAAGCTGAGGAAGATCACATACAGGATGTATGGACTGCATCTTCCATAATCTAAATCAAAGGACTTCAAAGACAGGATTAAGCAGTTCAGATGATTATTAGCTTCTGTGTTTCTTTGTATCTTCTTTTCTGTTCTTCTTAGTATAGCCGTTGATGTACACGTACTGAGCTTATTCACATCTATAAAACATCACTATTATTGGCCCTGACAATTCCTTATTGTCTTTATGGCCTTGTTTGTTTTTATGCTTAACACAGAATCACTCAAGTGATTACTGACTCACACACTCAGTGTACTTATATATTCTGTCAGTCTTACTTAGTCAGATTCTGATAGATTGCATAGTTGGGGGAAAATGTTATTAGTAAGGGGGAAATTGCTGATTAGCTTCTGTATAGGTTCTGATATTTCTTCTCTGATTCCCTCAGTAGTCTAGGACTTGAAGAACAACTCCACTGATTCTACTTGTAATACCTGTAAGGAGCTCTGTTTCTGATAAGTCATAGTGTTAGGTTTTGGCATCATCAAATAGGGGGAAAATGTTGGGAGATGATTTAGTCTTCTCACAATCTAATTCAGTAGCCCTGTGCTCTGAATATTTACTAAAGATTTGAAGATCCCAAAACCCTATCTTGGCTGATGAACCATTCAGTTGTAACCTGTTATGTTTTATCTCTGAGGTTTCGGACTCAGTAGACACTCTGCATCTGGTTCAGGCGCTCAGTAGATTACATGCCTCAGTACCAGAAGTAGACGACTAAATAATACTGGACTCAGCAGGAGCAGTATACTTAAAGAAGTCAGTGGAACTGAACTCAGCAGGAGTAGTTCACTGAACTCAGAGTTGATCTTCAGTAGATCCAACTCAGCAGGAGCATGCTACTGAATAAGAGATCAGACTCAGCAACGGCTGAACAGGCTTCTGACTATCAGATTCTCTAAAGTCAAATCAGCAGAGTCAATATGAGGAAGAGAGAAGTCAGCTTCAGATCTCCTTGAAGTCTGTTCTGTATCACCAACTTTCCTGAACCTCGACCAATGACGAGCAGCCACCTGTCCCATATCTCTTAAAGCTGCAAGTCAACAACTTTCCAGAAATGGAGCGAAATGACACTGCAACCATACTTTGAAAGAGCCGTTAGCTACCCAAAAGAGAGAGACAAAGGATCGTCGTCTCCAATGAATCTATCCTTATCTCTGCTCTATAAATAGAGGGATAAAATCAAATTGAAGCTAACGAGCGAACATGAGCATATACGAGCACATGAGAACACACAGAGCATTCAGAGAGCAAATCATAAACGTTCTAAGTCTTCCGCAAGTAATTCGAAGAAGTAATCTCCGGCGAAAGACTACATACCAGCTCATAGGGAACCAAGCTTAACCAGAATCAAATAGCCTCTAGTATCCATGCGACTGAACACAAACCCAAGTCTATACTTAGCCGTTCATCGCTCTAGAAGCCACATTCTCGTTCCCTATCCCTCTAACCTAAGCCCAGCTGTTCATATCTATAGCTTATGCGAAGGAGTTCAGAGTCAAACTGATCCTTATTGTAAAGGACTCCTTCATAGTTGGAGAGTTTCTCAAACACTTAGTTTGATACCCTGTAAACTGAGACTTGCTCAGTATAAATCTCAAGACCAGTGTTTGTCCAGTGTACAAACCGACTTAGACTATCTCAGTATAATACATAGCCTCCTGATCTTTCAAGACAATGGACGTAGGATGTTTGGATTTTGTATATTGGAAGCACTTTTTATGCTTGTATATATTGTGTTTTCGTCCTTACCACTATTTTATTCTCCTATCTGATAAATATGTATATTTGCACATGTTATCCTTTATCTTGTATAAAAGTTAGATTTGTGTGGTGTGTCGGGTATCACAGAAGACAATACAAATTGGTTGAACTGACAAGATATAAACAGTTATCACAGCTGAGACAACTTAAGGATAAGTTGTCGGTTTAAGCTACAGTTTAGATAAGAAGTGGCTTATCTTAGCTGCTTGTCTTTACTGGTACACTTAAGGTGGTGTATTAACGGATCACACTGAGATGTGTTCTCCTAACTGACCTTAGTGGAGAACCAAGATATCGGTGATTTAGTTGGTCTTAAGCTTGGTAAGACTTCAGCTGAGTGCATTTTGCTATCTATCACTTTGACCTACTATGGTGAACGTCATCGCGACTGGATCTACGTATCTTGGGTGTTAGTAGTTATTTGTGGCTCAGGCTGGTTGTCTGTATCTTGCAGCCGCATCCTAGTAAAATGGGTTGATAATATCCCCTGAGGAACTCGAAATGATTAGCACACTAAACCCGGCCGGTTGATTAAGTTCAGGTGTGTTAATAAGGCCGAATGGTTCTACTCAGGAATATAAGATGTTAATTAATTTAAGCTGTCAGTGAGCTTAATTAATTAACGGATATTTCTATCTTAAATACGGAGATCGATTAAGTCTAAAATACAAGCCCTTGCTCAATTTGGGATAAAGGAGTAAGTCAGTACGGATTCTCTAGTGGAATGAATCTTTGTTTATTAATTAATTTTTCTCTGGGCTGAGCATAGATAATTAATTACTTTGAGGCCCAGCTTTATTTCTTGTATTAGATCCCTGATCTGGCCCAATTAGTTGCCTAGTTATTTATTGTCTCTCAGAAATCATTATTAATGGATTAATGTATTTTTACATTATTTAATAATGTTATTTATCTGGAATTAATTGGCTGGGCCAATTAATTGATAAATATTAGTAGCCCAGTGGATTAATTTATTATATTATGGGCTAATTATGTTGAAGCCCATTAGAAATATAATTAAATTAATGGGCTACAAATATATTAATATTATATTGGCTTTTGAAGCCTATATATATTAGAAGATCTGACACAGGAGCAACAATCAAAGCCGCGACAACATACGAAGGAGGAAGGTATCGGTTTCTAATCCTCAATTATACTTCATAGGATTGTTGGATCCAAACCACTTAAAAAATCGCATGTGTTCTGTGTTCATTATTTACTGTTGCATTGATTATTGTGCATACTGAAAATATCTTTAAAATCATTCAACTGAGTTTCAACAAGCTTAATCAACTTCACTAATATACTGAAACTGTTTTGATAAAAACTTTTCTTAACTCAACTGAATTTGGGCCTACACATT
This sequence comes from Lavandula angustifolia, assembly GCA_028984105.1. Lineage (NCBI taxonomy): Eukaryota > Viridiplantae > Streptophyta > Magnoliopsida > Lamiales > Lamiaceae > Lavandula > Lavandula angustifolia. Next base: position 16,522,922 of record CM054806.1, on the reverse strand, counting down.
TCCGCACTACTGAACTTTATCTGAACGGTACTGAATTCTGACTCTAGTCTGTTAGCAGACCCCAATAAAGTCAGTCAACTGCCACGCGATTCAGAACAGCTTATCTGGTCTGCTGAACTCGTTCAGTACGGCACTCTCCTGAAAATGACTGTTCGCGTTTTAAGTTGAGAAATCGGTTTTCAGGTGTATTCACTCCCCCCCCCACCCCTCTACACCTGAACGTTACTCTCGGGACCAACAGAATGTGTATCTCGGGTAACAGCTGCATGTTTGCCTCATTACTAAAGAAAGGAAAGATCCATTCTACGTATAATTGTAAATGCAAAATGGATTCATATGAGTATCTTCAGCCGCTAGTCTTGTAACAACATTTGAAGTGTTGGGCAGTATTATCCATCAGGAAAGTATACTACTCTCCCATGAATAAAATCAAATTAAATCTGCGTAATTGGCTAGACAATATAACACGTGAACTTGTGATTTATTAAAAATGGTACATGTAAATGATAGTCAAAATTCAAATCCTTGTGCTTCATTCTCTATTCTATTATAATGAATTGGATGTTGACACGCAACAACCTATCAATTTGAGTTAATTGCAATGTGTGTGTTTGTGTTCTTTTATTTTCTTTTGTAGTGTTAGGCATTACTATAGAGTTGAGTGGAGGCCTAATTATTTGAGATAATTATTATTGTGTTTAGGGGTTTAAGTTAAGAATTTGCTTTAGGCCGCCAGACGATGGGTGTATTTAACTATTATTATTTATGGCTTCATGCCCACAAGAACGATTTTTTTTTCACAGAATTAATGTTAAATTTTAAAGTAATGAATTTGTTCTAAGTTATTAACGGAAAAAAAAAAAAATTCTTACACTCTAACATTAAGATTTAATAAAGGTTGAAATAAATTGTTCAATAAACTTGTAGCAAAAATTAGTGAAAGAATGGATGCACAAACCAAAATCCATGAGAACTAGGCTCAATATAATACTTTTCCAAACGCTAGGTTGAGTGTCCCCCACATGCTTACTTGTTCTTGTCTACCTCTTTTTTGAGAGTGGTTTGCAAATAAAGGAACTAAGTTTACATAGTTCGATCTTATGAGAAATTACTCATCTTTCTACTTCCCAAGTGCTGTTTAGCGAGATATAATGTTCACATTTCACAAAGCCCTATTTTTGATTGCTGGCCTACCAAATGATAAGAACGATAAAATCATTATTTTCTCACTTTATTAAAAACAATATTGCGTTTGATGTTCTTTTATTTTTATTTTTTTTCATTTTGGCATATTGGACGTATATAAGTTTTTTTAAACAAGAACGAACCAGTCATATTCGTTTGAACTTAATGAAAATTAGTGATGACAACAGACAAAGATAGCCACTGCAGCATTCTGTTAGAACTACAAAATCGTTGTTTCTACATTAAATTTCAATTTGGTGTGGTTCATTGATTGTTTGATTTCAAAGAGAGAGCGTTTTTAAGGACGTGAAAATGGACAGTCTAATTGCAGATTAGTTACTTAACCATGTTGTGAAAATGAAATTAATTAATTTATTTATTTTAAACTAGTTGAAAAAAGTTACCCAATTTGAATTTTTGTTTAATTTTCTCGCAGACAAATCAATGGCAGCCGAATATGGTGGATTATGAATGCTTTCAGAATTGATTAATTAGGAGGCTGTCAATTGTATGCTTAATTTATTACATAGTTTTAACGTACGCATACGACCTGGTCTTCATTCAAATTATCAGCATCAAGAAATTTCGATTCAATCAAAAACTGCCGTTTTCAATTTTTTGTACTCCCTTCATCAAACAAAGAGTGTCTACTTTTTTTTTTTACATAATTATTGAAGAAATTTGTTAGTTGTGCGCAAATTGTGGGTCTCTCAAATAACTTGTTAATAATAATTTATCAAAATATGAAAAATGACACTCTTGAAATAAATACACACTTTTTATGAGATGGAGTTAATATTAATTTTTTGAGAGGAGAAAAATTTGAAAATTGAGTTTGTACCATGTGTTTGATTCTAGGGGTGAGACCTCGTTCAATGTTAAAATTCCTAGAATATCGCTTATCTCTTGCAAATCTATATTATTATAAACCACATATCTAATTATACACATAACCCTATCTAATCATACAAATGTCAAATTTTAGATGGGATTGATCCTAACCCCATCAAACAAACTCGATCACATGTCTGACCCATATGAAAATAAAATATATTGCCAAAATATAAAGTTGGTATGAGATATACAAAATCAAATACAATAAAAATAAATTTTATATGTAGCCACCCCACTTGTTTCTATATACAAGAAGCGGATCAAATGAGAAACAGAGTTTTAAATTATAGAATAAGAACTAATCAACGCGTATAGTGGCGAAGCCACACAAAGTGATGGCAGATGACACAATTCAAAAGATTATTTTTACTATGTAGTAGTTAAACATAGAGTTGGCCTAGTGGTAATTCCTCATTCAAAAAATTGTTTTTAACATGTATACTATTTCCTCTATCCCATTAATTTTGTCTTTATTTCTTTGGGTTGTCCACTCATCTTATCTTCAACTTAAAAGGAAATTTTTTTATACTTATAATACTCCTTTAATCATTATTTAAATTGTGGATCTCACACCTTTACTACTAAATCACTTCATTTAAATTGTAGGACCCACATTTTCACTACTAAATCCCTTTATTTAAATTGTGGAACTCACACATTTATTACTAAAACCTACCTTACCTTAATAACCACGCCGGAAGTTTGAAGTCAAGATCAATGGAAAGGAGGGAGTATGTATATTTGCACAAACATAGACTTGGCCTAGCAGTAATTCCCTGACTTTGCCAAAGGACAGGTACGTACCATTCATTTTACTCTCTCTTCCCCGCCCGACTTGTCTTGATTCTTTTCGACACGAAAATTAAGATAAATTGTTGTTGTGTGTAGAGATGTAGGCCCCCACAAAAAAAAAAGTTGGAGTTTGTATAACAAATATTTTTCATTTTAAAAAATAAGACAAATCAGGCAAGACAACCTTAAAAAGAAAAAAAGACAAGTCAAGTTAAACAGATGGAGTAATATACAACAATTTTTATTTGAATGTTTATTTGTGCATTTTCTTTGCTGAAAAGGTATATGGTTAATATTATAATTTTAATGATATTTGTAACTGCTAGAATATTCATTTAATTATGAGATATTAAAACTTTGTTATTATGAAAAAATATGCAAACACCTCACTCAAGCATGCTGTATTCAGTTATTCAATTAATAATAGTATAAAATGTATTTTTGCATCATACTCTATGAACAAGAATATTTCATTTTACACATCTAAATTTATTATTCACCTAATGACTATCATATAAAATATATGTATTCCAACAAATATAATTATAAAAAGCACATGTCCAGTGTTCATGTCATTAACGTCGATTGAGTAAAATCGCCACCAAATTATTTAATGACTCGACATATCTTTATTATTACCAAAGTAATTGCCATTGCTTGAATGTTAATTAACTTCACAAAATCCATGGAAATTAACACACTTCAAAAAGACATATATATATATATATATAGAGGGTATGGTTCACATAGGAACCAATTATTAGATGAGAACTACAAACCCATAAGCATCGTTGATTTTAGTGAAATCTATAGTCAATTTAATGCAATCAATATTATTTTTTAAATGGACAAGGGTATATTAGGAACAAAAAAGATGCACAAAATCATAGTTTGAGAAATTCATGGAACCGTCCAAATTTGATAAAACCTTCCTTTTTCTAATCTATTATCCAAATCCGATCTCCTTTTTATATTATTTTGCAAACTGAATGAAAAACCCTAAACCAATTCACGTTATGCATCAGCAATTAAAAATTAAATTTTAACATGTATAACTCTATATCATTAATTAATAATTTAATATAATGAATATCTTACGACATTAATTAAAATTAAATTAAATATCATTAATTAATAATTTAAAATTATGCATATAATTTAATATAATGAATATCGTTAATTAATAATTAAAATTAAATTAAATATCATTAATTAATAATTTAATATAATGAATATCTTACGACATTTAATAACACAGAAAATATTATATTTAAATAATAATAGAAATATATTATATTATTGCATAATAATATTCAGAAACGAATTCATATTATGCATATAGCAATTCGATGATATGCATTATTTCTAGTTTTTTTTTGTGCAAATACATTAATCTGGAGTTTTAATTTATGCAAATATTGGTGAATCATATAATTTTACTGTTTTGTGCATATAAATAAGCAGTTTGATGTATGGAACATATAAATTTCAAGGAATTAAGGTTTTACTCTATTGTTGAATATAATGCACTTGTATATATTGAATATGCATATGTTTCTATAGCTACATGCATTTATGTTGTACTGTGTTCAATTGGTAGTTATGTTATTGTAAATGCATTGCGGAATACTTTGTAATGCATATAATCTTCCCGCTTGATGCATTGTAGATTTTTGTGTAATGCAATGATGCATAATTTAATATTTATCAATGCATGACTCTTATTAATGCATATAATTTTCCCGTTTGATGCATTGCAGAGTGTTGTGTAATGCATTATTTTTTGATGCATAATTTAATAATTTATCAATGCATGACTATTATTAATTTTAGCTTTAGTTGTTGTTACTTACATTGTAATTGATGATTGTTTATAGGTATTTTACCTTGTGAAACATATGGAGACATGTATGGATGATGAATTAGAGTAATGGGAAACTGGTATCACACGATGGATCATGAAGCAATTGAAGATGTTGAGAGTTCAATACTGTAAAAAGAATAAAATAACAAATGTAATGTTGTACAAAGTTAGTATAATAAAGCTTGGAATAAAAAATATTATGCATCTTTATATGCATTGGAGTTATAAGCAGAAATTCGTAAATAAATCTATGCACATTTTGTTGCATTATATTTTATAAATTGTTGCATTATAAATCAGAAATTGTGCACATGGATTATAGAATGTAATATTTGCATTATAAATAATAAATTGTTGCATTGTAAATAATAAATTATGCATATGCATTTTATAATGCAATGCATTGTGTCTTATAAAGTGATGCATCCTTAAGCACTTCATAATGCATTAAATATTCATTGCTAGAAGAATAATTATCCGTTAATAGTCTTAAACAAATTTAAAAATTTAAACACAAAAATGAATACAAAAGTAACCTCATATTATGCATCAATAATTAAAAAAACTTGCACCAAACTCTAAACATATAATAATAAAAAAATTTAAAAATTTCTATAAATAATAACTAAAAAAATACGGAAAGAATATACAAGATTTTTTATTTGAGCGTTGCCTTTATTCTATGTAATCCTACCAAAATTAAGTGATTCAATTCTTCTAGAAATCATTATGTATGGTAATTTAATAAATATTAAAAAATTACCAAATCAGATAACTAAAATATCTCCATATAAAATATGCATTAATTATCATCTATGTTGAAAATTACAAGACTAACCTTATTAATACATCTTTATTAAATATAATGAATTAAATAGGATTTCAATAACAACCGTAGATTAAGAAAATATAAGGTCTTGATTAGTTCTTAGTTCTTATATGAGGAGTTGGTTCTCATTTGATCCATTTCATATATATATATATATATATATATATATATATATATATATATAGGGGAGGGTTCAAATAAGAACACCCTTAGAGTGAGAAATAAGAACAATTTTAAGCCTTTAGATCTTGAAAATAGATAGCCAAGATTAAATTTGGTGTTCTGTTGGGTGATGATTCAGTCCCCAGCAATAGCACAAAGTATTGGGAAATGATTCAGTCTTCTCAGTTGATAAATAACTCAGTAGCCCTGTGCTTTGAAAACGTACTGAAGATTTGAAGATCTCAAAACCCTATATTGATTGATGAACCATTCAGTTGTAATTTGTTTTGGTGTTGTCTCTGAGAATTCAAACTCAGCAGGCACTCTGCATCTGGTTCAGGTGCTCAGTAGATTATCTGCCTCAGCACCAGAAGTAGAAGACTCAGTGATACTGGACTCAGCAGGAGCAGTATACTGAAAGGAGTCAGTGGAACTGAACTCAGCAGGAGTAGCTCACTGAACTCAGAGCTGATCTTCAGTAGAGCCGACTCAGCAGGAGCATGCTACTGAATTAGATATCAGACTCAGCAACGGTCAGACAGTCTTATGACTGTCAGATTCTCTAAAGTCAAATCAGCAGAGTCAATACGAGGAAGAGAGAAGTCAGTTTCAGATCTCCTTGAAGTCTGTTCTGTCTCAACCACTTTCCGAACCTCGACCAATGAGGAGCAGCCACCTGTCATATATCTGTTAAAGCTGCAAGTCAACAACTTTCCAGAAATGGAGGGAAAGGACACTACTACCATACTTCGAAAGAGCCGTTAGCTACCCAAAAGAGAGAGACAAAGGATCGTCGTCTCCAACGGATCTATCCTAATCTCTGCTCTATAAATAGAGGGATAAAATCAAATTGATGCTCACCTTCACGATACATAGAACACGAGAAACCAAGAACTCAGAGCATTCAATAGAGCAACTCGAAAAAGCCTAAGTCTTCCGCAAGTAATTCGAAGAGACAATCTCCGGTGAAAGACTACAATCCTACTCATAGGAAACCAAGCTTAATTAGAATTATACAGCCTCTAGTATCCAAGCGACGATACACGAACCCAAAGCTTATACTCACCTGTTCGTTGCTCTAGAAGCCAATTCCTTGTTCTCTATCCCTCTAACCTAAGCTCAACCGCTTAAATCTATAGCTTAGATGAAGGAGTTCACTTCTGAACTGATCCTTATTGTAAAGGACTCCTTCACTGTTGGAGAGTTTTTCAAACACTTAGTTTGATACCTTGTAAACTGAGACTTGCTCAGTATAAATCTCAAGACCAGTGTTTGTCCAGTGTACAAACCAACTGAGACTATCTCAGTATAATACATAGCTTCCTGATCTTTCGGGACAGTGGACGTAGGATTGTTGGATCCGAACCACTTTAAAAATCTATGTGTTATGTGTTCTCTATTTTACTGTTGCATTGATTTACTGCTCATATTGAAAAATATCTTTTAAATCATTCAACTGAGTTTCAGCAAACTTAATCGACTGCACTAATCTACTGAAACTGTTTTGATAAAAACGCTTTCCTAACTCAACTGAATTTGGGCCTACACATTTCCGCACTACTGAACTCTATTCCGAACGGCATCGAATTCCGACTCCGGTCGCCTAGCGAGCCTCGGTAGAGTCGGTCCACTCGCCACACGATTAAGAACAGCTTATCTGGTCTGCTGAACACGTTCAGTACGACATTCTCCTGAAAAGGACTGTTCGTGTTTTAAGTTGAGAAATCGGTTTTCAGGTGTATTCACCCCCCCCTCTACACCTGAACGTGCTCTCGGGACCAACAATTGGTATCAGAGCAGGGGTTCTTTAAGACTCTTGTTATTCTGAAACTGGTCTACTTGAATGGATCCGGAAAATATTTTCACTGCATATCATTCTTCATTCATATCACTATCTATCATGTCTGATATGTCAGGGATCAGGATGGTACCCATGTTCTCAGTAGAGAACTATGGTGTATGGCGGGTCAAAATGGAGGCACATCTGACTTCTCTCCACGATAGCATGACAGAGGTTCTGGAGGACGGACCTATCGTTCCTATGGTCGATAGCGTCGTAGCTTAGGATCCAGCACAAGGAGGAGGGATGGTGACCGGGATGAAGATCCCCAAAGACAGAAGTCTCTTCACCCCTGAGGAGAAGAAGCTTGTTGGATATGAGTCAGTAGATTGATACTCAGCTGTTCTAGGGTTAAAAGAAATTGGGGGAAATCATAGTAGTACTATGGAATTGAAGATCCCAAAACCGAGCTGATATCAGTAGATTAGTGTGTCGATAGGATTAGCTGATGTATAGGTTAGACTTGATGTTATGCTTATTGTTTTTGTCTAAGTCCTGTACGGGGTAGTTGTTGAACTGATCTTCTGCTGAAGATACTTTTCAGAACCCCATGTCATAAGTGTAATCGCTTGCGTTCTTCGTCAGAAGCTGAATGCTAAACTCAGCTGGAGACAGCGCATCAGCTTACCCGATCTCAGTAGAAGACATTATCAGCTGATGGTCATCAGCGGAAGAACCTATGCAAGCACAATACCTTCGCAGTCGACCAACCGACTATCGAAGCTCACTTCATCGGTCCGACGACTCGCCCGAAGAAGACAGAGACGTATTCGGCCTATCGCCCCCGACGAAAAGCGACCCCCGCACCCTGAAGTCTTTTCGAATAGTTCAGCAGAAGACATACGAGGTTGTTTGAACGGTCAACTCTGACACTCTCACCAACTACAACCCTCGACCAATGAGAAGCCGACAACGCTTATCTACTCTACAGTAAAGCTGCTCTCATGAACAGTGCATTAACTGCCCTGATGCAACTAGCTCGAATTTATGGCCGTTTTCTTTGGAGGCTTGTGACACGTGGCATCGTCGTCTCCAACGGACATATGCCACAACTCACAGCTATAAATAGAGAAGGATTTGAAGATTTTTAAAAAAAAGAGGAATATACGCGAAATCAAGGGAAAGGATTCAAGCTCACAACGCTCTAGAACCTTCAAGCTTATCCAGAGACAAACTAGTTTTCATAGAACACTTCTTGTAGTTCATCTCTCTAGAGCTCTTTGATCCCTTTCTTCTCTAAACTAAGCTCATTGCTAGATTCATAGCTTAGATTCGAAGGAGTTCACATTTAGTGAATCGTTCTTGTTGTAAGAACTCCTTCTCAGTTGGAGAATTTACCCTCCCTTCTAAACTTAGGTTTGGATTGTAAAAGTCGCTAAGGACTATAACTTAGAAGGATCTGTCCTGCGTACAGTTTCCTTGCTGAGACTTGCTCAAATTAATCAACAAGTTTCTCCTGCTGAGTTCAGGACCGTGGATGTAGGATCTGTTATCCGAACCACGTTAAAAATCGCTTGTGTTATTTACTGTTTTATCGCATTGCATTTAACCTAGTTTTAAATCATCAGCTTGCATAAAACGTATCTTAAAAAGCGCACAGCCAAAAGACTTTACATTGCGAAAACACGTTTTCAAAAGAGACGACTCCGGGCCTAACACTTATCCGCACTACGCCTCCGACCGAGTTTCGTAATACCGACATCGGTCGGTAGAAGAGCTCGAAGCCGACTCACTTTGACCCCAATGATCGAAGGCTTATTTGGCACTCGTTCATCGGTTGCAAACATCGCCTTCACCGACCTTCACCGAGAAAAAGAAACAGAGCTCAGGTGTATTCACCCCCCCCCTCTACACCTGACTTTTCGTCTCTGGACCCACAATTGGTATCAGAGCACACGGTGTTCAACTGATCGCCGGTTCTGTAATACTGGTCCTCTCGAACTGATCCCGAAAACGTTTTCTCTGCACAAGCATCTCTTCATCTCATCCCTATACTCGTTGCAACATGTCTGATATGTTAGGTATACGGATGGTGCCGATGTTCTCCGTTGAAAATTATACGGTTTGGTGCGTGCGTATGGAGGCACATCTTACGTCACTCCACGACAGCATGGCGGATGTTCTTGAAACAGGACCCATAATCCCCATGATCGACAGCGTCGTATTTGCTGCCTGGAGAAGGCGTAGGAGCACGCATGCAGTGCAAAGATTCCCAAAGACAAATCTCGCTTCACACTCCGAAGAGAAAAAGCCGCACAATCTAGACCGAGTGGCACGAAACGCTATACCGACTACGCTCGGTGACTCACACCTCGGCAGAGTGCAAGATTGTAAAACAAAGAAAAGAGCTATGGGATGCTCGGCTGTACCGAGCCGTGGAACCCCTCGATTAAGGAGAACAAGCTCGAACTAGAGCTTCGTGAGTTCGACGCCCTTACTATGGAGCCAAATAAGACGATTGACGAGCTCGGTGTTAGATTCACAAACCAAGTCAACGTCATCAATGGGCTGGGGAGGATGTTCACCAATAAAGAGATGAACACCAAGATCTTAAGAGCGTTACCTCGACGTAAGTAGCTTCCATTTGCTACTTATCTAAGACGTTCGATCTAAATTCTCTAACTCCCGATGTTATCTTTTCGTAACTAAAAACGGAGGAATTTGATCATAGCCTTACCCCGGAGATGCTCCAGTGCTCCAGCTGACACCCACATTGATCATGCCTTCAAGGTAACTGTCAGCAAAACTGGAAACAGAAATACTTCATCGAGCAAGGCAAGAGTGCAGTGAAACAAAGTCATCTCGAAATATCTGCCGCGATCCGCTCAGCCGATGGCTCTCAAATACCAAAGAGAAAAGGAGAGAGTCGGGAAGTCGAAGAAGTATCACGTAGATTCACCCTCGGGTAAGAAAGATTATCAAAAAGGGGAAGAATCTAATTCTACACCCGAATGCAGGAAAACAGAGCATGAAGCCGCTAGTCCTTCAAAGGACTCGGTCGGAAAAAGCAAAGCGGCAAAAAAGTCTCTACATGCTATAACCGCAAAAAGGAGGGACATTATCAGTACAACTGTCTTGAACTCTCAGCTGCTCAAAGAGCAGAACGGCAGGCCAGAAGAGAAAAATTCGCCAAACGAAGGCAGGCCTACATAGCCAGAGAGATATCCGACAACTCAATTGAAGAGGATACTTTCATGTATTCCTCCCAAGACGAAGCCGCATTCGTCGCAGCTTGAGGAAACAAATACAAGTCCCGAAGAGTCACCGAATACTTGCTTGATGGCAGGAGAAGAGACCGAGGTAAACTCTAAACCTAAAACAACCTCTTCTTCACATAGCACACACGACACATGTTCTCATCACGTGATGATCCTCTAGACGTTGTGCAAGCGTATGATGAACTACTAGAGGAGCGGATTCAGTGAGCAGAGAGAGTTCAGCAGAACGATTCAGGAACTTGAACAGTAAAGGCTGAAAATCGAGACTTTCTTCTGATTGTCAGGTCTCTACTGAGTCAGTGGATCTAGTGGCGAGACTCAAGGAAGAGATTAAATCTCTTATGACTAAGTCTCAGCTTCAAGAGACTCAGATCTCAGTTCTGACCAAGGACAATTCTGAGAAAGAGACTGAAATAGCTCAACTCAGTCAGAAGCTCTCGACGTACGAAGGATTATGATTCACTCGAAGAAGTGACGAAGTCCGGAGAGGACTCGATGACCGAACAAAGACCTTGGAGCTAAGGAGAAGTTGGAAAATATGCTCAGAGCACAACGGCCAACTGCTGTGAAGGAAGGCCTTGGCTACAAACATGAAGCTTCCACTTCCAAGAGCTCAGACATGCTGACTGATAGGTTCGTCAGAGGGAAAGTACAAACTGCTGTCACTCCACCTCAGGCGAAGAACAAATAGAAAATTATTGCACCTCAGTCGAGCAACCAGAAGAAGCAGCTGACCAATGGTTCCAGCCCCAGGACACCACGATCAAACTCAGGGGGAACCAAGAAGATCAGATGGGCAGAACAGTATAGAGAACCACTGTATGAGCATCCGGCTCAGTACGGTTCATACTACTATGAGCCCGTGGGTCGGGAGAAGCGCTAAGACTCGAAGAAGAAAGCTCCCGAACCCAAAGTCAACAAGAAGTCGGTATCTCCAAGTCCTAAAGAGAGAGAAGCCGACAAGGTTCGAAGAAGAAGTCTCGAGACTTCTAAGGTTCCTAAGGCGATCCGGGTTCCGAAATCACCCACTAACCCGTAAGGACCCAACCGAACCAAAGGGTACCTAAAAATGTTTCTTTTTGCGGGTGCATAAGGACCCTTGGATAGTGGACGGCGGCCGCTCGAGACACATGACACATCGAAGAGCTCGCCGACCAACTACGTACAAGAAGATGGTCCCGCAGTGAGTTTGGTGACAACTCCAAAGGCTACACAAGGGGATATGGAACACCGAACATTGGGACCGCCTCGGTTCCAAGAGTAACATATGTTGAAGGACTTCAACATAATCTCCTTTCTCGTCACCAATTCGTGATAATCTTAACGAGTTATCTTTGACGCCGGTTTCGTGATGTTGTTGACAAATCTACAGTGGAAAACAAGTGTTGTCGGGCTCGCGGAAGAAGAACATCTATGTTGCAAACCGGAAAACCGCGAGAACCCGAGGCTTGCTTGTTTGCACGGACTAAATCAAGTGACAAGTCGGCAGGGCTATGGCACAAGAGACTCAGCCACCCGAACTTCAAGACTATGAACAAGCTCGCAAAGAACTCTAAAGTCAGAGGACTGCCCAAGGAATTTTTATCAAAGATAGAAATTGTGAAGCATGCCTGAAGGGAAAGCAGACAAAGAAGAGCAATCCACCTATTCCTTCACCTTCCACTGATGGAATCCTTCAGCTGCTCCACATGGATCTTTTCGGGCCAGTCTCTCCAGTGACTATAAGAGGCAAGAAGTATGCCCTAGTCGTCATACACGACTACTCAAGATATACTTATCTTCATCGCCAATAAGTCTGATGTTCAGACTGAGCTGCCTAATCTACTGAAAAAGCTCAGTGTGGAAAAGGACATCAAGATACAGAGGATACGCTCAGACAGAGGAACAGAGTTTCTAAACTCAGTAGTTAAAGAGTGCTGCGATAAAGAGGGAATTCAGCACGAGACATCAGCTGCACGCACCCCTCAGCAGAACGGACTTGCTGAACGAAAGAACAGAACACTCAAAGAAGCAGCAAGAACGCTCCTAGCAGACTCTAGACTACCCTCAAAGTTTTGGGCAGATGCTACTGACACAGCCTGCTACACTCAGAATCGCTCACTGCTTACAATGCAACACATGAAGACGCCTTACGAACTGTGGAAAGGGAGAATTCCTTCTATTTCTCATTTCCATATTTTTGGCTGTCCTTGCTTTATCCACAATAATGGGAAAGATCAGTTGAAAGTCTTTGACAGCAAATCTGATCAAGGAGTATTCTTAGGATACTCTCGGGTCAGCAAAGCATTCAGAGTCTTTAACATCGGACTCTTTGCGTGGAGGAAAGCCCTCATGTTGTTTTTGATGAGTTTGTTACTGAGGACAGGAAAGATACTGAGCCAAACACTAAAGATGTCAGCAGCAAGCTACAGGATCTCGGACTGAATGATAAAGCTGAGAAGATCCAGCATTGTTGGGATGATGAGTCAGACGATGATGAAATTCAGACTCGACCAACAAGCAATGTAGCCGACACGGATGATTCTCCGAGCGAGAATCAACAACAGGTAACAACGGTCGATGAGGAAGCCCCCGTGGTAACTGAGACCTCTACTGAGAATATAAACTCAGGGGGAACGTTAAATGTTCCTGAGCTAAATGCCCCTGAACCTGGAAACTCAGTAGATCCTAATCTTCTTACTGAATTGCTTCGATCCACGAAACGATTACTACTTGAAATGCCTAATACTCCTACCGATCGTGCGTAAGTAGTATCGAAAGAAGAAGCCCGACTCGAACGCTCGTGCCTCGATGCTCATTCTTCAGATCTAATCATTGGAGATCCGTCAGCTACTATAAGGACAAGATCAAGATTAAGTCAAGGCGAAAGCTCACTTTACTCTTGTTTTCTGTCTACAGATGAACCTCAATCGATAGAGGATGCACTTAAAGATGTTGATTGGGTCATAGCCATGCAAGAAGAGCTGAACCAATTCGTGCGAAATGAAGTATGGGAGCTTGTTGACAGACCTGGACATCAGGCACGTGATCGGAACAAAGTGGGTCTTCAAGAACAAGCGAGATGAAAACAACGTCATTGTCGAAATAAAGCTCGACTAGTTGCAAAAGGTTACGGTCAAGCCGAAGGAATTGACTTTGATGAAACATTCACTCCGGGCCGCGATTGGAAGCCATTCGTCTTTTCCTAGCATATGCAACACATCAAGGTTTTAAAGTATATCAGATGGATGTGAAGTCAGCTTTTCTAAACGGCGTACTGAAGGAAGAAGTCTACGTTGAACAACCACCTGGCTTTCAGCAGGGACATCAGTGTACGACTTAGGAAAGCTCTGTATGGGTTAAAACAAGCACCCGTGGATTGGTATGATACCCTATCGGACTTTCTACTTCGAAAGGTTTTCGAAGGGGACAAGAGATCGCACTCTATTCAAAGCATAAAGTCGAAGATGACATTCTACCGGTGCAAATCTACGTGGACGACATCATTTTTGGCTGCAGAAACGAAATCATATGTCAGCAGTTTGAGAAAATGATGAAGGAGAAATTCGAGATGTCTATGATGGGAGAGATGAATTATTTCCTTGGATTTCAAGTAAAGCAATCAGCTGAAGGAATTTTCATCAATCAGGCCAAATACACTCGAGATCTTCTCAAAAGATTCGGCCGTGATTCCAAAGAAGCCGCTACCAAGATCCCCATGAACACAAACTTTAAAATCGATCTAGACAATGAGGGAGCTTCTGTTAACTCTACTGATTATAGACCTATTATTGGTTACTCACTTTATTTAACAGCTAGCCGACCTGACATAACTTATGTTGTAGGTGTATGCGCAAGATTTCAAGCGAATCCCAAGCGAAGTCATCTAGACTCAGCGAAGAAGATTCTGCGATATCTAAGAGGAACACCTGATGCTGGGTTATGGTATCCTGCTGATGATAATATAACACTAACAGGTTATTCTGATGCTGATTATGCAGGATGCAGGATAGATCGAAAATCAACTTCCGGAACATGTCAGTTCCTAGGCGGCAAGAAGTCGATATCGTGGTTTTCAAAGAAACAAGCACTCGGTAGCTACGTCCACTACTGAAGCTGAGTACATGGCTGCAGGAAGTTGCTGTGCCCAGATCCTTTGGCTTCGACAACAATTGAGAGATTATGGTATAACTCAGGATGAAGTGCACATCTATTGTGACTCCACCAGTGCAATAGCTATAACTCAAAACCCAGTTCTGCATACGAGATGCAAGCACATGGATATTCGACATCACTTCATCAGAGACCATGTCGAGAAGAAGGACATCAGAATGGAGAAAATCCATACCGATAAGCAAAGGGCGTACATACCGACCAAACCACTAGCCGAGAACAAGTTCGGAGAACTATCAGTTGAGCTAGGTCTGCTGGATCCTACTGAGACAAGTCTGTAGAAGCCAACTACTGATTATGATATACTTAGCAACATTTGGTATCAGTAAGGACTCAGCACGACAGGTCAGAAAACTTAGTACAGTGACTCGGTTGGGAGATGCACACCGCATACACGCAAGGGGGAACATGGTCGTCGCACAACCATCCTCCCGATAAATGATGGTAACCAGTGATAAGTTCAGTGAAGAGGTTTGCGTAGTATCGTTACTTAAATTGTTCGAAGCATGCCGCATTTAATGCATCGGGCCGCTTACATTCGGTTGTTAAGGAGCATTTATTTCTTACCATTTATTATGCTTAAGGTTTAAGGAAAGGACAGCAGGACCCTTCGCCTGTGTAATTAATGCTCTCTGTCGCGCATTTAATGCATGTCTTCTCACTTACCTTTATTACGTATATCTCTAGTATTGGCGGCTAAGTAATCATACCCTCTATATCATTCAATATTAGACGTCCATCGATTTTGAAAGATTAAATTTGAACCATAGGATTCAAACTGAAGATCAAATCACTTATACAAAATCTTTTCAACTTCGATTACTCCTCACTTTTCGCCATTCTCATATCTTAGAGCTTTTTCTTAGCGATTCAGTTATCTTCCTAAATCCTCATCCAAACTGCATTGTTGTATATTCATTCAAGCTCTATTTCACGGTAATGTATTAATATCTGCTGATAGTCACTAACTTACTCTATTTTCAAGTCCTAACAATTTTTTTTGCAGATTTCAATAGCGATAGTACAGACTCCTGAGAAGATGGTTGAGATCATGACCATCCGGGTTCAGTTTGAGCCGACGATGGCTCTCCGGCAGGTGGACCTTTCATATTTGGAGCCGGTGTTTGGCGCCCTTGAGAAGTCAGGGCTGGCAACTCTTGTGTCGAGGCATCCCCGTTCTCATCTGCCGAGACAAGTTGTGGAGGCCTACTACAACTGGAAGTCGCTTGCCTCAGGAGGAGAAGAGGCTTCGTTTGTTTACAGTCGGGAAGTTGCCCCAAATAAGTGGAGGGAGGCTACCCACTCCTTCAACATCTCAGAGGCTCTCGTTCAAGCCTTTCAACTCCCCTCAGCTGGTATTTCTCCCATTGGTTATAAGGAAAGGGAGATAAATGATTACGTCCAAAAGTTCTGTGGACGCAGCGACATAGTGTTCAAGACGGCGCTACAGAGGAATCTTTTGCTACCTCAGTACAGGGGTTTAGCTTACGTTGTATCTCATATTCTGACGAGCTCAGCTGGATCTTATGATCAGCTTTCTAAGCCGAGGATACAACTGATGATGATTATAGACGATGGAGTAGAAGTGAACCGGGCCGAGTACTATACTACTCACCGAAGGCCCAAGCCCGTGAAGTTCACTACTTCGCCACTTGGAGAGAGGAAGCTAACCAAGACAGGAAAGCTCCTATTCAAGCACCAAGATGTCGGTGCCGATAGAGAGTGTGGTACGGATACGTTCGGCTTTTGCGGACTCAAAGTCTTTTGATCTCAAGAGTATTAAATTTATGACAAAGGCCGGAACAGAGAAGTCAATTGGCAAGGGGCCACCCGAACCGAAGAGAGCTGCGTGCCGCTCTGCCCCCATCGGTCCAAGTGCCAAAGAAGAGGAGGTTGGCTAAGACTCGACCCGCCGAGGTCACATTGGCTCGGCCACTTTCCATCATAGAGCCGCCTCCTCCTTCTACTCAAGAGGAGCAACTACTCGATTCGGATACTGGAATCGAGGGAGCGACGATCAAGGACAAGGTCCAAGTGATCAGCTCTGAGGAAATAGAGTCTGACAAGAGGGAATCGTCACCCGAACCTATTGCTGAGTGGACAACAACTGACACCACTCGATCACGTGCTGCACCGAGATTCAAGAAGAGATACCGAAATTGCCGAGCACGCAGATCTGGTTGAAATAGCAAGAAGGACAAGAGCTCGATGCTCTTAAGGTTTCTCGCACTGGGGACATTCTTATTGACTTTGCCAAATCCCAGCAGTCACCAGATGAGCTACTGACAGAGGAGCAAGAGCTCCAAGCCAAGATTGGATTCGGAGAGCCAGCTGATGTGGCGTCCTTCGACGATTTGAGAGCTGCAATGCTCTATTTACTGAGTTTGAGAGCTCCGACTGAAATAGCTCCGCCCCCATCTCCACCTTCTGATAAAGGTGATAATGATGATCAAGATGAGGAGATGGATGGCAAACCCAAGGAAGCAGACCAGGGAGGATCTGCAGAGGGACAAACTCTCCAAGAGAAGAGCCCAACACCACCCATAGTCACATCAGGTAAGGCTACAACTGCTCCGAAGTACAGTAGGGAGCAGTTGATCTCGTTCTCTGAGAAGAGGCTCGGAACCAGCTCTTATCAGATACAACCCATCGGTTCCGTGTCCTCACGTTCTGTCAACAGGGCTATCAAACGCCAAGGTGAGAAAAATCGACTCCTAGCCAAAGATGTTCATTTCAAATGGGAGAAGTACACCAAGGCTCAGAACGAAGCTCTAAGTAAGTTGGCCGCCGACATCTCAACTCCTAAAGAGGCTTCTCAGCCAGATTTCAAGGAGATAGTTGAGCAGGCCCTAAGTGCTCAAAAGGCCGATTTAACAGCACAGAGTCAGCAGCTGCTTGCCGCTCAGCATAAAACTTTCTCGGAGCAGCTGACTCAGGCCATAAAAACAGTTCAAGGCTTCATAGATGAGAGAAACAAGATAGCAACCATTTCTCTTCAAACAACCATTAAGCAACAGGCTGAGGCCTTAAAAGCCATTCAGAACGAAATAACTGAATCAAATGATCAAGCTCTGCTGAAACTCCGTCAGGAGTCAGCCGCTCAGTTGAAGAAATCTAGAGCTGATCAGAAGAAAGACTGGGAAAACTACTGCAACTTGGTCAGTGATTTTGATGACACAGTTACCTAGATCAAAGATTCTCGCACAACTGGAGCAGGGGCGTAAAAGCTATCCGCACCTCCCCGGCAAATATTGCGATGCCAAAAAGAGGGAAGATATTGTGAAAGATGAACCCGATACGGATACGGTCGACGTCCGGATCCTTGAGGGACAGGCTCGGGAGGCGGGACCCTCCTCGGCGCAGCGAGCCCTCGGCCGCGAGAGATTCGGGGGGAACAGGCTCCGGAGGCGGGACCATCTACTCAGAAAGGTACATCTACTGAGGTCCTTCTCCTTGATTTCCCACTACAAGCCACCCCCATCTCCTCTTCAGCTGCAAACATAGACGAAATCGCTTAATTCCTTGAAGATCCAATGAAGAAGAAGAGTCTCAACAATGCCGCAGAGGTCGGGGAAGGAAATCGCTATCGAATCCACTACTCCTTCCTCCCCAGTCCAAGAAGTTTAAATCAAAAGCGGAGCAAGAGGCATTCGACCTCGGAATAGCCCAAGAGCTGCAAGACAAGCCGGACCAGGGAGCGTCGGCTAGAGGAGGCAAGCAAGGCAAAAAAAGCCTAAGGGCAAAGTCGTTAGGGGCAAAGGAAAGAGAAAGGTCATTAATACGGTCGAAGAGCAAAAGAAGAAAGCCCAAGAAGATTTTGCTAAGGCTCTTCCGATCGAAATCAAAGCTACTTGCTCGTAGTATTCCCATATCTACTCTTACACTCGAGCGGATAGCGTAAGAACAAGCGACACCGGGAGGCGACGCCGCAAGGACCGAGTCTCGACGAGGAGACACTAGAGCGGCCGCTCTCCGTGAGAAGAAAAGGATGGCCGACACCGGCGGAATGAAAAGCCTATCTGATAAGCCAGCGGCCGATCCGAGAAAACAGATACCCAGAGGATTGAGGAACAGGAGGACTACTATCAGAACTCCTCGTATGAAGCTGATTCCTGCACCTCATGTGGACAAATGGGTACCAGCTGATCTGAATGATCAATGGGAGACTCTCAAAGAGATGTTTGTTAAAAATCTGTATGTATGGGGCTTCTATCCGAAAGACATTCCGACTGATCAACTGTTCGAAGAGTGTTTTAATGAAGTTTTTCCAGAACTCGGAGAACGGTTGCTGCCTATCATGAAAGAACTGAACATTCCCTGTGAAAGCACTCCGCATTCGAAAGATATCCTCCTCCCATGACTGCTAAAGGCATTATCATCACAAAGTCTATCGAAGAAGAAATCAAATCTGCAGCCTATCAGCATGAGTTACATCCCCATAGACCAGAAGATCAAGAGGAAATCCAGGTTTTGCGCAATAGGATTTATAAATTTTACTGCCTGGACCCTCCAGCTGATCGCTCGACGGATTTCAAGAAGAAGACTCGAGCTTCGAGACGACGGCGGTGATTTCTCCTCTTTGTTTTTGATAATTCTTTGTAATAGCATAGGAACCTGTACTTTGACGATCTACCTATAAGAGTTCCTATCGCTTGCTAGACAATCGCTCATTGTCTTTAAGCTTTTTAGTGTCATGTTTTCACGATTGATCACCAAGTGATCTGACACACACTCACATCAGTTTCTCTGATCTTGCCTTTCTCTCACCTGCTGAAGTTCATTTACTCTTATCAGTTTTTCCTCAGATGCTTTAAGGGGGAAATTGTTGTCAGTAGGACAGTATCTTTGATAGATGTTAGAGTATAGAGGTTTTGGCGTCATCAATTAAGGGGAAATTGTTGGATATGAGTCAGTAGATTGATACTCAGCTGTTCTAGGGTTAAAAGAAATTGGGGGAAATCATAGTAGTACTATGGAATTGAAGATCCCAAAACCGAGCTGATATCAGTAGATTAGTGTGTCGATAGGATTAGCTGATGTATAGGTTAGACTTGATGTTATGTTTATTATTTTTGTCTAAGTCCTGTACGGGGTAGTTGTTGAACTGATCTTCTGCTGAAGATACTTTTCAGAACCCCATGTCATCAGTGTAATCGCTTGCGTTCTTCGTCAGAAGCTGAATGCTAAACTCAGCTGGAGACAGCGCATCAGCTTACCCGATCTCAGTAGAAGACATTATCAGCTGATGGTCATCAGTGGAAGAACCTATGCAAGCACAATACCTTCGCAGATCGACCAACCGACTATCGAAGCTCACTTCATCGGTCGACGACTCGTACCAAGAAGACAGAGACGTATTCGATCTCATCGTACCCGATAGAAAGCGACCCTGCACCTGAAGTCTTATCGAATAGTTCAGCAGAAGACATACGAGGTTGTTTGAACGGTCAACTCTGACACTCTCACCAACTACAAACCTCGACCAATGAGAAGCCGACAACGCTTACCTACTCTACGGAAAAGTCTTGCTCTCATGAACAGTCGCATTAACTGCCCTGCTGCAACTAGCTCGAATTTATGGCCGTTTTCTTTGGAGGCTTGTGACACGTGGCATCGTCGTCTCCAACGGACATATGCCACAACTCACAGCTATAAATAGAGAAGGATTTGAAGATTTTTAAAAAAAAGAGGAATATACGCGAAATCAAGGGAAAGCATTCAAGCTCACAACGCTCTAGAACCTTCAAGCTTATCCAGAGACGAACTAGTTTTCATAGAACACTTCTTGTAGTTTATCTCTCTAGAGCTCTTTGATCCCTTTCTTCTCTAAACTAAGTTCATTGCTAGATTCATATCTTAGATTCGAAGGAGTTCACATTTAGTGAATCGTTCTTGTTGTAAGAACTCCTTCTCAGTTGGAGAATATTCCCTCCCTTCTAAACTTAGGTTTGGATTGTAAAAGTCGCTAAGGACTATAACTTAGAAGGATGCGTCCCGCGTACGGTTTCCTTCTTTGAGACTTGCTCAGATTAATCAACAAGTTTCTACTGCTGAGTTCAGGACCGTGGACGTAGGATCTGTTATCCGAACCACGTTAAAAATCGCTTGTGTTATTTACTATTTTATCGCATTGCATTTAACCCAGTTTTAAATCATCAGCTTGCATAAAACGTATCTTAAAAAGCGCACAGCCAAAAGACTTTACATTGCGAAAACACGTTTTCAAAAGAGACGACTCCGGGCCTAACACTTATCCGCACTACAGTATCCGACTGAGTTTCGTAATACTGACATCAGTCAGTAGAAGAGCTCAGAAGCTGACTCACTTTGACCCCAGTGATCGAAGGCTTATTTGGCACTGTTCATCAGTTGCAAACATCGGCTTCAGCTGACTTCACTGAGAAAAAGAAACAGAGCTCAGGTGTATTCACCCCCCCCCTCTACACCTGACTTTTCATCTCCGGACCAACAAAGCTTCACAACTTAGACCGCGTCGCCAGAAACGCCATACTGACCACTCTGAGCGATTCTTATCTCGGAAGAGTTCAGGACTGCAAGTCCGCAAAAGAACTCTAGGATGCTCTAGCGCTACTGAGTCGGGGGACTCAGAAGATCAAAGCGAACAAACTCGCGCTGGAACTTCAGAAGCTGGAGAGACTATCTCTCATGCCTGGTGACACCATTGAAGATCTCAACGTCAGATTCACGGATCTGATGAACTCTATCAACGGGCTGGGAAAGACATTCTCCAACCGAGAGATGAATCTCAAGATTTTGAGGGCATTGCCAGACGGTCACTGGACTCCCTTTGCTACTTTATTGCGTCATTCTTATTTAGATATTGTTACTCCTGACCATATCTTTTCAGAACTTAAAGCGAGGAGTTCGAGTTTGGCTTACCTCAAAGGAAGCAGCGAGTTGAAGCTGACACCCAAGTCGACCATGCCTTCAAAGCATCAGTCAGCACAGCAGCTCCGGCATCTAGCAAGGCTGAACCTTCACTCAGTGACATACAAGAAGGAAATCTAGCCAAGAAGTCCGCGCTGCTTGCCGTGAAATTTCAGAAGGAAAAGGAGAGGTGCAGAAAGCTCTCAAGAGTCGTCAGAGACTTCAAGGGTAAAAATGAATATACACCTAAGCGCACTCCTGACTCGCATACTTCTGAATGCAGGAAACAAGAGGACTCAGCTCAGTCGAAAGACAGTGAGAGCAAAGAAGAAAGAGTCACAACCTGCTGTAACTGCAAGAAGCCAGGACACTATCACTATGACTGTCCTGAGTTCAGCACTGCTGAAAGAGCAGCACGTAAAGCAAGAAGGGAGAAGTTCATCAAGAAGCGACAAGCATACATTACCGGTGAACTCTCAGACGACTCAGACGAAGTCGATTCCTTCATGGATTCATCAGACGATGAAGCAGCTTTCATGGCCATAGAGCTTGAAGCTGAAGAAGATGCTGAAAAATGTCTCATGGCAGGAGAAGAGGATGAGGTAAACTCTCATGCACCATTTAATTCCTCTTCACACTGCACACACGACATTGTTTCAGTTGCAGATCAGAATTCGGACGTCGTGATCACATACGAAGAACTACTCGACGAGCAGATTCAGATGAGTCTGCAGCTCAGTAAGACTCTTCAGGAGTTGGATACCCTGAAAGCGGAGAATCAGAGACTTTCTTAGGAGAGTCGGGTTGTTACTAAGTCAGAAGGACTTGTGTTGAGACTCAGGGAGGAGATAAACTCTCTGATGGCCAAGTCTCAGCATCAAGAAAATCAGATCTCAGTTTTGACCAAAGACTTGACTCAGAAAGATTCTGAACTGAGTCTACTGAAGCAAGAGTTGTCAGGACTTCAGAATGAGTATGAACTGCTGAAGAAGAGTGATGATGTCTGGAGGAACCTGATGACAGAGCGGTACATGGGCGCTGAAAAGAAGCTTGAAGCTATGCTGGCAAGCAACAAGCCAAAGCACTGCAAGGAGGGACTTGGATTCAGCCATGGAGCCTCCTCATCTGCCCCCGTACGCTCAGAAAACCGGCTAGCTTATAGGTTTGTTCAAGGGGAGACCATCAATGCAGACACACTGAACCCCCTAGCCAAGAACAAACAGAAGATGAAGGCACCTCATCCTAGTTATCAGCACTCTGACAAGAAGATCCGCACCAGAGAAAGATGGGCTGATCAGCACTCTGACAAGAAGATCACCCCAGTTCAGTCAAGGGGGAACCAGCAAAGAAAAATGGGCTGATCAGTATGGACCTCCGCAGCTGACTCATCCAGCTCAGTATGGGTCATATTACTATGATCCTATAATCAGGAGAGGATCCAAAAGTCAGAAGAAAAAGAAGAAAGCCGTACAGAAGGCAAAGGTCAGCAGTCCACCCACTCAGAAGATCAGGATTCCTGAACCTGAAAAGCCTCATAAGTCAGCACCGACCAGTCTAGGGGTCAAATATGTTGACAAAAGTGGAAAGAAACTGTCTGAGACCACCAGGGTCGTAAGACAGATATGGGTTTCCAAAAACTAACATCTAAGGACCCAAAATCAAAATAAAGGGTACCTAAATATAATTATGTTTTTCAGGTGGACAAGGACCCTTGGTATGTGGACAGCGGATTCTCAAGACACATGACGTACCAAAAGGACCTACTGAAGAATTATACTACTGAAGAAGGACCCCGAATCGAGTTTGGAGACAACGCAAAAGGCTATACCAGAGGCTATGGAACACTCAGCGTTGGAACAGCAACAGTTCCAATAGTATCATATGTTGAAGGACTTCAGCATAATCTTCTCTCTGTTAGTCAATTCAGTGATAACTCGAATAGAGTGATTTTTGAGTCAGTAGAAGATACTCAGCAGATCATTGGGTTAAAATAATATTAGGGGAAATCGTAGTAAGTATACTATGGAATTGAAGATCCCAAAACCCAGCTGATATCAGTAGTGTAGTGTCGATAGGATTAGATGATGTAATAGGCTAGACTGTTTTGATTTTCTATCTTTCGTGTCTATGTCCTGTACGGGGTAAAATGTTGGACTGATCTTCAGTAGGAAGTTACTTTCCAGAACCCCATGTCATCATTGTAAGAGCTTGTGTTCTTAAGTTATCAGCCGATCTTCACCTCAGTAGAAGACACTGTATCAGCTGACAGACATCAGTAGAAGAACCTTACAAAGCTCAGTACCTTCGGAGTCAACAGCTGATTACACTCATTAGAATATCTTATCAGCCGACTTAGACGAAGAAGACAGAGACTGCACCAACTCTACTGTATCCAATAGGAAATGACCCAGCTATTAATGTCACTCGAAAGTCAGCAGAATATCATACGAGGATAAGTGAGAGTCAACTCAGATGTCTGACACATCTCACCTACCACAAACCTCGACCAATGAGAAGCTGTCAAAGCATTATCTGCTCTGACCAACTAAAGCTGCTCTCATGAACATTGTTCAACAACTCTGCTGCAACAATTCAAATATATGGCCATTTTTCTTGGAAGTTTGTGACACGTAGCATCGTCCTCTCCAACGGGCAAATGCCTGGGTCACGACTATAAATAGAGAAGAAAATCCGAGCTCTACGCACGGGAAATCAAAAGGGACAAACGCTCAAGCACTCAAACACTCTAGCGCATTCAAGATAATCCAGTGAAGAACTTGCTCAATAGAATACTCTTAGTTCTTCTCTCTAGAGTTCTTTAGATCCCTCTTCTCTAGCTAAGCTCAACGTCATATCTATAGCTTAGAAAATTGAAGGAGTCACTTTTAGTGATTGTTCTTATTGTAAGAACTCCTTCTAGTTGGAAAAATTCCCCTCCCCTTCAAACCTCGGTTTGATTTGTAAAAGTCGCTAAGGACTATAACTTAGAAGGGCCTATCCAGTGCACAGATTCCTTGCTGAGGCTTGCTCAGATTAATCAACAAGACCTCCTGTTCAGCAGGACCGTGGACGTAGGATCTTGCGTATCCGAACCACGTTAAAAATTGCTTGTGTTGTTTACTATTTTATTGCATTGCATACAAACTAATTACAAAATCATATCTTGCATAAAACGTATTCATAAAGGGCACTAGCCAAAACTATTTAACTTGTGAAAATCATGTTTTCAAACTGAGACAAATCTCCGGGCCCCACACTATTCCGCACTAAAGCTTTCGACTGAGTTTCAAGTACTTACAAAAGTCAGTAGGAGAGCTCAATAGTTGGCTCACTCTCTGACCCGTGATCGAAGGTTATTATCTGGCACTGTTCATCAGTTACACCAAACAGCTCAGCTGTCCTTCGGTTTGAGAAAAAGAAACAGTACTCAGGTGTATTCATCCCCCCCTCTACACCTGACTCTCGTCTCCGGACCAACAAGTCAGATCAGGGAGTGTTCTTAGGATACTCCCGGGTCAGCAAAGCTTTCAGAGTCTTTAACTATCGGACCCTTTGCGTGGAGGAAAGCCCTCATGTTGTTTTTAATTAGTTTGTTACTGAAGACAGGAGCAGAAACTCTAAACCTGAATCTGAGGACATCAGTAAGCAGCTACAGGATCTGAGCTTAAAAGATAAAGTTGAAAAGATCCAGCTATATTGGGATGATGATTCAGATGAAGAAACTGAAGACAAGTCTACTAAATCTCAGCCAGCAGCAGAAGTAGTTGAACAGATTGACTCTCCTGAACAGAGTCAATCCCAAGTAACTCAGGTCGATGAAGAAACCTAAGTGGTAACTGAGACCTCTACTGAGAATAATAATTCAGGGGGAACTAATGATGTTCCTGAGCTAAATGCCCCTGAACCTGGTGTCTCAGTAGATCACACTCTTGTAACTGAATTGCTTCAATCTCAGAATAGTACAACTGAAATGCCTAACTCACCTACTATCTGTATTGAACAAATTTTAGATGAAGAGTTGAAACATCGTAGATCGTGGCTGGACGCTCACACTTCTGATTTGATTATTGGTGATCCTTCAGCAAGCGTAAAGACAAGATCCAGATTCTGTCAGGGAGAAAGTGCCTTATATTCCTGCTTCTTGTCTACTGAAGAACCTCAGTCAGTTGAGGACGCACTGAAAGACGCTGATTGGATCATAACATGCAGGAGGAGCTGAATCAGTTTACGAGAAATGAAGTTTGGGAGCTTGTTGACAGACCCCGGCATCAACATGTGATCGGAACCAAATGGGTCTTCAAGAACAAGCGAGATGAAAACAACGTCATAGTAAGAAATAAAGCAAGACTCGTGGCAAAAGGCTACTGGCAAGCTGAAGGGATAGATTTCGACGAAACATTCGCTCCAGTTGCAAGATTGGAGGCAATCAGACTACTCCTAGCCTACGCAATACATCAAAGATTCAGAGTCTATCAAATGGATGTGAAGTCTGCTTTCCTGAACGGCGTACTGAAAGAAGAAGTCTATGTGGAACAGCCTCCCGACTTTCAGCAAGGACATCAAGTTTATAGACTCAGAAAGGCTCTGTATGGGTTAAAACAAGCACCCAGGGCTTGGTACGATACCCTATCTGAGTTTCTTCTTCAGAAAGGTTTTTAGAAGGGCACGGTAGACCGCACATTATTCAGCATTCGACTAGAAGATGACATATTACTTGTGCAGATCTACATATATGACATCATCTTCGGTTCGAAAAACGTCATCATGTGTCAGCAGTTTGAGAAAATGATGAAGGACAAGTTCGAGATGTCAATGATGGGAGAAATGAACTATTTCCTCGGCTTTCAAGTCAAACAATCTGAGAAGGGAACGTTCATGAATCAAGGCAAATACACTCGAGACCTCATCAAGAGATTCGGTTGCACATCCGGCAAACCAATCAAGATCCTGATAAAAACGAACATGAAAATTAATCTTGATAACGAGGGAGTATCAGTAGACCAAACTGAATTTCGTGCTATAATTGGTTCTTTATTATACTAAACAGCTACTCGTCCTGACATAACTTATGTTGTAGGTGTCTGCGCTCGATTTCAGGCAAATCCGAGCAGAGTCACATGGACTCAGCAAAGAAGATTCTTCGCTATCTCAGTGGAACACCTGACATGGGTTTATGGTATCCAGCTGGTGATAATATTGAACTAACTGGTTATTCTGATGCTAACTATGCAGGATGTAGAATCGACCGAAAGTTAACTTCTAGAACGTGTTAGTTCCTTGGCAGTAAGGTGATCTCATGGTTTTCAAAGAAACAGCATTCAGTAGCAACGTCAACTACTGAAGCTGAATACATGGCTGTCGGAAGTTGCTGCGCCCAAATCCTTTGGCTGAGACAGCAGCTATGCGACTATGATGTCTTTCAGAATGAAGTGCCAATTTTCTGCGACAGTACCAATGCCATTGCAATCACTCAGAATCCTGTACTTCATACGAGATGCAAGCACGTGGACATCATACACCACTTCATTCGTGACCATGTCGAAAAGAAGGATATCAAGATGGAAAAGATCCATACTGACCATCAAAGGGCTGATATACTGACCAAGCCTCTAGTTGAAGCCAGATTCAAAGAACTTTCAGTAGAGCTAGATTTGCTGGACCCTACTGACTCCAGTCAGTAAGAGGATTCAGGAGAGGAGCATTTAGTATGGGGGAATGTTCACTCTCAGTACAGAGTAAAATCAGTACGTAGAGACTCAGCAACCATCTACACGAGGTATCAGCTGACTACGAAGTTCAGCTGACATGTTTGCGTATCTCTACTCAGTAGCCAATAGAACAGTTCTATGCATTTATGAATCAGATTCAGCATCGTATTCAATGCCTTAGAAAATGTCATTTAATATTAACGGTTTACATTTATTACACGACATTCTATGTAAAAACATGCTGAACTCTGCAACGCATTAAATGCATGTCGTATCAAGTTACTTCTTTGGCTATATACAACTGTATTTTGACTTAGGCGGCTAATATGATCATTGCCTATTTTATAAAACTTAATCCTAGCCGTCCATCTCAAAAAGCGCGTTCAAACTGAACCTTTGATATTTAACTGTTTATCTTCTTTAAGATATATATATGCATTCAAATGTTTGAAACCGCCATTTCAACTCTGCAAATATCTTAAGTACCCTAGATTTTCTGAGAATACCTCCTACTTCGTTACAAAAACCTATCCTTTAAAACTGCTCAGAAAATCCTTTGGTAACTTTCAATGATCATTCAGTATCGTATGATTTTATTTTTCTTATATCTTATTTAATACTGACTTATACTGTGTTTGCAGATTACGAAAATGACAGGAACACATGTAGACTCTCCTGCTGATATGCAAGAGATCCTTGAAAAGGATCGGGTCTGGTGCGAACCGATGATGGAGTTCGACGCCTGTGATCTCGACTACATGGAAGAGATCTTCTACGCCCTCCGTGAAACTGGGCTGGAAGGTTTTCTGACAAGGAAGCCCTCATTCTTCCTTCCGCGCCAGGTAGCTGAAGCC
This sequence comes from Lavandula angustifolia, assembly GCA_028984105.1. Taxonomy (NCBI): domain Eukaryota; kingdom Viridiplantae; phylum Streptophyta; class Magnoliopsida; order Lamiales; family Lamiaceae; genus Lavandula; species Lavandula angustifolia. Next base: position 16,494,536 of record CM054806.1, on the reverse strand, counting down.
TACCTGAACTCAGAGTCCGTAGAGGGAGATATTCGGTGCCGGTTCATCGTCCATTCAGTAGGCGACCCCTCCCGAGACGCTTCTGTAATCAAGCAGATGTCTATCCGTGAAGCTCTCCAGAAAAGCTTCAACTTGCCAAACAAAGGATTCACAACGGTGTCATACAAAGATGATCTCAATTTTGGGAAAAAAAATGCACAATTACAATCGAGAATATTCACAATTAATGAGAACAAATATTCACAATTACTGGGAAAAATATGCAGTAGTAAATGTTAAAATGCACAATTACTTTGGAAAATATGCACAAGTAACAGAAAAAATATGCACAATTATTGGAAAAAATATGCACAGTTAATGAGAAATGAACAAAAGATGAAACTATTAATCAAAATTTAGAACGAGACTTAGTGAAACTATGTACAATTAACCATATTTCTTGTAAAATCTGGAATGAGATTTTGTGATATTAAAACATGTAAGATAATTAACGAAAATGACGGTTACAACAAAAGAAAATAAGACAAAAAGAATTGATAGATTGTGGAAGATTACAAATATAACCTTAGTGCAAACTTTTGGCCTTTATGGTGCATTTCGGGATTTTAAGTGATGGCAAGATCTGGAGCGTCGAATTACTTGATCAAACGGTTAAAAATTGTTTCTATTTTTTTCACTCTAAGGGGTGTTCTCATATGATCTCCCCTCTATATATATATATATATATATATATATATATATATAGGGAATGGATCATATGAGAAGGAGGTTTAAATAAGAAATAGGAAGGAATCATAGCCCTCCATTTTTAAAAATCTACGATTGCGATTATTTTGAAGATATGTTTTATTTAATACATTATTATTAATAACATATCATTAAGGTTATTTGTGTCCATTTAAAATCCATAATTTGTTGAACCGTTTATAATGTGAATCCTAATCTTCATCATCTTCTTTTTTTAGTAATTGATTCTCTTTCTAAAATAGCATATAATTTCCATTTCAAAGAAAATTTAGGTTTTAATTTGAGTTCAATTTTTTGAATTTAGAGATCGTTTGCGTATTTTTTCATTTCCTAAATAAACATTTCATCTCTTTTCTCGTTTATTTCCATTTCCTGAATAAGTTAATATAATAATATAATGACAGTTTTAGAGTAAATATACATACATTTTCATTTAACTATGCATAATATTATTCATTTATATGCATTCAATTAAAGTATCAGGATACAAGTAAATTTTTAAAGAAATGATGAATTAATATTTCGTTTCATCAAAGTCTAAATATGCATGAATTTAAAACATAATTATGCATAATACTATTCATTTACGTGGATTAAATATTGTGAATTTTTTGTATCACATAATGTAATTATTAGTGCTAATATGCATATATTCTCAAATATTATGCATAATACTATTCATCTATATGCATTCAATTTAAGTATCAGGATACAATTACATTGTTTTAGAAATAGTGAATTAACATTTCGGTCATCAAAGTCTTAATATGCATGAATTTAAACATAATTATGCACAATACTATTCATTTATATGCATTAATATAGTGAATTTTTTTATATCGCACAATGTAATTATTAGTGCTAAATATGTATATATTTTTAAATAACTATGCATAAATACTATTCATTTATATGCATTCAATTAAAGTATCATGACACAATTACATTATGAGGCATTTGCTCAAATACCCATTTCCACTAAAAATAACACAATACTACCAATTTCTTAAAGTTATGTTCACTAAATACCCAACATTATCAAATCACCCTCACTTTTTCACTTATGCCGACGAGTGCCGATGGTGAGCCTACAGGTGCCGATGGTGAGCCGATTTTCATCAGATGTGCACTGCCTTGAGTGCCGATGGAGTGCCTACGGAGAGCCTATGGGTGCCTCTGATGCTGATAGAAATTTTAAGCTCTCCGCAGCACCAATTGGCACTCCATCAGCACTCAAGGCAATGTACATCTGATGAAAATCGGCTCACCATCGGCACCCGTAGGCTCACCATCGGCACTCGTCGGCACCCGTAGGCTCCCCCTCAGCACTTATTGGCACAAGTGAAAAAGTGAGGGTAAATTGGTAAACTTGGGTATTTTGTAAATATAATTATCGTGGGTGGGTAGTTTTGTATTTTTTAAGTGGGAATGAGTATAAACATATATTACCACTTACATTATTGTAGAAATAGTGAATTAACATTTCGGTTCATCAAAGTTTAAATATGCATGAAATTAACCATGATTATGCATAATACTATTCATTTTTATGCATTGAATATTTGTGAATTTTTTGTATGACATGATGTTATTATTAGTGCTAAATATGCATATATTTCAAATAACTATGCATAATACTATTCATTATATACATTCAATTAAGTATCATGGCACAATTACAGTATCTTAGAAATAGTGAATTAACATTTTTTTGTAGAAAATTGTCGCTGCAAGTTTTAATGGTAGTCCAAGGGTTTCCTATTTTTTAAGGAGGGTTTCCATCTAAATAATAGAGCAGTTACGAAAAAAGGAAGTGTAAAAACCGATAATATTCATATATTTTTTTGCCTAATATACTCTTTCCTTATTATATGATTTTTTAGATGATAAAAATTACAAAAAATTTTATTCATTGATTAGATATTAATCTAAGGATATAAATCCTTCCTATTTCTTATTTTAAGAACCCTTATTATAGGATCCACCCCTATCTATATATATATATATATATATATATATATATATATATATATATATATATATTCTTAATTTAAATGATTGTATATTCATTTTATTATCTAAACAACTTTAAGAGTTTAAGTTCTCCATTCTGGGATGGCGTAACAGGAACTATAGAAATTCAAGAATGCATAATATTAATGCTACAATAATATATATACAATCGGAGATATACTACAAGATCGTTTGCGATAATGGTACCTATATATATATGTATATATATATATATATATATATATATATATAATTAGTATTAAATTTTATGAGCATAATATAGCTAATAAATCCCCATCAAAAGCAAAATCAAAACTAACAAAGAAGATTAGTTAGAAATCGAATTGTTTAGCTCAGTCAATTATTCCAAGTTTGGCATCTTCGCCCTAACTTATTTGCATACTTTTCTATCTATATATTAACTGTATTTATTGTTCAATTTGTTGCTCTCTCTTCCATCATATACGTGTGTGTTTCACTCATTTTTCCATTTCCGATCCTCTTCTTGTTGAAGAGATAGAAATACGTAACAAAACATCCTTTATATATAAAAAAGCAAATCCCTACAAACCCTCTAATTAGTTAACCCTATTCACAACCATTTTTTGAGACGATGAGTAGCAAGGTTCACTCACAAAGAAGCGTTCCCTTCTCTTGGGAAAACGAGCCCAGGGTAAGCAAGGCGGCACCACCACAAGACCACCACCGCAACCACGACCACCTACCACCTTCAGATCAGCTTCCTCTCCCGCCATGTCCACCGCAGAAATCTAGGATTTCGGATCATGGCCTGCAAATCCCTCTTCCGCCGTGTGCGTTTGTGGCACCATCAAGGAGCTCGTGGAAGAAGGGCTTGAAGAACGACGATCCTTTTCTCATAGCATACAGAGAGGTCACAAAGAGCACCAGAAAAGGTAAAGGGATGATGAAGAAGAAGAATTTGTCCATTTTTTCATGTAAACAATCTTCTTGTAGTGTGGCGGAGGATAGTGTTGTTCGATTCTCACAACTTCCGATTCCAAAATCACGTACAGATTGATTAACAACACGTTTTATTTAGATTAAGATGAATCGGCTCTTAGTTTCCGGCCGGTCATCTTGAAACTTGAGACATGGAATAATCTACTAGTGGGTATATATTATATTATTATACATAAATATTAAAGTGATTTTTAATATATAAATGTATGTATATGTTTCCAATTATTGCAATTAGTTGGGTCAATTATTTAATTTTGTATAAATTTTGAGTTGAGAAAGTTGTTTTTTCATCTCTAACTTGATTTCTTGTTATTCGTCTTTTTGGAGAAAATTTTCAAGAAAATTGGGAACTTGTTAACAATGAAATTGAATAGATGACTTTGACAATTAATTAAAAGAGTTCAAAAGGCAGAAAAGTAAGTTTTGTATATTTATTCAAAAATTGTTTTGGGTTGTGACTATTGAAACGGCTAATTTGATTTACTCTTAAAATGTCACGAAACTGAAAATAGCCAAAAGGAAAAAGACGAAAAAAACAATTATATAAGATACAAATAATTAGGAATGCGTTAAGCAACACCCTTTTTGGAATTTGTATATTTTCATTCCTGAAAATCAATATTTCTTTGTAGTACTTATATTATGTCCACCTTATTTTCTACAACAAAATGATCTCAATATAAATGTTAATATTGTTATAAACTTATAAATAGAACAAGAGAATAATAGAGAGAATGAGAAATAAAAGTGTATTATTATGATGGTGAGAACCTCTATTTATAGAGTAAAAGATTGGCTCATTGGCTTTTAGGGTATACATGGCCATCACAATATATGTTAAGTATATATATATAATATATTTACAACATTCCCCCTTGATTGACCATCCCTAAAAGCTATTCCACCTCAATATAGTTATTCTCAATCCTTGAGTCGGCGCATATCTTTCTTGTGTACCAATTTCTTGAATATTGATGTTGGTAATGCCTTTGTAAAAGAATCCGCTGGATTGTCACTTGAGCGAATTTGCTTGATGATGATGCCGCCACTCTTTTGGAGATCATGTGTTGCATTGGCTCTTTTATGAATCAATCTCAATGACTCATTTTCTCGTGTGTTACATTGGATGTCTCGTTAAAAACCTTAACTAAGAAAACCCTTTGGGAAAAACATAGAAATGAAAAAAGAGTACAACCATTTGACCTTTAGGGTCATTTGACCTTTAGGAGTCAGTCTAATCTTCAGGAATATTTACAATTTGTTACTCTCCCTCAAGATAATAATCTTCAAGGTTATCTTTAAGGTCTACACTAATATGTGCAACACAAGTTTAATTATCAGAATAGATAATAGCATGAAATATGTCAATATATCATTACTCTCACAAATAGACCAATATCATATTTGTCTCGAAAATAACAAAGGATGGTCAATACCATTTCAAATTCTCCAATTGCACATAATTAAGGAACTTCTGGTCCTCATCATTGTTATCTTCTATAGGTCTAAATGAGTCTATATCCACTTTTACTGATTGAATCAACCATTAGATAGGCATGTGAATGCGATACAATAAAATCTCTTTAAAGACCTTTCAGGTAGGTCGACTAGCGTAACTCCATCAAGGAGATGCTCAATCTACAGGTCGAGACAATTATTAGTTCAACCCAAGTCTTTTGATTCTAACTCCGTCTTTAGGCATGAGTTAATTTCATCAAGTACTTTTGTACATAATGATTCACTTATCCTCTTCAGGAGGAATTTGGAGTGATGTGTTCTAATTTTGTATTCTGCGGACTTCTTATCTCTTAGCACCAATAAGTCACTCACGCTTCTGGCGTCAATGAGAATTAATTGATTTATTTTGTCTATGAGAAACTTTAGTTCTTTCATGGTGCATATAGAACAGGTATATGAGATTTTAGTCACTCCTTTTGCACTAAATAATTTGATGAACTTCTAGTTCATAGTGCGTGAATCTAAATAATTAATCCATCGAGATATCTGCGGCATTCAATCATTTATGTTTCATATCTCCCCTAACGCCGACAAGGATGTGAGTAGAATTATAAAATCAACATATCAATGAATAACATAATCCATAATGATTTGCTCTATGTAAGTCATTTGGACGGAGTATACATATAAGTATTATGCTCTTCATGAGTTTCAATCAAACTCAAGTTATGATTTATGTACCCGTCTGTCAAGAAATACTCGTCGTTCTTATTACATCATATACGATTGTACTATTTCAGCCCTTACAATGACTTTGCAGTCTAATTGAAAACATATTTTTGATTTACATGCTTTGAGCTAGTTAAATCCTTTAGGGATCTTCATATATATGTCACTATCTAGTTAATCATATTGATAGATATTTACTACATCCATAAGGCGCATAGCAAGCCTTTTGTGACATAAGTAGATTAATCAAATTCTAAAATACAACGGCGTCTATTATGGGAAAGTACATAATTAATTCCCGGTCTTTGAGAGAAATATTGTGTTGGTCCCGAGATAAACGTTCAGGTATAGAGGGGGGGTGAATACACCTGAAAACTTTCTCAACTTAAAACGCGAACAGTCTTTTTCATGAGAGTGCCTTGCTGAACAAGTTCAGTAGACCAAATAAGTTGTTCTGAATCGCGTGGACAGTGACTGACTATACTGAGGCCTGCTAGCTGACTGATGTCAGAATTTAGTACTGTTCAGTAAGAGTTCAGTAGAGTGTGGAAATGTGTAGGCCCAATTCAGTTGAGTTAGAAAATGTTTTTATTAAAACTGTTTCAGTATATTAGTGCAATCTGTTAAGCTTTACTGAAACACAGTTGAATGATTTTGAAAGATAGTTTTCAGTATGAACAGAAGTCAATGCAACAGTAAAAACAGAACACAACGATTTTAAAGTGGTTCGGATATCAGCAATCCTACGTCCACTGTCCCGAAAAGATCAGGAGGCTATTTTATTATACTGAGTTAGTCTCAGTCGGTTTGTGCACTAGACAAACACTGGTCTTGAGGATTATACTGAGCAAGTCTCAGTTTACAAGTATCAAACTGAAGTGTTTGACAAACTCTCCAACTATGAAGGTGTTCTTTACAAGTAAGAACAGTTCAGGGATGAACTCCTTCGATCTAAGCTACGGATATATTCAGTTGAGCTTAGGTTAGAGGGAAGGGAACAAAAAGGTGGCTTCTAGAGTGACGAACAGTGAGGAATAAGCTCTCTGGGTTCGTGTTCAATCACTTGGATACTAGAGGCTATTGATTCTAATTCAGCTTGGTTCCCTTTGAGCAAGAATGTCGCCTTTCGCTTGAAGTGATTCTCTGAAGATCTTGCGGAAAGCTTGAGTCGGTAAGATGTTTGCTCGTAATCGCTCGTGTGTTCTCTTGGTCTCATGAGCTTCGATTTGAATTCTTCCCTCTATTTATAGAGGTGAGCCATGGAAAGATCCGTTGGAGACGACGATCCATGTGTCACTCTCTTTTAGGCAGCTAACGGCTCTTTCAAAGAAGTCTGGCAGAGTCTTTTTCCTCCATTTCTGGAAATAAGTTGACTTGCAGCTTTAATGAGAACTTGGACAGTTGGCTGCTCGTCATTGGTCGAGGTGTAGAAAGCAGTTGAGATACACAGACTTTAAGGCAGATCTGAAGCTGACTTCTCTGTACCTCGTATGACTCTACTGATTTAACAAGTAAGATCACTGACAGTCAAAGAGACTGTCTGGCCGTTGCTGAGTCTGACCTTGGTTCAGTAGTGTACTCCTGCTGAGTCCAACTCTACTGAAGGTCAACTCTGACTTCAGTGAACAGCTCCTCCTGAGTCTAGTTCCACTGACTCCTTTTAGTATACTGCTCCTGCTGAGTCCAACACTACTGAGTATGAACACCTCTCAGTATGCTGTTCCTGCTGAGTTCAGCACTACTGAGTATGAACACCTCTCAGTATGCTGCTCCTGCTGAGTCCAGCACTACTGAGTCTTCACTCCATGGTACTGAGGCTGATAGTCTACTGAAGAGTCAGCAGACAGAACTGAGTGTCTGAACCATGCTGAAAGAATGTCTACTGAGTCTGAAACTCTTAGAGACAATGCATAACTATTACAACTCAATGGTTCACCAATCAAATTAGGGTTTGGGATCATTCAAATCTTCTAACACATATGCTACTGAATCATCTCCCAACACATTGTGTTACGAGTATTACCCTATATCTCGTATATTTTCATTTCTCTTTGTAACAAAGACATATTTGTATCCTTCGGGGATATACTTTCTGAATTTTGGAACTACAGGTCCAAATATTTCCAGCTTTCTAGGGAATATTAATTCATCTTATATGACTTCGTTCCTCTTTGGCCAATTATTTCAATTTAGACAATCTCTTATAGATCGTCGTTGAGGATCCTCTTCTTTCATTTCACGAGTCATATTAAAGGCGAATATATCGTCATGCGTCCACGACGATACTTGATCTCTCCAATATATTGAGATCTCATTAATTAGACGCTGGCAGTTCTTCAGGAACTTTTATTTGATTGATTAATCATTATCGTCATTTTTTGGTTCATCGTTGTGCCCCTTTTCTTAGACATAAAATTTCTTTTAGAACCAATTGGTCGACCATATTTTTGACGAATTTTATATTCATTTGCTACCATTTGTACTTGTCCTTCAGGGACATTTATTCGTGCGGGGGTATTTATAGCAAATGTATAACATTGTCACTTCTTCTATATACATACTAAAACATCAAGAAGTTGATTCGCAATATTTTACAAATGAATCTTTCGACTTCCTGTTCACATTGGTTACTTCTGGAATCCAAATGTGACTAGTCTATTCTTGTGATTTTGTTGGATGTAGATTTCACATTAATTACTTCAGGAATCCAAATGTGACATATGTTCCTCCTAATGTTGGGAACATTATTTCATCATAATAACAATCTTCTTGTGAGACTCATATTTTTACGAACAAAAATCATTTTGAGTATGGTCATGAACAACTAATTTTTAATCTCAATCCCAAAGTCAAATAATATTAAATCATCTTCATGAGGAACTTGGAGTTTCATAAACTCACTCGCTTTATCAAGACAAATTTTCTTGATGGGATTGTGCTCTTTATTTTTGAAATTGTAGTTTTACCAAGTGCTACATTTCTTATAGAAATCGAGCATTCATGGATATTAAGAGATTCTTCAGTATCTCTCTACAGCGCCCATATGAATTTCAATTATGTTGCGCATCATAGTTGCTTGCAGATGTCCAGACTTATCATGTCAAGGCATAAAACTCTTTTGCACTTCCGGTTCGTGACATATTTTGTCTCACTTGTTTTTATGAATGTGTAATACATTCAAAGTGGTAGTGTGATAACTTTTCTTTTGTTAGCTTCTGGGTAAATACAAAAGAATCACTACCTTTGTATATTATTTCAGTATGGTATCCATGGCAGCGGATATCCTTAAAACTTAGTAAGTTCCTTCTAGACTTACTAGAGTAAAGGGCAAACTCAATAGCTGATTTCGTATCGTTTGATAGAATGACACATGCTCTTTTGGAGCCGTCAATAATTTCTATGCACTGGATTTGAAAATCTCGTAATTTAGGATTCATATACTCGTATCGAGCTTTAGGGAGGACAATCAATTATATCATTAAGCAATCCTACTGGGATGCTTCATTTCTATTGTCTCTCTCATGCCCTCTTGTGACAGATGAACATCGATATCAAGAGTGCATTAATGTCAATAAGACATATATAATGTTCTTCATTCGGGAATAACTTATATCACACAAAATACGTGTTGCTCTATAAGAACATTTAATATTTTTCTAAAATATAAATGATGCTACTTCAGGAGCAAAAGTTTAATAGTATATAAATGTATTATATTGCAGGCATTTCCACAAACATGTGTTAGTAATGTTACTATCACAATATAACCATTCTTCAAGAATTTAATTGTACTACTTCCAAAGCAACAATTTAATGTTATTCAAGAGAAATAAAATCAGTAAAATGCGAATTGTGAGATCTTCTAGATCGCACATAATTACTTGAAAATATATTAAACCGTAATGGAATATTGTGAATCTATTTATCAACCATATAGGAACTCTGCTACCAATTATATATTAGGGCATGAATTAAATTAGAATACCCCATAAAGTATGATTGTTCTTCAGGAACATGTAATATTCTTCAATTAATTATGCTATTTTAGGAGCAACAAATTTGAGTACAATCTTGTGTTACATGATTCCAAAATGATAAATTGAATTGTTCTTCAAAAACATGTAGAGTTAATTGTGCTACTTCAAGAGAAACAATTAGAATAATGAACATATAACATTTGCCAAAATCAAAAACTTGAATTTCTTCAGGAACATGTAGTATTCTTCAGGACTACAAATTGTGCTACTTCAGGAGCAACAATTTTAGTATATATTAAACTACTTCAAGCGAAAGGCTAATATTTTCAAGAAACCCAATGACTCTGTAGGAATATATAGTGCTCTTTGGGATATCAATTGTGCTACTTCGGGAGCAACAAAAATAACAATTCAAGAACCAAGATTCGCCCAACAATAAGACATATTATATGAATTGTTTATCAAAAATACATAATAATCTCAAGGAATATTAGTTGTGTGCTGCTTCAAGAGCACCAAATTAAGATTGTATGTATACATAGGTATAAATATTATACAGTATGCAGGAGAAAAAAAACTAAGGTATATAGCAAATACATAGATAATATTAATAACTCTTCAAGAGTGTGAAATATTCTTCTAGAATATTAAATTGTGCTACTTCTAGAGCAACAATTAAATTATTTCAACAAATTGCTCGTTAAGAGCATGTGATATTCTGTAGGAATATGAATTGTGCTACTTCTGGAGCAACAATTTGGATTAAAGCATTAAATAAACAAACAAATAAATAAAAACGTACATAGAAATATTGATTGTAAATGCTCTTCAAGAGCATGTAATTTATTTCAAAACATTGATTGTGCTACTTCTGGAGCAACAATTTAAGTTAAAAATATGGTTTTGAATTACTCTTGAAGAGCATTAATATGCTTCATGAATATGAATTGTTCTACTTAAGGAGCAACAATTGTTATTTAACATTAGATAAATAAACAAACAAATAAATAAATAAATGCGTAAAATAAATGCTCTTCAAGAGCATGTAATATTCTTTAGGAATATTGATTGTGCTACTTCTGGAGCATCAAATCAAGTTGAAAATATGTTTTGGAATTGCTCTTCAGGAACCTATAATATTCTTCAGAAATATTATTATATTGTGCCACTTCTAAGGCAACAATTATAAAATTATAAGAGATCGAAAAAATTCTTTTAATTGTGCTACTTCAGGAGCAACAATTGAATTTAACATATAAATATATATTTGAATAAACACGTGTATCATCATCATGAATAATATAATACTTTTCTTTATGTGAAACGTGTTTGATTAGAAGATAGAATTGTTTATTAGTTAAATCAACAATTAATAAATCAACTTGCATGGGCCACCATTAATAGATGTCCACTGAAAAAAAAAATTATACCTAGATGTCATGGATGATTTTTTTTGGGAGAATAGAGCATCATGGATGATTTTCTTCTTTTGGAGGAGAGCTTCTTCGTGCTGATAACGTGCTATAAACTAAATAGAACAAGAGAATAATAGAGAGAATGAGAAATAGATGTGTATTATTATGATGGTGGGAACCTCTATTTATAGAGTACAAGATGGGCTCATGAACTTTTAGAGTTTACATGGTCATCACAATATATGATAAGTATATATATATATAATATATTTACAACAAATATACATTTATGAAACAGTGTATATTATTTCGGCCGACTGTATGCACTATGGAACCATATACAAATTTTTAGATTTCAAATCCTAATTCTAGCTACCTTTTCCATTCTATTGTTCTTTTTAGTTTCTGTTTTATTTTATTTTACCACCGAAAGTACTAATTTCACAATGTTGGGCGATGATTTATAATACTCCCCCCGTCCCATAGAAAGTGTCTCGTTTCTATAGAGCACGGAGATTAAGAAACTTGTATTGTGTGGTGTATATTGTTTGACTTTTAGCTTGTTAATTTTGGTCCACACATTTTTTGTTTTTTTTAGAAATAGGACACTTTCTGTGGGACGACTCAAAAAGGAAAACAAGACAATTTCTATGGGACGGGTGGAGTATAATATTTGAATACCCCAAAATCCGAGTTGATTGACGAACCTCATAATGTAATACATGTTCAGTTTAGTTGAACTCAACATGTTAGAAGCTCAGTAGACTAGTTAGTACTTAGTAGCTGCTTTGTTTTCAGCGATGTATTTTTTGTTCATTAGTTTCTGAAGACCAGTCGTATGAAGACTCAGTATGGTTCAGTTCAGTCCCGGAACCTACAGACTGCCAGTGACGGAGTCAGTAGAGCAACGGTCAATTACTGAAGACATACAAAATATTAGTGGAGTTTGATTCAGTAAAAGGTTCGAGTTATCAGATGAAGTTAACTCAACATCTGTATTGGAGTTTGAACAAATCTCACCTACCAACTGGCATCGACCAATGGGAACTGCTAGCACGGTTTCTAACATAAAGCTTGGTGATCGCTGTTTTCACACTAAATAAAATTCATGCACACACTCATAATCTTATAATTAGTATAGAACATAGCCGAATTCAGGGAACAATGAAAATCAATTATATCTATTCTTCTAATCAAAGTTTTGGTGATGTCACCACACATAAAATTTGGGTTTACTACCTAGCCAAAGGAATTTAAATAGCAGAAAACTAAATCGAGAGAAAACAAGTAGAGAAAGGCGGACTCGACTAAAGGAACTTGTATGAAATAACTACTTCGATCATTGATGCATAGATTTAATTAATTCAAAGAATCACCCCATTTCCCACTTATTTAGACGGTAATGACTTGTTGAACAATTCTCCAATTACTCCCTAACCTAACTACAACTTAGCTTGTTGAAGAACTCTAGTTTTAATGTTTAGATATCATTACGATGAAGGAACCCAATTTTAATCTCTATCGTTGTTGAACAATCTAACATAGATTATTAACCCACTTAATTCAACTACTGTTGCGATAGCTTCACCACCTAAGTTGTTGAAGAATCTGACACTAATCTTCACAACCTAAATTGTTCAGGTTTAAGTTAATCCAATAAAATCTTTCAACCCCGAATTAAGTCGAAATACTAGTCTTTAATTACTAAGTCCAATTAGATCTTACAAAGTTTGTATCTCATACTCCTTACTCTCACCGAAGCCCTAAAAGATTAGCTACGCATGATTGACTTGGATAAGCAGAAAGCGGTAACGAACATATTTAAAATTGAAATTGAAGGCATAAACTGAAAGTAAAGTACTGAATTTAAAGTAGAAAATACCGAAACTTAAGTACTGAATCAAAGCATAAGTTTGAAATGTTCTAGTGCAAAAAACTAAATCTAAAAGCATGTAAAAACTGAAAGTAAAAAGTATTTTGGTGTACTTGAGCTGAAACTTAAAACTAAGCTACGGGAATTGTAAACGAAGGCTGCTATAAATTTTGAAGTAAAAGGATGTAAAACTCTTATAGCTTCTAGCGTTTTATATAGATCTTCATGCTTGTCCTCCAAGGAAAGATTTCTATGACATATCTTTATAGATCTTTATCTCCAAGATCCCTTTTCGACACATAAGTCCAGCCCTAATATATCTTCAATCTTTCCAGATCTTTATCCAATACTTCCTTATCGATCCAAGCCCCGTTTTGGCCTCAAAATCGTGGCAAAATATATCCAACTCAGCTCATATCTTCAACATCATCATCGGTCAATATATTGCTGAAAATCTGCATTTTTGTACAAAACCATCCTCAACTTAGACAAGTTAGCGTCAGAACTTGGTGAATACAAGTAGTATAAAACAAACACATCAAACATCCTCACACTTAAATCATACTTGCCCTCAAGTATGGAATGAGCTACAGAATACTACTACTCGAATTACCATTCCCCAAGACTCAAAGAGACTCAAGGTCAAAATCACTAAGACACGAGACTCATATTCAAAGAAGAGAAATAAAGCAAACAGACTCTATGTTGGTCTAGAGACGAGTCTTCAGATGTAAGGGGGAGGGGGAGGGGGGGGAGTTGAATACACTTGAGTCCAAGACTCAACTCAAATGCGAAAGTCAGTCTTAGACTGAGTGTGCTAATGAGCGAGTCAGCAAGCCAGATAAACTTTCAGATTGCGTGGGCAGAGTGATTCGAAATACCGAACACCATCTACTGACTTCACTCAATCTATAATAAACTCATTAGATGAATAAGAGCGGAATGTGTATGCCTGATTTTATGTCGTCTCTAAGTTTTAGCAAATCAGTTTTTTATGCAGCGTGAACAGCAAGCCAATGAAACAGTAAGTGCACATGCAGTTTTTAAAGTGGTTCGGATACGCAAGATCCTACGTCTACTGTCCTGAACAAAGTTGAGTTCTTGAATTTAAAGGAAAGGATGGAGAAGAAGAGAAGGATAGGGCGTAGAAAAAGGGGGAAGAAATCAAGAGATTGAGGAGTTCATTGTATCTGATCTCCCCTTCCCCAAAGTCCTACAAGAAGAAAATGCTAGGGAAAAAGCCACAGAAGGCCTTGCAGAGCCTCAGAAGCAAATAGAGCAGTTGACAGTGCATGCCGGAGGATTAGGAGAATGATCCTCAGCTCAAGCACACATCGATGAGATAGCCGAGTTCATCGAGGGAACAGAGTCAATTCCACCGAAGAAGTCTGGCAAAGATATAGCTACTGAAGCTCTCCCACTCTATCGCCTAAGTTCAAATTGAGGAAAGAACAAGAGGCTCATGATGAACTCATGGCTTAACAGCTGCAGGCTCAGCTAGACTAGGAAGCAAGAATGGAAGAAGATGCCAAACTGAAGAGAAAGTCAAAAGTCCCTTTGGCAAGGTAGTCAAAGACTCAGGCTCAGCAGAAGAAAGCTCAGCTGAAGTCATCACCTCCTAAAAAGACTCAGCAGAAGCCTACTGAAAAATTAGCTTCTGAGTCTGCTGAAGAGTCTGACTTGACAAGCTGCCATTATTTGAAAGGCTGAAGTAGAAAGCTCCTAAACTTACAACTAAGCAGATAGCTGAGGAGAAAGACTTATGGGATGCAGTGGAGATGAGCATTGACTTCACAGCGAGAGAAAGGCTGACAACTAAGCCAGAGAGAGACTGAGGAAAGCTGAACTGGCAGAACATATTGCTAAAACTGAGAAAGCAACCAGGGAAGCAATTCCAGTCAAGAGCAGAGAGATCCCGACTACTTCCAAATTCTATAGGCGCGGTGG
Source organism: Lavandula angustifolia (assembly GCA_028984105.1). Taxonomy (NCBI): domain Eukaryota; kingdom Viridiplantae; phylum Streptophyta; class Magnoliopsida; order Lamiales; family Lamiaceae; genus Lavandula; species Lavandula angustifolia. Next base: position 16,479,396 of record CM054806.1, on the reverse strand, counting down.
ACAAGAGCCTCACTTGAAGAAAAGTCCATACCGCCGACAAATAAGTGGATCCCTTGGAACCTCAACGAGCAGTGGGGGAGTCTGAAAGAGGACTTCATCAAGAGTTAATATGTATGGCAATGCTACCCAGGCGACACTCCAATGGATAAGTTGTTTGATCAATTCCTATACAATTCTGATCCCAACTTCCGAGCTTAGATCAAAATTCTTCTATACAAGGAAGGAGTGCCACTAAAAGTGTATGCATACAGACAACTGACTCCCCAATGACTCTTGAAGGTAACATATGCTCGAAGGAGATACAGAAAGAGGTGAAGATAGCCATGGAGCGCAATGAGCTTTCCTCTCAGATGCAACAATATCTTCCACATATCAAGCGTCTCAGGGAAGCGATCTATAGATCGTATGGGCTAGATCTTCCAGAGACCAAGTCTGGTGACTTCAAATCAAGGATTCAGAAGTTCAGATCTCAGTAGCAGCAGACTCAGTCTTTCTTTCAGTCTTTGCCTTTCTCTCTCTTTTCTCTTTGTAGTGTAGTAGTGATGTAACTGTAATCAATTCCATATCAATGAAATCAGTATTTCACTCAGCCAGATAACTACTGATTGTCTTATGGCTATGTCGTTTATTAACTCGACTGATCACTGAAGTGATCAACACACACTCACTATCTGAATTTCTACTGATGTGACTTTGAGAAAATGTTATCCTGAGTTGTATTTCTTTCAGTTATTAATAATTGAGTTTAGTGGTTAGTGGTTTTGGCATCATCAATGAGGGGAAAATTGTAGGGATATAAGTCATTGGTCAGAAGACTATTGTTAGGGGGATATGAAGGATATGAGTCAGTAGATGTATCTGCATAGTTCTTATAGAGGGAAATTGTAGGATATGCAGAGACTACTGATAATGGGGGAAATTGTAAGTCGAATTGGTGATTCGAGGGAAACTATTGGGAGATGATTCAGTACCTCTACATGTGATACCGACATGATGTAATAGGCTAGACCTGTGTAGATGAGGAATTATAATGAGGAATTGAAGATCCCAAAACCCCTGTCCTTACCCCTGAGTGTGTGATGAACCGACATGATGTAATAGGCTAGACCTGTGTTGATCCTTCTAGATTATTTTGTATAAGTCCGGTAAGAGGTAAATTGTTGGGCTGAACTTCAGTAGAGAAGTTATGGTTCTAGAACCCCACGTCTGTCATAGGTTCAGTAGAGCTCTATTTGAGCTCAATATTTGTCTTCGAGTCAACAGCTGGAATCACTCAGTAGAAGATAACTCTTCAGCCGACTTAGAAAGAAGACTCAGTAGGATCAACCTCGATATATTGAATAGAGCTGCAACTCAGTTGCAGAGAGTACGAGGAAAATCGATAGCCTGACCTTTATCAATCAGATGTCAGTACAGGATACTTATGTTCGAGGTTCAGAGGAAGTCAACTCAGCTAGAAGACTGTTGTCTGACAAGTCTCACCTACTGCCATACCTCGACCAATGAGAAGCAAGCGAAGCTTGCCTACTCTGACACAAAAGTTGTTCTCACGCACACAAAGCCAACCATTATATAAAGAGATCGTCTTCATTGAAGAAATGTGCTAACCACACCAAAGCTCGAACCAACGGGAACAGATACGCTTTGAAGCTCATGAATACCTTCTCAAGCACTCTAGCAAACTCACCTTTACATCCAGCGAAGAACTAGAAATCCCCGAAATAACCTAGTAGTTCTTCTCTCTAGAGTTGTTCCCTGATCTCTTTTCTAAGCCAACATTGTTAGATCTTAAGCTTAGAATTTTCGAAGGAATTCACTGTTGGTCCGGAGACGAGTGATAGGTGTGGGGGGGGGGTGAATACACATGATTACAAGTTTTTCCTCAAACGCGAAGGTCAGCTGAGCTGAGAAAAGCGACTGAATGAACAGTGCCAAATAAGAACCTTCTGATCGCGGGTCAGAGTGTCTCAACTACTGAGTTTGTTCTACTGAATTCTGTCAGTATAGAGAGTTCAGTTGATTAATTTCAGTACGGATAAGTGTGGGGCCCGTAGGAGTTTGTCTCTTTTGAAAACGTATTTTCGCAAACCAAAATTGTTTTGGCTGGTGCACTTTTTAATATGTTTTATGAAAAGTATGAGTTTGTAAATCGGTTTGAGCACAATGCAATAAAACAGTAAATAACACAAGCAGTTTTTAACGTGGTTTGGATACGCAAGATCCTACGTCCACGGTCCTGCAGAACAAGAGTTCTTGTTGATTAATCTGAGTAAGCTTCAGCAAGGAATCTGTACGCTGGACAGACCCTTCTAAGTTTACAAATCAAACCGAAGTTTGAAGGGGAGGGGATTTTCTCCAACAATGAAGGAGTTCTTACAATAAGAACAATTCACAGAAAAGTGAACTCCTTCGAAGGTTCTAAGCTATAGATATAACAGTGGAGCTTAGATAGATAAGAGGGAACTAAAGAATCTCTAGAGAGAAGAACCACGGATATTCAACTAAGCAAGTTATTCGCTGGATCGACTTTAATGCGCTAGAGAGTTTGTATGCAATGAGCTTGTATTCCCTTGATGTCCCGTGCGTTGAGCTTGGAGATTCTTCTCTATTTATAGTCGTGACCCAGGCATGTATCCGTTGGAGAGGATGATGCCACGTGTCACAAACTTCCAAGGAAAACGGCCATAATTTTTTGAAAGAGCGCCGCAGAGTGGTTGGCTTCTGTACTTGAGAGCAGCTTTAACGTCAGAGCAGGTAAGGCTTTAGTTGCTTCTCATTGGCCGAGGTTTATGGTAGGTGAGACTTGTCAGACATCAGTCTTCATCTGAGTTGACTCTCACTGAACCTCGTATTGAATAAACTCTGCTGACAATCGAATGACAGTAGTCGGGCAGTTGTTTCCTTGTCGGATCTGCAATTGAGTTGCATGCGCTCAGTAGATATGGACCGATCATACTGACTTCTTCATCTGAGTCTGCTGAAAAGAATCTTCTACTAAAGATAAACAGCTGGTGACTCTGAAGATACTGAGCTCTTCTTAATATTCAGTAGATAAATAATCGTACTAAGTCTTCAACTGAGGTCTGTTGAAAGAATCTTCAACTGAGGACAGTCAGCGGGATGACTTGCAGACACGAGTTCTACAAACTGATGACATGGGGTTCTGGAATTTAATTTCTCTACTGAATTTCAGACCAACATCGGGTTCTGGAATTTAGCTTCCCTTACAGGACTTAGACAAAATAATCAATATAGATAAGAACAAGTCTAGTCTATTACATCATCATGTTCAAAACACACATCGGGTTCAGGACAGGTTTTTGGATCTTCAATTCTATAGCGATGAAAATCACTACAATTTCCCCCAAAACTAAGATTACAATATGTCCTAAGTACATGAACTACTGACGTCAGTTCTAAGTACCCTCTAGCAATGATCTAAACGACCACTGACTCATAACCCAACATTCACTTTTAGTGAAACGTTCTTATTGTAAGAACTCCTTTATTGTTGGAGACAAAACCTTCAAACTTCGATTTGATTCTGCAAAATCGCTAAGGACTATAACTTAAAAGGTTCAGTCCAGTACATAGAAACCTTGCTGAGGCTTGCTCAGATAAATCAACAATACCTCATGTTCAGCAGGACCGTGGATGTAAGATCTTGCGTATCCGAACCACGTTAAAAATTGCTCGTGTCATTTACTATTTTATTACATCTGTGTTTCAACTGTTTTTTCCAAGTTTTAACTAAAATACGAAAGCCAGTCTTCGACTGAGTGTGCTACTCAACGAGTCAGCAAGTCAAATAAACTTTCAGATCGCGTGGGCAGAGTTATTCAAAGACTTTTATACTCTTGAGTCTCAATCGTAAAATCTGAGCAAGTCCCAGAGAATTTCTTCCAGTGGGATCTCTTGATTCACATTTACGACTCAGAAACAACAAGGTGGATGACGAGTCTAACGAGATTTTATCCGGGTCAAGAGGCGGAGATGAGAGTGTGATATGTGATGGGGTGTCGTACTTCTTGATTTACTCAATCGGAGGTGGAGGCACGGATAACCGCCATGGCCTAATTACGTATAACCTCAAAACCCATTAAAGAAATGGCTTATTGATGAAGGGTTTTATCTCGTCCCCTTGTTCTTTAACTAGCGAGCGTTTGATGAACTTGAAGGAGAAACTCGTGATGGGTGGAGGGATAGGGAAACCCGACCGGCCGGGGATTATCAAGGGGATCGAGATTTGGGTTTTGAAGGGGGGGTAAAGAGTGGTTGGAAATTGCAAGAATGCCTCATAAGTATTTCCAAAGGTTTGGTGAGTTTGATGATGTGTTTGCTAGTAGTGGGACCGGTGACCTCGTGTACATCCAGAGCTACGGGGCGCATACGCTCCTTGTTTTCGATATGAATCCGAAGGTGTGGAGGTGGTCCCAGAAGTGCCCTGTCATCAAGAGGTTTCCCCTGCAGCTGTTTACTGGCTTTTGCTTTGAGCCGAGGCTGAAAATCGCGCCCTAATTTGCTCGTTGATCGGGTTCTATGTAAGCTGCAGCCTTTGATGTGGTTAGGTTCTCCCGCCGCCTGCCGCCGTGATGCCAGCATGCTATTGCCATCCACGTCCCTTGATTTCAATATCATTTCTAAATACTAACAAACCACGGTGTGTTTTCATCGTGGATAATTGAGATGGTTAAGATGAAACGACGATGATCTCTGAAGCGTTGTACCCAAGCTTCTAATTGGTTGTAGTTTTGCCACGTCGTGGGTTAGAAATTAAAAAAATATAATTAAACGAAAATTGCACTTGTATTGTGTGTCTTTATTTATACTCCATCTGTCTTATTGATTGGGCACGATTATTAAGGGAATTGAAAATTATGTGTAAAGTGGTGGCTCTTATAAATAAATTGTTTCTAATAATTTATTATTTATCAAAAATATTATTTATTCTAAGGGATACCCACATTTTATGAAAGGAGGAAGTAGTAAATTGATACTCCCTCTATCCCGCCCGACTTGTCTTGTTTTCCTTTTCGGGATGTCCTGCTCGACGTATCTAGTTTCCAAAAATAGAAATTTATTACTCCTTAACTCACCCAATTAACTAAACTAATTATCTACACCAAATTAATTAGAAAAAACCTATTCACTATTACAAATTACAATACACCAAAATATACAAATCCTAATCTAGATTCATATGAACTGTCTCTCTCTCTTCTCTCATTTCTGGGGACGCCTCCTCCACCTCTGTGAAACCCTTCCACTGCCACCCAACATCCGAGGATGAAAACCCTCTTTCCCTTCAGACCTCTCATCCTCCGATTAAGCTATATCTTTGACGGTGGAGGGAGCCGTCTTCCGCTTTGGGTAAACTCCAAATCTGAGCGGTGAAACCTTCGTCTGCGAATCTGTTGATGAAGGTTGTTTCCTGCCCGAATAGCCTATGATGAAACTCTAAATCTGAGGCTAGCCTTTGATTCAAAACCTTGGATTTGTCGTCCATGTTTCTAGATCTATCCGATTTGGGCGTCGGATGGTTGACCCCGATTTGGGCGTAGGATTTGCCATGGACGAAAGTCTTTGAATATCTAAAATCGGACGAAGGTGGGCTTTGTGCCATTTGACCAAAAGGAGGAGGAAGGGTGTCGCCGATTTGGCGATGCCACCGAGGAAAGGTTGTGGAGATGCATTCCAAGATCTATTTCCCTCTTTATTTCATCTAGTGAGATCGTTCATTCACCTTCTTCTCTATTATTATTGCGATATTACAATGTTTAAAGTTGCAGCATCTGTTTCAACATAAAAGGGATCTAGTAGATAAGAACGAGAACCAAAAAAATATGTCTCCATTATCCTCAGGGCGATGCGAAGTGGGTAGATCTAGGGCTAGACGATGGTGCAGGCGGCGCTCCGATGAAGGTTTTTGCTCTGGATTTGAAGGGATGAGGGATAAGAGAATGGTTGAAAGAGAGAGATGAGATATTGTGGTAATTAATATTGTAGGTTTTCATCGTATTGTACGTGTATTAATAGTAGTATAATAAATTAGTAAAATACAAGTATTATAAATAAAATACTGATAAGAGTACAAGATTAGTTGTAATAAAATAATTAAATTATTTGTGGGCCCATACAATTAACACTCAATTAAAGATCCGTCTTATCTCCGTGTTCAAAAGAAAACAGACAAGTCGAATGGGACAGAGAGAGTATTTGTTATTTTTTAAATTTTTGTACATTAATTGGCGGATCATGACGTTTAATTTGCGAACTTAATTTAAATTAGGATTGTTAATTCGATTGATTAATCAATTAAACCGAATCCAAAATATTCTTTTTTTCGTAAAATCATGCCAAAAGAATATAGTTCAGTGTTCGGTTTTTCAACTTTCCAATTTTCGATTCTTTTAGATTTAATAATTTGATTAACCGAATTGAACTGAACCGAAACCAGAAAATATTTCAATAGTTTAATTTTATTCTATAAAATTTATACTGAAAAAGAAATTTTTATGTAATTTTATTTTTCTTCTTGAGATCGAGTATAGATATATATTTCTGCCAATAAAAATGGGACAAGAATCATGAATGATTTGTATGAGTAATACTAAAAACTGCAAGAATAATTAATGTGCATTTAAAACCTTATCATGAATTAGTTAGTAATAGACCTGTATATTCCTTTAAAACTGCCGGTCCTTTTTTTGTTTACGTTAACAAACAAACTAATTTTAAACTTTTGAGGTTTGAATATCATATATTAATATTAGAAATTGAAAATGATATAATTGTTAAAAAGGTTAAAGTTTATTTTTCCAAATTACAATTACTAATGCAAAAATTTATTGAATTAATTATTGAAAGGCATTCGTAAGATTGACCGCTCAGTCTTGTGAAGGAAAAACGTAGCAAATATTGTTCGATTTAAATGCATTGACAAGATTTATCAAAACCACGATAAAAATTCAAAACACCTCGATCAGAACTAGTAATAATCACAATCCTCGTCGTCGTCATCGCAATCCTGCGTGTCCAAGCAATGATTCTTGAGTTGAGAAGGAAAGCTTGTGCTCAACGGAAACATCTTTCCCCAGCAATCTTCGTCTACTTCTAAGAACGCCTTGCAGCACGCGCCTCCCAGCGATTCCGGCTGATACCTCGAGAATGAAGAAACGAGTTCTCCGATGCATCCTCTCACGCCCAGCATGCTATGGAGGCATTGCTTGATTCCGGGCACTCCAAAACCGCCTCCAAGAAACCCTAGCCCGCCGGGAAGATGCGCTGCGGTTGGAGCGGCTAGGACCAAACCGCATGCAATTAGGGCAAATGCTTGGAGAAAATAAGGCCTAGACATTTTTCTACACACACTTGGTACATGCTTTAATTATGGCATTTATAGGGAAGATGAGAGTTCTTGGTTGCATTTTTCAGTTTGTTAACATGAGTTTTATCGTGGTTCAGCAAATTTATAGTACTAGGCCGTTACTCCACGTTGAGAAGGGAATTAATTAAAAGTCAATATGCTAGTATATGAAACTCGATCTTCTGCCCAACTGCAGTTTTTTATGTACACTACAGTTTTAACTATACAGACAGCTATACAATGAATCAATATCTTCTAAATTATAAGACCATCCGACCATACAGTTAAAAGTATAGTGAGACAAGAGTTTGGCAATATAATAGGCATTTTCTCCATATATCACCCAATATTAACATTTCATGTTGTCAAGAGTGGGACATCCAGATTACATTATCATTCTTCCCAAAATATAGTATTTAGATCTAATAGAAAATCGAGAATTCAAATAAGATCAAATTCAAAGTCATAACAAACCGCTACTTAAATAAAAAAATAACGGGAATCTATTTGACTGAACAAGATTTTATTAACAAAAACCTAGCAGAGGATAGTTGCTTCAGTCACCACCGACTTGCCTTTTCCAGGAGTCTTCAACGATCAATTCATCCACTCCCCAATCCTCGTAGCTGTATGCATACCATTAAGAATACTCGGTCATAACTAACAGGGAAAGGACATGAAATTATGTTAGAAATAGAGGGCTTCTTACCTTCCATCAGGAAGGTATCGACGAATAGTGAAGGGAATTTTTCGCTCTCGTAGCTCCTTCATTGCAATCTAAAAGGTATAGAAGAAACTAAATTTACAGTGTGTGTTTTGACAAAGAGATGCACACAGAGAGCAACAGAGGCACATTCATGGAGTGTAGTTACATTGTAAAATCAAGTTTTATTTATCAATTTAAAGAGAGCATGCTTGATTATTCCAAAATATCTGACATAACATGACTCTTGTACAAAGGGGCAAAAACTAAAGAAAACTGCATCAAGAAAGTGCAGTTCAAGATTTTGGAGTTTCTCATGCGTTACACCATGAAACGGAGACGGTAAGCGATGAAGGATATAACGGATACAATCATTTCTAAGGTACGCCTATTTACTCCACACCTTGCTTAGAAATAGTAATCCTACTTGCTATAAATTAACCTAACTCCATAACATTTGATAACTAATAATAGATGAAGCTCAAACAATATTATCAGGGAAGCACGGAAACTTGATACACGACATGGTACAACACATCCCACTTATAATTCCTAGACAAAAGAGCAAAAGAAAAGTGTTCTTCACTTGCCAAAGATGAAAAGGCAATCAAAATGGCAATCTCATTAATAATCAATGTGCAATGAAAATGTCAATAAATATCTACCTTGGCATAACTCTTGTTCCTACCCAAGTCAAATTCTACAAACGCTTGTTGTAAGCGTGATGGATATATGGTTTAACAGTAAGAATAACTTGAGAAGTGTTTCAGGAGATTCATATAAATGACCAAATCTAGGTTTGTAAATTCAACAATTAAATTATTATCTTATCTTACATCCAGATGCTAGGCACTCTATGGAAATCACAGGTCCACTCCTAGTATTATTGGACACTGTTGCACACTTGCACTTATTTCTTTCCTCAAAAACCAAAGTCCCTATCATTTAAATGTGAAGACCAATTCACTAGTACAGATGGTCAGAGTAAGGAAATTTCTGTCAAAATCTTGGTAATGTCTATGAGAGTTTCAAAATCATTAGACGTGTAACACAACCAAAACAAATATCAAGCAAATAAAAGAAACTTATTTACCATTATTAAGTAAACACATGATGATTGCAATAAGGAAAATAATGTCGAAATTTCTTTCGGAATTCATAACATTTTACCTCTAAAGGGTCCGTCTCACCCTCCAGCTCCACCATGACAGGCGCATTCATACTGCCAAATCAAAAATCCAGAGTCAAGACTAAAATATACTACAAAATTAATCAGAAAATCGAAATTAAAGCCCTACCTAATCTGCAGAGCGCGCGTGCCCAGAATCCTTGCCCGTTCATATTTAGTCATGTATTTAGACGTTTTCCGAGGACGTTCGACCGGCGGCTCTTGCTCTTTGTCATCGCCCTCGCCTTCAATGGCATCGGGTAGATCCTCGTTAAGGTTGTTTTCTTCTTCCATCTCCGCCCCTTCCTGTCGATCACATTATAAAATCAACTGAGCTTGAAAAAGACATAATCCAGTTTCTTCATATAAAAGTAAACAAATAATAGACTGACATCAAGCTCCGGTTCCACTGGCTCATCCTCGTACCTATGAAAAAACAAGGGTCTCTCTGTTATTTCAAAAAATAATAAACCCTAGTTTTTTTGGGGAAGGAAAGTGTTGAATAATTTGTTCAAGGCGAGTGAGAAATGAGAAAAATTGGAGAATCGGACTAACCCTCCATCCATCTCATAGTCCTCGTCTGCCATTGCGCGCCGACTCTCTTCTTTCTCTCGCTTCGGCTCTACTCTTTAGATTGTTGCTGCAATTTTGTGGAACTTGATGGGGAGGGGCGTATTGATCTATTTATTATAGAGAAGATAATGGGCCGCCCACACAGTGCATCAAGCCCATTTAACTAGTATATAAACAGTAACCTAAACAACAAGATCTCAAGGCAATCAACAACTAAAATCAAGAAAATACTGTCTATTCAAACAATGCAGATATCATTGTTCCTCAACATTTTATACCGAGTCCAAACCAGACAACATGCATACTGTGAATATCTAATCTAATCTAACAGTCCCTAATCATGCCTATATGATCAGTAACGTCTCTTTTGCTCTAGTTCCTGCACTTTCCAATCTTCATAGCTTCCATCAGGGAAGAACCGACGAGCTATGAAAGGTATTTTCCCCTCATTCAGCTCTTTGGCTGCAATCTGCGAACAAGTTTAAACTAACTAGCTTTCAAGAAATAGAAATTCATAATAAAACTTTTATTGTTTACTCTGAATTCATAACATCTTAACCTGCAATGGTTCTGTAACAAACGTAGGTCTGTTAAAGTAGTAGAGTCTGAGTGTAATTGTTGTAATATTCACTGGGATGTAAAGAAGAAGAGTAGAGCAGGTGAGAGTAGAAAACAGAGAAGAGAAGAAAGAAGAGTTGACTAAATTCTGCTTGTCATTTCATTAGTTTCTTCCCATACTTATACAACTACTACAAACTCGCGTTTTTGATAATACAACTAGTAAAAGCGTTAATAACAGACAGGCTAATCTGAGCCGTCCAACCACCTCCTTTCCATCTCTTCAATCTTAGCCACTGATAGCATAGACGGCTGGATCTTCGAATTGCTCCCTCGCGTCTACGAAGGCCACGTCGACATCTTCTCTCTCTTTTATCTCCTCAACTTCGATCATATGAATCATTACTAACAATAACCCTTCCTCTTCATTCTTGCCCTCTTCGATCAAACTTTCCATCCTTGCCTCAGTCTTCGTCTCAGATGATAGGATTGTTACAGTGCCGTTTCCTTCGATTGAGCCTTGACCCCAAGGCTTCAGGAAATCGTTTCATCAGGTAACTGCTCTTTACCCACGTCTCAATTTTAGCCCCGTTATTCTCCCACTCAACTAAGAAAGTGTGAATTTCTCTCCCTGTTCTATTCATTTTGCTCCTTTTCTCCTTGATGTGTGGCACGATTTGGAGTTCCCCGGAATCATCCACGTTTGGCAAGGAACCAGAGATCACCTTCCCGGGCTTGATCGCCCTCTTCAGCAGTGAGACATGAAATTCCGGCCAAATCTTGGCCCTAAGTGGAAGATCCAGCTTGTAAGTACTCTCTCCCGTCTTGTCTAGGATTAAGTAGGGTCCATAAAACCTAGGTGATAATTTCTGATTTCTACGCATCACCACTGTGTTTTGCCTGAACGGGCGCAATTTTAGATACACATACTCTCCCACTGCAAACTTTCGGTCAATTCTTCTTTTATTTGCATTCATCTCCATCCTTTCTTGCGCAAATTTTAAATTCTCCTTGAATGCTTGTTGCTGCTCTTGTCTTTTCCTCACCATCTCCTCACTGTCCACTGATTCAGTGGATGGAAAGGGGCATATGAATAGGATTGGGGGGGTGTAACCATACATAGCCTCAAATAGGGTAGTTTTGAGGCTCGTGTGGTAGTTGGTATTGTACCAATGCTCTGCTAGTGGTTACCATTGAAACCATTATTTCTGGTTCTGTTTTACCATGCATCTGAGGTAGGTTTCTAGGCATTGATTCAACCTTTCTGTTTAGCCATCCGCCTGAGGGTGATAGGATGAGGTTAAGGCTAATTTGACCCCCAACAATTTAAATAACTCCGACCATAAGGTACTGGTAAAGATAGGATCCCGGTCAGTGACTATACTTTCTGGCAAGCCATGTAGCCTCACAATGTTGTCTAGGAATAGTTGGGCTATCTTCACTGCAGTATATGGATAACTAAGTCCAATGAAATGGCCTAGCTTAGTAAGCCTATCAACCACCACCAAAATCACACTTCTACCTTGAGATTTAGGTAAACCTTCAATAAAATCCATACAAAAATGGGTCCAAGGTTGTTGGGGTATAGGTTGAGGATGAATTAGGCCTGGAGTCCCTAGCCTCTCTACCTTGCACTTGTTGCATATATCACAAGCCCTGACCCATTCTGCAACTTCTCTTTTTAATCATGTCCAGTAGAAATATTTCTTCACTCTCTGATAAGTCCCCTCTGCTCCTGAATGCCCCCCTAAGGCAGAATCATGTAACTCCTTGATAATGTTATTCCTTAAGTGTTTCAGACCTCCCACCGCCACTCTGCCCTTAAACCTCAGTAGTCCTTTTTCTACTTTGTAGTCAGGATAGTCCTGACTTCCCACTGCCTTTGCTTCTATAATCTTGATCACCTCTTTATGTGTTTGGTAACTCTCTGTCACCTTTTCAATCCATGTGGGTATGACTGTGGTCACAGCCAAACATTTTGACTCAGAGTTCATTTTCCTGGATAAGGCATCAGCCACCTTGTTCTCCCTACCCTTCCTGTAAGAGATGGAATAATCATACCCCAGTAATTTTGGAATCCATCTCTGCTGTAAGGGGGTTGTGATCTTTTGATCCATCAAGTGCTTCAAAGCTTGTTGGTCTATCTGAATCACAAAGTGCCTCCCTTGTAAATATCCTCTCCACTTCCTAACAGCCATTAACACAGCCAAAAACTCCTTCTCATAGGTAGATAAACCCATGTGTTTGACTCCCAATGCCTTACTGAGATAAGCAATAGGCTTCCCTTCTTGAGAAAGAACAACCCCAATCCCTGTCCCTGAAGCATCTGTTTCCACAGTAAATTCTTTAGCAAAATTAGGTAAAGTTAACACAGGGGCTGCTATCATCATTTGTTTGAGTTGTTGGAAAGCCTCTTCAGCTGTTGCAGACCACACAAATGCTCCCTTTCTGAGTAGGTCAGTTAAGGGTCGGCTAATAGCTCCATAATGCTTAATGAATTTCCTCTATTATCCAGTCAGACCGAGGAAGCCCCTTAAGCCCTTGACATTACTAGGGGAAGGCCAATCCGCCATGCATTTTACCTTTTCTGGATCAGTGGCTACTCCCCTATGTGATATTATGTGGCCTAAGTATGCCACTGATTCTTCCCCAAAACAGCATTTGCTGATTTTGGCAAACAAGGTATTCTCTCTCAGAATCTCTAGGACTTCTCTTCCTTCCTTCAAATGAGTCTCCCACGTATGACTGTATATGAGAATATCATCAAAGAACACCAGAACTGACTTCCTCAGTTTATTCCTGAAAATTTGGTTCATCAATGACTGAAAGGTTGCTAGTGCATTACAGAGTCCAAATGGCATTACCAGGTATTCAAAATGGCCATGATGGGTTCTGAATGCAGTTAGGTATCTGGACTCAGGGGCCATCAATATCTGATGGTATCCAGACCTAAGATCAATTTTTGAAAAGTATTTGGCTCCAAATAATTCATCTAACAGCTCATCAATTAGGGGAATAGGGTAGTCATGCTTCACTGTCAGACTGTTAAGGTATCTGTAGTCTACACACATTCTCCATGTTCCTTCTTTCTTTTTCACCAGTAGAACAGGGGAAGAGAAGGGGCTCTTGCTATGTTGAATTTCCCCATTCTCTAGCAACTCTGCCACTGTTTTTTCTATTTCATTCTTTTGGTGGTGTGACACCCTGTAGGGAGCTTGTTGTTTGGGGACACTCCCCTGTTTCAGCCTTATTTGATGTTCCACCCCTCTCTGAGGAGGTAGGCCCTTAGGAATTTCAAAGACTCCTTTAAATTCCTTCAGCAATACAGCTAACTCAATGTTAAAACTTTGCTGCTCAGCTAGCTCCCTGGCCTCTTTCTCCTCTATCTGCCACAGCATGGGATCTTCACGATTTGAAGATTCCTCCTTGAGGTACTGGTACATATCCAAAGAGTTAATTTGGTTACAGCCCTGCTTCCCTCTTGCAGCATACAGTTTTATCCTCTTTCCCAAATGACTTAGGGACAAGGACATCTCTTCATAATTTAGCATTATAGGAGAGCCTAATTTCAACCAATCACTACCTAGGATCATGTCATATCCTTTAGTAGTTAGAATCCTGATATTAAACACAAACTGATGGCCCTGCATAGTCTACTTATATCCCATCACTTTCTCCTGACTGATTAATTTGCTCCCATTGGCCACCATCACTTTCAGCTGTCTCACTTCTTCCACCTTGCATTCTACTTCCTTGATAAATTCAGAGTTCAGGAAGCTAAGAGTACTTCCAGTGTCAATCAAAATTCTGATCTTCTTTTGGTTCACTTCCCCTAACACCCTCATGATGCTCCCTCCTGATTCCTCTACTATGGATCCCAAACAAATAATTGCCATGCCCAATTCTTCTTTGGCATCTCCAAATTCTTCTTCTTCCTCCCCTGCTTCCAAACTGTGTATATAATCATCTTGCTCTTCACTTGTCATAATGATAAAGTTGATTCTCTTGTTGCATTTATGCCCGGGAACAAACTTTTCATCACAATTATAGCATAATCCTCTTTCCCTCCTTTTATCCATTTCAGCAGGAGTCAATAGTTTGAAATCAGACCTCTTAGTTGATATACTTGCCCTCTGAGGTGCTGGTTTCATAGATACAGAGCCCTCCATCTTTTTGGAGTAGTTTCTGGTAGTCTCGCTCAATTTCCTGGATAAGGACTCATTATTAGAGCATTGCTGCCTAGAGAGATGTATGGCAGTTTCAAGGTTTGGAATAGGAAACATTTTAACAGCTGCTCTAGTGTCCTTATCTAACCCACTTAAGAAACTAGCAGTCCAATATCCCTCTCCAAACTGTCCACATTGAGAGTGGATCATAAATGATTTAAGTTGCTCAAACTTTTCCACATATTCCTCGAAGTTGCCTTCATTCACCAGTTTGTTAAATTCCCCTATAATAGCTGACTCTTGAAGATCTCCAAACTTAGTAGTTACTATTCCTATAAATTGGTCCCAACTGATTTGTTCTCCCTTAATAGGCAAGTTGTCATACCACTCTGCAACTTTTCCTTCAAAGTGAAGGGAAGCATAAGAAACCATTTGATCTTCAGGGATAGTGGTTACCATTCCCCATAATGTTCTGCACCTCTGGATCCATCCCCTAGGGTTTCTGCCATCAAACCTAGGGAAATCGATTTTGGCTCTAGAGACCATGATTCCTGTGCTCCCTCCTCCTCTATTCTCAGCCCAACTCTGCTCTCTAAACTCCCTCTCCTGGAAGTTTCTGCTGTTTAGCCTCCCTCCTCCCCTCTGGTACCCTGAACTCCCTCGAATTCCAGGGCCATGTCCATAACTATGGGGTAAGCCCCATTGTGGGTTTCCTGCTCCCAATATAGACCTTTCTCTGTCCTCCCCCTGATGTCCCATGTTGACTCCATTTAGGTCCATATTCCCTCCCTCTTCTCTATGCCTATTACCAGAGCTTTCCCCTTGAAACGTTGTTGCTGGTGTGGGTTGTCTGTGGGTTGGGGTGTGGTTGATGTCTGAGTTCTGAGTAAGGTTTATCTGGTGGTGGTTTTGTGTGTTTAGGCTGGGGTTAGGGTTTCAGTTAGGGTTTGGGAATTGGAGGTATGGGTTCCCTGGTTGTAAGTTAGGGTTTGTGTTTGGGAAGTTGGGGTTTGGGTTGTGGACGGTAAAGGTAGGGCTTAAGAAATTAGGGTTTGGGAAATTCGGATTGGGGAATTGAGGGTTTGGAAAGTTGGGGGTTGGAAAACTAATTGAGGGTGGTGTATATGGTGAATAAGGGTAATTTGGGTAAGCCATGGTTGAAGCCATGGTGTTTAATGCGTTTACCAGGGTCTGGTACTGATTGTTCATTGTTGTAAATCCTTGTTGAATCCATTCTTGTGGGTGTTTTGTCGATTCACAGGTTGGTGGTTCTTGGGCAAGTGGTGTGGGTCTTGGCTGGTCCCCTTCCTCCGACGGGCATGGATCTATCTCCCCTCCCGTGGTGTTTGATTTGCCGCAACAGAGCTCATGATACCAATGTAACAAACGTAGGTCTGTTAAAGTAGTAGAGTCGAGTGTAATTGTTGTAATATTCACTGGGATGTAAAGAAGAAGAGTAGAGCAGGTGAGAGTAGAAAACAGAGAAGATAAGAAAGAAGAGTTGACTAAATTCTGCTTGTCATTTCATTAGTTTCTTCCCATACTTATACAACTACTACAAACTCGCGTTTTTGATAATACAACTAGTAAAAGCGTTAATAACAGACAGGCTGATCTGAGCCGTCCAACCACCTCCTTTCCATCTCTTCAATCTTAGCCACTGATAGCATAGACGGCCTGGATCTTCGAATTGCTCCCTCGCGTCTACGAAGGCCACGTCGACATCTTCTCTCTCTTTTATCTCCTCAACTTCGATCATATGAATCATTACTAACAATAACCCTTCCTCTTCATTCTTGCCCTCTTCGATCAAACTTTCCATCCTTGCCTCAGTCTTCGTCTCAGATGATAGGATTGTTACAGGTTCCATCTCATCCGTCACTTCTACTAACACAGCATCTTCTGCAAGATAATAAAACTTATCTTGTGCAATCTTCTGAACTTGTTCACTAGGCATCTTCATCAACATCTCACCAGCAGATCTTAGATTAAGTCTCCCTCTGGCTTCTCTCTCTTCATTATACTCAACTCTCTGTTTCATGGACCACTCTCCTTGCCCCTTGCTTCCACTTGAAGAAGGCAACTCAGAGTAATCAGGCAAAGGAACCGAGTCATCAACACAAACATCGCTAAGCTTAGACCCTTGCCTTTCGTAGATCTTCCTCAACCTCTCCTCGATCTCATTTGCCATGAGATTGTTTGGCTCTAAGCGCCAAATCCGGCCTACACCTTGCTCTCTTCAAAAGCGCTTTACAATAATCCGGGACGACCTCAAGAGCAAGATTGCACTCATTTATCGCCCTCGGATACTCAGTAACCCCCAATTGCACGTAGCATTTAGCCATGTTACTTCTCAGGTACGCCACGTCAGCATGGAACTTTGGTAGCAATTTGATTGATTTCTCATATTTTAAGATGGTGCCACTATAGTCCCTCCTCTGGAAAAGCCTAGTACCATCATCTTTTAGCTTCTGAGCCATGAACATGAATGCAGCTTTGTCTATATCATAAGGTCCTTGGCTATTGTCATTCTCTCTCATTTGCCTCAAATATAACTCACGCCATTTATCTGCATAAAGGCTCTTGTATGTTTCACTTTGTTTCTCCTTACCACATTTTATCGAACCAGAATCCCATAAGAAGAAAGATTCAACCTTTTTTTTTTGTGTGTTTTTATTTTTAGCCTCTTCTTTCCCTTCAAAGACAATATCAAGAATATGACATCATGCACTATGTGCAAAACGCACGCAATCTTATTCAAACCCTTGAAAAGTTGAATGAGATAATGCGGCTGCAGATATGTTAAAGTATGAAAAAGAAAAGGTAAATGCCAAGAACTGAAATAAAACGTTATGTTGATTTGAAGTAAATAATGGCAGGTAAATATTTATTTGAATCTTCAAGAAAATGAAAACGTAGAGATGGAGAAAACGAAAATTTGCGAAAATTTTGTGAAAAATAGTTAAGAAGAGACAAAAGGAAAAGAGAATGACTAGTGTGCATCATGTTGCACATGCAACATGATCCAATTTTCAATTTTGACCCGGTTTGATCGGATTTGACCTGATTTTCTACTTTATTAAAAAAAAAGTAAACATTTCATGTCTCTCCCGTGTCCTCCCCCTCTTTCTCTCTGCAACTCACCCTCTCTCTCTCTCCTCTCTTTCTCTTTCTCTCTGCAACTCACCCCTCTCTCCCTCTCTCTCTCTCTCTCTTTCTCTCTCTCTCCACTCCCCTCTCTCTCTTTCTCCTACATATGATAAACATGATTCACTTCTTATTTTAACAAACCCCACCAATCACAAAAGCTTCTCAAATTTCACTGTACGAGGAAGCCAATAGCAACTCTCTCTCCTCTCTCTAAACTCCACCGAACATTTGTTAATTAATGTCTCTCCTTTCTAAATTAAGCTTAATCTCTCACAGCAGATGGTCAATAGCCTACGTTTGCATTACTTTAATTAAACCTTAATCCCTACTCCCTGTTTTTAAATATATCTTGTTTCAACTCCATTTGTTGGTTGTTAATAGTTTAATTAACCATCAGAAACCACCCATCATTAAATTAAGCAGCTCCATGTTTTCGGAGGCTGGTTTTGCCTTTGTTTGAAAACCGCTTTCCCCACACCTTACAAAACCATTTCTTCCAAAATAGAACTCTCTCTTTCATTACTCAACTCACTCCAAGCTCAAATTAGTAAGTTCCATAACTCCACTCTCTCTCTCTCTCTCTCTTGTTTTTTTTCCCTCTCCTTTCTCTGCGAAATGTTGTTTGATTAACGTTATTGTGCTTAATTAATGCTAAGTGGGTGTTTGCAATAGCTTAAACTTTTTTTAAGTGCTTAAATTAAGGAGAAGTTGATAAAAGTAGCTTATTAGAGAATTTGAGGTGTGTTTGCAAAAACTGCTTAAAAGAAGAAAAAGTTGAAAAAATAGTGTTTGCAAAATTTATACTGTAGTAACTTATTTTGAGATTTATAAGTAAGATGTCAAATCATAACTTATTCGAAATTACAAATATGTCATTAAGTTGGAGAAGTTGGTTAAAACCAACTTAACCAACTTCAACTTATTCAACTTAAATGTAGAGAATTTTGAAGAATTTAAGTTGTTGAAAACACTCAAAATCAACTTTTCCTTAAATTAAGTCATAAGTTAAAAAAATTAAGTGGTTGCAAATACCCCTAAATGTTTCGGGTAAATAAATGATCGAGCCGATTTCGATTAATCAGTGGAGAAAAAGTGGGTTGAGGTATATTGCGGGCTTGGTCCGGGGTTGGTGGATGAGTACGATGGATTGGGTAGAGCTCGTGAGAAGGGTAATTGATATTTTTTTGTAAATAAATGACACATTTATTTATTGCAAGACACTTTGAGTAGAGATAATTGACACTCTGCTCTCTACTGTGAATTACGGCTTAAACAGACACTCTGTTCATCATTGACACGTTCTTTTATCGTGATTGACACGCACAGTAGAGTCAATTGACACTCTGCTCTCTACTGTGAATTATGTCTTAAACAAACACTCTGCTCATCATTGACATATTCTTTTATCATGATTGACACAAACAATAGAGACAATTAACATTATGCTCTCTACTGTGAATTATGGCTTAAAAAGACACTCCAGTCATCATTGACACGTTCTTTTGTCATGTTTGATACGAATAGCACATACAATTGACATTCTGCTCTCTACTGTAAATTACGGCTTAAACAGACACTCTGCTCATCATTGACACATTCTTTTATCATGATTGACACGCACAGTAGAGACAATTGACACTCTGCTCTCTACTGTGAATTATAGCTTAAACGAACACTGGTTATCATTGACACGTTATTTTGTTATGATTGACACAAACAACATAGACAATTGATACTTTTTTCTTAAACAAATGACACTTCTTTTTCGAAACAAATCGCATTTTTTTCAAAAATAATTGATAGTCAATAAATGATACTTTATTCAAATACAAATGATATTTTTGTTTGTTATGATTGACACTTTGGATAAAAAACAAATGACACATTTATTCATTACAAATGGCATGCCTTACTTATCAAAAAATTCGAAAAAAAAATAAAAAAATTTGTTTGTTACGATTGACACTTTTGTTTGTTACAATTGATACTTTCGTATGCAAAGAGTGACACGTCTGTTCTTAAAATAAATGGGAAAAAACGTTAAAAAAAATGAAAAAAAAGTAAAAAATAAAATTTAAATTTAAAAAAAAATTTGTTTGTTTGCGATTGACACTTTTGTTTGTTACGATTGACACTTCCGTATGCAAAGAGTGACACGACCGTCCTTAAAATAAAGAGGAAAAAAATGTTTAAAAAAAAGTAAAAAAAAAATTAAAAAAAATTAATAATAAAAAAAGGATTAATGATGTCATGCTGACATCAACAGTCAACACGGGTCAATGCGAGTCAACGGGTCAAATACGGGTCAAAATTGGGTAATTGGATCATGTTGCATGTGCAACATGGTGCAGATAAGTTTTTGTCAACGGAAAATGAGGGACCGCATTTCTCTCTGTCTTCAAAGATTGTGGGAGGATGACGTCATCTCTGGCGGTTGACCGTTTGACATATTTTCAATCATTTATTAAAATAAAATATGGTTATAGTACTTTTTACTTACTCATAAATGCCAGAGGTTTAAAGACGTGAGGAAACTGGAATTAAAATGACATAAGAGTTGCGGTCAAATCACAAATTCACCGATGCTTATACATGTCAAGTGAGTGTGGTTGTGGCACATGACTAACATAGTGAAATTAATTTTTAATTTATCAGTGGGTTTTGTAACGCCCCGACCTCCATGAAGGAGCACAGAAGTTGAGACGCCACGGAAAGAAAGTTTTAATACATATTTTCAAACTATTTTTTTTTGGAAAACTGGAATATTTTCCTATTTTAAAACACATCATTTAATGCGGACCATTTGTAAAATGATTATACTTGTATTTATAGGTTTAGCGTAAACGGAAGTAGTTATGAGCTTCAAAAATTAACAAAATATAAGTATTCATTCACATGTTCTAAAGAGTGCAGAAAATTCACGATATAAACCCCCTCATCAGCTCTTTTCCTTCGCCCTTTGCCTCTCAACCTGAAAACATTTGAAAAAAAGTTGGGGCTAAGTACTAGTGTACTCAGTGGATAAGTGAATTTTGAAAATAAAAGACAGTTTATCCATTCAATACGTGTCACAAGGAGGATTTTGGAAATATAAACAACTCCCAGCATACAAAAAACATTTCAGCGCGCGCATTCATGTCACATTTAACAGTTACTCCTTACGGTGAAAGCCCTAACCCCTAGAATCGTAGTTCAGGGGTATCACTTACTTACTTGGGAACCCTGGCCCCTAAAGTCGTAACTCAGGGGTCCCACTTACTTATTTGGGAACCTTGGCCCCTAAAGTCATAACTCAGGGGGTCCCATTTCTTGGTTAGCACTCAGTGGAGATTAGACCACCGGTAACTAACTACGTGTTCACAATCGTTGATCAATGTTTTAGATTAGTCAATGATCTCGATCGATCTCTCAGGAGCATTAAACAGTATAAATGCACAAAAACTTTTCATGGATAACCGTAACTTACAGAGCTTAATAACCCAAAGATAATTTTTAGAGAAAATATTACCCACCTCGAAATTCACTGTGTTGATTTACGCGTATTCCCGACACCGAGGCTATTGCTCTTCCACGATAGGTCCTACAACAATATCCTAAGTTTTAACAACTTGAACTAGCAGCAAGCATACAATTCAGGACTTATATAACGATACCTAATAGTCATTAGGTTAGATCAATGTCGTAGCTATAATCTGTTAATCGTGTGTAGAAGGCCTATTTTGAAAGAATTCCACGGACCATGGTTTCACTCCATAAATTCTAATATTATATATATCTTCCTTAATGAGTCTAGTTTATACTGAATTGGTTTCGTAACAAAATAATAAGTCTTCTAGGAGTTATCACCAAAATAGTACTCACTGTACTAACAGGGACAGTTTCTATCCTACTATAGTTTAGCTACGAGTTGTGGGGCCAAGAGTGCTCTACAAATTCTGAGATTTAACATACGCTTAGGGGACATACATATAAATATCATATCAAAATTTCGCTCTCAATGGATAAGTGATGACTTCAAAATATACATAATAGTTTCCACCAAAATCCATTCTACCGAATGCAAGGCTCCGATTAACTACCAAAAGTTTATAATAAACTGCTTTTGCATGCATGGCTTAAAAATACAAAATAAATATTTTTATGAAGCCCTACGTGTTTAGAGTATTTAGGAAAAAGAATCAAGTCAATATCATTTTTTTGGAGTGAATTATAAACATTTTACTAAGCTCTATTCCGAGTGCATGATTTTTCGGCAGCATAGAAGTGAAAATGCATTACAAATATAAATATTTGTCCGAAAATCACCACACTTTTCATAGATCTGAAAGACATCCTAAAGTTTGTCTCTATAATTTTTTTGGAATTTTTCAAGTAATAGAAGATCGGGTAATTGGCTTTGAAACTCACGGCGAAATCGTAAAACTCGAAACTACGCTCTGCCTAGAATTTCTCTCTACTCTAATCGGATTTTAAACAAGATCTTGCTATCCTTATTGGACCTTATGTGAGATCTATCATAACCCTACATTATTATCCTAGGAAACATTATGCATGTAATATCAATGCATCTCTAAGAACATTTGAGTTGTGAGAAACATAATAGAGAAATTAAACCAAGAGGATTACTTCTTATGCTAAGATTTCCACACACAGCCCCATATCCCTTCATGCATGCACGATTTGAACCAAATCTCAACCCATCAACAACAAGATCGACATTATCCTATCTCAAGAACATCACGTTCGTCGCAAAAAGGAAGAAAATGAGTACAATATCACAAGGTGTAAGAGATACATACTTGATGTATTACACTAGCTACTAAGAACTCCTAAGACTTGCTTCCCTCCCAAAGACGATGCCACAAGCTAGAGGAGATCTTGCTTTTGTAAACTGAGTTTGAGCTTTGGTGTGGAGTCAACTAGATGGTAACAAGTATTTAAAGGAACACAGGCCAAGATGACCAACTCCTAGCCTATCCTCCCTCCATGCATGTGAGCCACGTAAGGGATTGATGAAGGAAATGAATAGTGTCCTATCATGCACTACTACTATGGTGTGTGTAGGCTTACCTCATGGCTTCAATGGTGTTTTCTATCCTAGACCCGGTCTTGTAGACCTGTGGTGTAGGATTAGAGTTGTGTGTTTTTTGGATTTTTTTATTTTAATAACATCTTATGTGTCATGTTTTATAACCACCGGGTCCACAACTTAAGTTGTGGACCGGGTCTAGGATAGAATTTTTCTTTCTCTAGTGGGAGGCAAGGTCCATCATGTGATGTAGTTACTACCTCCACGTGGTGAGTAGCGTATGCAAGCCAAGAGAACCATTCCACTAATTCTAGTGTGTATATATATATATATATATATATATAAGTAGCTTAGGTGTTAATTAAGACATGTAGTGACTTAATTACTCATATAATGGTACCTATAGTGTCACAAATTGGAACTATGTTCTAATGGCAACATAATTTATTATATTATTGTCTAGAAAATTTCTCTTAGTACGAATTTATTATCGGCTTATACTAGTTTAGTCGAATAGCGCGCCGCGATTATCTAAGTCGACACTAATGTATAATGTCACACTTACACTACACATGCATACCGATATTTTAAGACATAATGCGATACTAAACTTGCTCTTAAGACTTAAATACTGATTTCGTAATATATAAAATTTACGGGCTATTACAGGTTTGCTTATTATTACATAAAAATCTTAAATCCTCTATAGACAACGGTTTGTTGGATTACCTTATCCATTCAAAAACAAAAGTGACATGAGGGTATAGCCTATGTATGAGAATATTGTTCACACCACAATTGTGGGAGTTGGAGTTGAATATATTTATATAGAATAAACAATTATAACCAAATACTGAAATTAAGAATTAAATTAAAGATTACATAAAATGATACGATTAAACTTTCTTAACACTATGCATGCATGATGGATGTATCTCCTATGGAGTTATAGGAATGAAACCTATTATTCCTATGTTTTATTATGTTTTGGATGTATATTTTTTACTTAAAATTTATAGAACTGAATATAATTTATAATGTGTCATTGTAACATTATTTTGGAATTTACATGGCACTTACAACTTGTGGTAAAGAAGGTATAGCGGTTAATGTGGGTAGTCTGTGGCCGGAAGAGTATGGGTTCAAAACTCATCAAGATAACTATGTGTGAGTCTGTCACCTATAGTTAGTAGGGTGGTTGAACCCTCCTGCGTTCTTTGCAGGCTAGAACACAGGAGCATAGTTTACCCAGTGCGTATTTCGATAGCGGCTGCGGGTTACCATCGTCATATTCATGAAAAAAAAGGAGTGAAATGAATCATAATGATGCGCATATCGATAGCAGTTGCGAGTTACCCTCGCCATTAAAAAAATCATAATGTTTCGAAAGTGAGTCATTGATAACTTTAGGCTTCATATGGTTTGTGTTATTGACTCTTAAGTTTCTTCATTAAATTTTTATTTTTGCTAGTAATCCAAAAACAGGAATAATTATTACAAATAATGTTGTACTAACGGCTTTTTTTTTAAAAAATATTGCTAACCAAATTAACAAATTAAAAGGCCGTAATATAAGATTGAAATTTCCTCGGAATATTGGAGACGGGTCTAATAAAGAAAATTCAAGTTCCGTTGGTTCCAATACGAATACTGGAAAGTGATGTTGGAAAAATCGGTAATAGGTTTGGAAAAATCGGTAATAGTATATATTATTTATATATATATATATTCAGCCCGTTTAATCGTCTTTTCGAGCCTCGATATTTATCTGATTTATGAATTGAGATATATGACGTCGGTCTACGTTTCGAGTAGATATTTATAATGTGCTTAATTTCTCGATTCCGATTTTCGGTGAGTGAGAAATAAGTGCGCGAAATTGGTGCACGAGAAGTAGGAGTTAAAGTGTTAATAGTTGGGCTTTGTTCGTCGAGCCGACTTAATGGGCTTGAACGAATTTGAACCTAATCTATATCATATTTTGATATAAGATAATATATATATATGTATGTATGTTTACGTTGCATAAGAATTTGAATTGTTTCAAATTCTATTTGTATCCCACGTTTCCAATAGTGAATGGCACTTGATGGCTTCCTAATGATAAGTAACCGATGGTGTTTTGAATGCCATCATCAAGTCATGGCTCTCTCATGAGTGGATGTACACCTATAAATAGGAGCTTGTAGAGTTCATTTGATACACAAGCATTTTTCATACAT
This sequence comes from Lavandula angustifolia, assembly GCA_028984105.1. Classification (NCBI taxonomy): domain Eukaryota; kingdom Viridiplantae; phylum Streptophyta; class Magnoliopsida; order Lamiales; family Lamiaceae; genus Lavandula; species Lavandula angustifolia. Next base: position 16,454,461 of record CM054806.1, on the reverse strand, counting down.
TTCATATTAGTTAAGTTCATCTAGCTCAAGTCCTTGCCTTCCGTCCAGTTCGCCGGAGCTCGAAGATCTTGCGGTGCTGCAATCCTCGAGACGTCGTCGTTTTATCTTTAGGGACGATACGCCGTAAACCGAGAGCACTACCGGGGCATATTTCGTCTTGCGGATAGAGGCTATCCTCGACTCGACGAAGTTTTCTTTTAGACATTTTCGTTTGTTTCTTTTTCCGACTTACCTATTTACTTTGTAATAGCAGCTTGTATTCAACAATCGCAAGACGAAATAATTGTACCTAAGCTGCTTCGAGTAACTAAAAAATATCTTCCTCATCTGCTGCTCTATCCGACGCTGCCACCTCCAACAATGCCATTGCTGCCACCATCTCATCCACCTCCGACGTTGTCGCCTCCTCTGGTAATGTGGTCCCGCCGGTGTCTGTCCCGGTTGTGACCCCGACTTTTGCTAATCCAACCCTTGCTTCCATGTCCGCCGCCACCGATGCAAGGATCGCACTTAACCGTGCTAATGCCACTAACTCGGCATTTAACTTTATTGCGATGTCTTTTGCTTTGCAGAACAATATCCCTTTTTGGAGTATGAATCACCCTAGTGTGGCGGGGAGTTCGAAACCGACCCTGACGGCACCTCTGCACTCGTCTAGAGTGTTGCCCGCTGCCAAGAAGTCGGCCAAGTTTGGTGGAGCCAACTTTAAAAGGTGGCAACAAAAGATGTCGTTCTACTTGACAACATTGGGGTTCACGACCGTGCTGATGGAGAATGCACCCGGTCCTCCAAGTGAAAACGAGGAAAATACTGAAGTCCGCATAGCCTACGAAAATTTCCTAACTTCTGACTATTTTTGTAAGAACTTCTTACTTAGTGGACTAGATGATAGTTTGTACAGTGTATATGCAAATGTAAAGCCCTCCAAGGCAATTTGGGAGGCACTTGAAAGAAAATACTGTACTGACGATGCAGGAACCAAGAAGTTTGTAGTCGCCAAGCTTTTGGACTACAAAATGGTGGACTCTCGACCGGTCATAGAGAAAATTCAAGAGTTTCAACTCATTGTCAATGATGTCCACGCCGAAGGAATACGTTTGCCAGATGCTTTCATTGTGGCAACCGTGATAGAAAAGCTTCCCCCGAGCTGGAAGGACTTCAAGAGCTACTTGAAGCACAAGTGAAAGGAAATGACGCTTGAAGATCTTGTTGTCAAGCTCCGCATCGAGACCGATATGAGGACTCGAGATGGGAAGAGCAAAGCACCCGTGGAACCGAGAGTTAACTTCACAGAGAAAGGTGGAAACTCCAACAACTCGAAGAGAGGGCGTCCGAATAGCAACCCCAAAAGGAAGGGCAAGGTGCAAGCCCGCAAGTTTGAAGGGGACTGCTACAACTGTGGCAAATCCGGCCACATGTCCAAAGACTGTCGAAAGCCGAAGAAGAAGAGGGCTCGTCAAGCCAATATGTTGGAGATTGACCTCACTGAAGCCGACCTTGCGGCTGTTGTCACCGAAGAAGCAAATGTCGTGGAGAATGAAGGGAAGTGTTATATTGATACCGCCGCCACGGCACATGTTTGTGGTGATCGAAGCCGCTTCACCAAGTACAAGAGTTGCCAAGGGAGGAAGCTCAATATGGGTAGTCAAGCCTCATCTGAGGTAGTTGGCTATGGTACTGTGGTGTTAAGGTTGAGCTCCGACAAGAACCTTACTCTTGGAGAGGTGCTGCATGTCCCCGACATCCGGAAAAATCTTGTGTCCGGCTCTGTACTAGTCAAGAGAGGTTTTAGACTAGTTTTTGAGTATGACAAATTTATCTTGTCAAAATTTGGTATGTTCCTAGGAAAAGGTTACCTGTCTGAGGGCCTTTTCAAATTATCTGTAATGACAATTCGCCAAGAGCCCCTTGAGGGCAAGAATAATGAGAACGAAGCTACTTCCTCCTACTTGATTGAGTGTTCCGATTTATGGCATTCTAGATTAGGACATGTTAATCTAAATGTGATAAAAAGATTAGTTAATCTCGATCTACTTAAAGTAAATGAGTTTAACAAAACCAAGTGTGAAGTTTGTGTTGAAGCAAAATTGGCTAAGCTACCGTTTCATTCTGTAGAAAGAAATACAAAACCTCTAGAACTCATTCACACTGACGTATGTGACTTAAAGTTTGTACAAACTAGAGGTGGGAAAAAGTATTTTATTACTTTTATTGATGATTGCACCAAGTATTGTACTCTTTATCTTTTAAGGAGTAAAGATGAGGCGATTGAAGCTTTTACTAACTTCAAAGCAGAAGCAAAAAACCAACTTGATTGTAAAATCAAAATGGTACGAAGTGATAGAGGTGGAGAGTATGTAGCTCCTTTCGAAGAGTTGTGTAAGACAAGTGGTATTATTCATCAAAACCACTGCCCCTTATTCGCCTCAATCAAATGGTGTAGCTGAAAGGAAGAACCGAACTTTAAAGGAGATGATGAACGCCTTGTTAATTAGTTCTGGACTGCCCCAGAACATGTGGGGAGAAGCCGTTTTGACGGCTAACTACTTATTAAACAAAATACCTCTAAAAGGTAGAGATGTTACTCCTTACGAGTTGTGGAAAGGAAGGAAACCTTCCTATAAATACCTCAAAGTGTGGGGGTGTTTGGCTAAGGTAGAAGTGCCTTTGCCTAAGCAAGTTGCAATCGGACCTAAGACCGTCGATTGTATCTTTATAGGATATGCACTAAATAGTAGTGCATATCGATTTGTCATTCATAAGTCGGCTGTGCCCGATATGAATGTTGGAACTACTATTGAGTCAAGGAATGCTATATTCTTTGAACATATCTATCCATGTAAAAAGGATGATAAAGTTGAGTCGAGCTCTAGTGGTGAAGCAAGAGAAGTTGCTAGTAGTTCTAGAAATGTGGGGGTAGAATCCGCTACGCGTAAAAGGCAAGCTACCGATGTTGAAACATTAGAACCAAGAAGTATCACTAGAGCAAGAGTTGCTAAGGACTTCGGTCCTGATTATGTAGTTTTTCTTTTGGATGAAGAACCGCGGTCTATAAAAGAGGCTCTTTCTAGACCCAATGGCCCACTTTGGCAAGAAGCCGTCCAAAGTGAAATTGATTCCATCATGCAAAATCACACTTGGGTCTTAGCAGATTTTCCTGAAAGTTGCAAGCCCTTAGGATGTAAATGGATCCTAAAAAGAAAGTATAAGGCAGATGGGTCAATTGACAAATATAAAGCTCGTTTAGTGGTTAAGGGTTTTAAGCAAATTGAAGGATATGATTTCTTCGATACTTATTCGCCTGTAACGAGAATTACGTCTATCTGTGTGCTTCTCGCGATTGCTGCTTTGCACAATCTTGAGATTCACCAAATGGACGTGAAAACTGCCTTTCTAAATGGAGATTTAGAAGAAGAAATTTATATGGAACAACCTGAAAGGTTTGTAGTACCTGGCCAAGAGCGAAAGGTATGTAAGTTGGTGAAATCCCTATATGGGTTGAAACAAGCACCATTACAATGGCACTTAAAATTCGACGAGGCTATGTTGTCGAATGGTTTTAAGATTAATGAATGTGACAAGCGTGTTTACATAAAGAAGACAAATAACGGTTTTGTAATCGTTTGTCTGTATGTAGACGACATGTTAATTATGGGACAAAACCTTCAAGTCATAAATGACACCAAGCGTATGCTTAAGAGAACCTTCGATATGAAAGATATGGGAGTTGCTGACGTTATTCTTGGAGTGAAGATTCAAAGAACTCCCAAAGGGATTGTTTTGTCTCAATCTCATTATATTGAGAAAGTACTTAAGAGGTTTAATGCCTTTGATAGTGCGCCGGCAAAAACTCCTCTAGAAGTTAATGTTCACTTGAGCAAGAATAGGGGTGATCCTGTTGCTCAAGAGGATTATGCTAGAGTCATTGGTTGTCTTATATACATCACGAATTGTACGAGGTCTGATCTAGCTTGTCCGGTGAACAAACTGAGTCGCTATACTAGTAATCCTAGTAAAGAGCATTGGAAATCTCTTGTAGGAGTTCTGAGGTATTTGAAATACACTCTTAACTTTGGGCTGCACTACTCGAGACATCCCCGGTAACTTGAAGGGTGCTGTGATGCGAATTGGATATCCGACACTAAAGACTCGTTGTCTACTAGTGGTTATGTGTTCACTATAGGGGAGGAGCTATGTCGTGGAGATCCACGAAACAGACGTGCATAGCCCGATCCACCATGGAATCTGAATTTATTGCTTTAGATAAGGTTAGTGAGGAGGCCGAATGGCTACGTAATTTTCTTGAAGATATTCCATGTTGGACGAAACCCGTGCCACCTGTGATGATTCACTGTGATAGCCAAGCAGCTATTGGTAGGGCCAAGAGTGGGTTGTATAATGGTAAGTCGATACATATTCATCGTCGACATAATACCGTAAGACATTTGATCACGAGTGGGGTTATCTCTGTAGACTATGTCAAGTCTATAGATAACCTAGCGGATCCGTTAACTAAGATTTTGAATCGAGATCAAATGTATAAGCTCGTAGAGGGAATGAGAGTTAAATCCACAAGTTAAAGACGATTATAGTGGATACCCAACCTTGTAGATTGGAGATCCCATGAACTTGGTTCAATGGGAAAACTAAACTATATGAGTCTGTTGATACCACACTCAAATAGTCTATTCCCTAAAAGAGCTCGAGAGTGTTGGTGACCTGTCAAGTGGTGAGGTTAAGTCTTTGACTTTTAATGATTCTTGGATGCCTTGAGAAGGTGGAGTATGGCAGGATACTCGAGTAAGAATTACCTATGTAAGTGAGAAGTGAGGGCCGCTTCTATGTAACACTTATGAATCAAAAGAGGTTGTCCATGGCCTGTAAAGGACACAAACGTGAGAACGGATGAGGTTGAGACTCTATAGTGTTAGTGCTATTGTCTTAGTATACACCATGGAGGAATAGTTCAAGGCCACGTGTCCACTAATCCGCTGGTATGCTCGATAGCACTGACTAAGGAAGGTTCAAGGTCACAAGCCACCTACCCTGATGTTTTATTGTCTCTTGAGGACAGAGATGTGTGTCTGCATACATGCATTTGGCTATTTCCACTCATGTGGGGGATTGTTGGAAAAATCGGTAATAGGTTTGGAAAAATCGGTAATAGTATATATATTTATATATATATTCAGCCCGTTTAATCGTCTTTTCGAGCCTCGATATTTATCCGATTTATGAATTGAGATATATGACGTCGGTCTAAGTTTCGAGTAGATAATTATAGTGTGCTTAATTTCTCGATTCCGATTTTCGGTGAGTGAGAAATAGGTGCGCGAAATTGGTGCACGAGAAGTAGGAGTTAAAGTGTTAATCGTTGGGCTTTGTTCGTCGGGCCGACTTAATGGGCTTGAACGAGTTTGGACCTAATCTATATCATATTTTGATATAAGATAATATATATATATATATATGTATATTTACGTTGCATAAGAATTTGAATTGTTTCAAATTCTATTTGTATCCCACGTTTCCAATAGTGAATGGCACTTGATGGCTTCCTAAATGATAAGTAACCAATGGTGTTTTGAATGCCATCATCAAGTCATGGCTCCTATAAATAGGAGCTTGTAGAGTTCATTTGATACACAAGCATTTTTCATACATTTCATATTAGTTATGTTCATCTAGCTCAAGTCCTTGCCTTTCGTCCAGTTCGCCGGAGCTCGAAGATCTTGCGGTGCTGCAATCCTCGAGACGTCGTCGTTTTATCTTTGAGGACGATACGCCGTAAACCGAGAGCACTACCGGGGCGTATTTCGTCTTGCGGATTGAGGCTATCCTCGACTCGACGAAGTTTTCTTTTAGACATTTTCGTTTGTTTCTTTTTCCAACTTACCTGTTTACTTTGTAATAGCAACTTGTATTCAACAAGTGATTCTTCTAGATCCATTGATTTGGCTCACTTAATACCAGATTCAGATATCCAAATAGTGATCCGTCGAGCGGATGAGAGTGGAAGAGATATGCACCCTTTAAATTCTCCAACTCAAAACAAACATAAGACACATTTATATACTGAGTGTGAATCTAGGGGGATGCATGCATAATGTTTATTTTTTTTTTATGTATTTTTTATACATGAACTCTATAACTTTATAGTTTTGTCCATTATGCGTAAAATATATAACAATTATGCATAAGGAATATTCTATAGCATATGCATTCCAAATCATCAAATAATAAGATGAAGGGTACACATTACTTCTTAATTCTTATGTTAAAAGAGGCTTCCTGTATAACATATTCATTATATAGGGTATAATATTTTAAAAAACACAATAAAAGCCAAAAAGCAAAGCCCACGATAAAACATAACTAAAGAGTTACAAAAGTCCAAAACAACTATATCAACTACGACATAAGCGATTATTTTCTCCGCATAAAATAATCTGCAAATGTAAGAGAAATTCAAAAGGCTTGTTACGTTGTTAAAGCAAAGAAAATGTTAGAAAGTAGAATGAGTTTGGACGACCAAAATCTCCGAGGTGGAATTTGAGAAAGCGGGCAAACATTGACGAGCACGTGCCTGCATGAGCAAAACTCATTCACTGCCATTTGTGCACGTCCACAATTTCTCTTTTTTTTTTCCCAATTTTTTACCCTACAAACTTCAACTAGGACAACAAATCCTGCAAAAAAAGGAATTTGGAAAGTAATACCACTCAAGATTTTGGGACACGATTCCATTTAATTCCAAGCTATGCCTATAAATAGGACAAAATATTATTAAACCCTTATAGAATAATAACAATAATATTTGGAGGATTCTCGCCCAGTTTTTCTGTCTTTCAAAATGGTGGTTGTTGGTGGCGAGGAAGAACAACTCAGAGTCGGTGGCCGGATGGCGGAAATTGGGGCTGTAATTTTTGGTTTTGATACGTTTACAAGACGGGAGGCCGACGACGATGACGACGTTCAAAGTTTTAATCTATGCTAGTAAATGAACAAAATAAGCGCTAGAAGGAGGGGTTGAACCTCCGACTTTGTGGTTAACAGCCACACCGAGATCACAAAAAAATGATGTTAAGCTTGTCACAAGCGTCTTACATTGACACTGTTATTGCTCGTTTTAGCATGCAAAATGCCAAAAGAGGTTCAGTACCTTTCAAACATGGCATTTTTCTATCAAAAAATCAGTGCCCTAAAACGCCTGAAGAGATAGAAAGTATGAGGCTAGTACTATATGCTTCCGCTGTCCGTAGCCTCATGTATGCGATGCTTTATACGAGACCAAATACCTCATATGCTGTAGGCATGGTCTCAAGATATCAGTCTAACCCTGGAAAGGAACACTGGACTGCGGTCAAGCATATTCTCAAGTACCTTAAACGGACTAGAGATTATAGGCTTGTTTACCAGTCAGACAGTCTAGTGTCTTTGGGTTATACAGACTCGGATTTCTAGGCTGACAGAGATGAGAAGAAGTCTACCTCGGGTTATGTGTTTACCTTGGGAGGTGGAGCCATTTCATAGAGGAGTGCAAAGCAGAAATGCATTGCGGACTCAACCATGGAAGCAGAGTATGTGGCTGCTTCAGAAGCTTCGAAAGAGGTAGTTTGACTCAAGAATTTCCACCTGGATCTTGATATTGTTCAGAAATTACCTAAGGCGATCACGATTCATTGTGAAAATGCGGGTGCAGTGACAAATTTTAAGGAACTTAGATCTCACAAGGCGTCTAAACACATAGATAGGAAGTACCACATTATACGAGTATTCGTAAATCGAGGAGACGTGGTGATTGACAAAATTGGAATTAAAGTCAACCTAGCTAATCCTTTCACAAAGAGCTTACCACTCCCGGCTTACGAGAAGCATGTTCGTAGCTTAGGAGTGGTAGAGATGCCCCCACCAATTAGGACTCCAGAAACTTTTATATAAGTGGGAGAAGATGCAGTGATAGATAAGATAGATAGCTGAGTACTAGTTTGTACCTAGAACTGACACATTGTATACTAAAAGTTTACTTTAGTATAAGTGGGAGAATTTTTGGGATTTTGTATACTGGAAGCAAATTTTATGCTTGTATACAATGTATTTTGTCCCTACCACTATTTTATTATCCTATCCGTTAAATATATATATTTGCACATGTAATCCTTTCTCTTGTACAAAAGTTAGATTTGTGTAGTATATCGGGTATCACAGAAAAGACAAATTGGTTGAACTAACAAGATATAAACACTTATCACAACTGAGATAACTTAAGGATAAGTTGTCGGTTTAAGTTGCTGTTTAGATAAGAAGTGGCTTGTCTTAGCTGCGTGTCTTTACTGGTACACTTAAGGTGGTGTATTGATGGATCACAGTGAGATGTGTTCTCCTGATTGACCTAAGTGGAGAACCAAGATCTCGGTGACTTAGCTGGTCTTAAGCTTGATAAGACTTCAGCTGAACGCATTTGGATATCTATCACTTTGACCTACTATGGTGAACGTCATCGCGACCGTATCTACATATCTTGGGTGTTAGTAGTTATTTGTGGCTCAGGATGGTTATCTGTATCTTGCAACCGTATCCTTGTAAAATGGGTTAATATCCCCTGAGGAACTCGTAAGGATTAACACACTAAACACGGCCGGTTGATTAAGTTCAGGCGTGTTAATAAGGTCGAGTGGTACTGCTCAGGAATATAATAAGATGTTAATTAATTTAAGCTGTTAGTGAGCTTAATTAATTAACGGATATTTTTATCTTAAATACGGAGATCGATTAAGTCTAAAATACAAGCCCTTGCTCAATTTGGGATAAAGGGGTAAGTCAACACGGATTCTCTAGTGGAATGAATCTGTGTTTATTAATTAATTTTGCTCTGGGCTGAGCATAGATAATTAATTAATTTGAGGCACTGCTTTATTTCTTGTATTAATCCTGATATGGCCCAATCAGTTGCTTATTTATTTATTGTCTCTCAGAAATCATTATTAATAGATTAATGTAATTTTATATTATTTAATAACGTTATTTATCTGGAATTAATTAGCTGGACCAATTAATTGATAAATATTAGTAGCCCAATAGATTAATTAATTATATTATGGGCTAATTATGTGGAAGTCCAATAGGAATATAATTTAATTAATGGGCTACAAATATTAATATTATATTGGCTTTTGAAGCCTATATATATTAGTATTTTGTTCATAAACACACACATATATTTTACAGACGCACACGGCGTTTGAGAGATTGAGAGACATAATCTTATTTTCTCTAGTTCTCTGACCACCCAGAGGGAGAAAAAGGTCGGGACACAGATCAGAAGATCTGACACACAAACAACAATCAGAGCTGCAACAACACACGCAGGAGGAAGGTAATCGATTCTTCACCTCCTATTTCCTTCACTATCATTCCCATGATCGATATTGTAGACTATGATACAGAGGCAAACAAAGCTGCCTATGAAGATGGGTTGTTCTCAACCTGCCATAAAAGATCCAAGGATCCCTATGTGTTTCTAATTACTACAAAATGGGTTGTTTTCATCATAACTTACCCTGTTTTGACATTTTAGCTAAGCAAATGATTTAAAAAATTAATGGATTTTTGGTATGTTCGCACGTGAAAGTCTATTTGATAACAAAAAAGTACTCCCTCCGTCTCATTTATATTGGTCATTGCTTTTTTGCCACGAGAATTAAAAAAGTAGAGTAGGTGATAAAGTAAGAGAGAGAAGATGAGTGAGATGGTGAGAGAGTGAAGGATAAAGTAGGTGTGAAAAATAATAGAATATGAGAAAATGTAGTATTTTATTTTTCTTTTTTTGAAAGGGATCAATATAAATGGGACGAAGAGAGTACTATTTTGAGAATAATATATAATTCACTTAATCCGATAAATTTTTCGAACTCGAAATTAGAAACTTATCAATTCTTTATTTTTTCAATACTAGTAACTGTAGGGATATGAGTCAGTGGTCTAGTAGATCATTGCTAGGGGTTACATAAAACTTGACTCAGTAGATGAGTAGGAACTTAAGTCAATAGTTTATGTAACTATAGGGACGATATTGTAATATTTGTTATTGGGGAAATTGTAGTAATACTGAATTATATTGTTATAGAATTGAAGATCCCAAAACCCTGTCCTGACCCTGTGTGTGTGTTTGAACCGTATAGGCTAGACTTGTTTGATCGTTATAGATTATTTTTCGTCTCTGTAAGGGGTGTATTGTTGGACTGAACTTCAGTAGAGAAGTTAAAGTTCCAGAACCTCAAGTCATCGGTTCAGTAGAGCTCAGTAGTCTTCGGAGTCAATTGCTGACAGCACTCAGTAGAAGATTCTCATCAGCAAACTTTGGAAGAACACTCATATGATCCTTTGATCTACTGATTGAGTAAGAGCCCCATTGCTGTCTTCGAGTCAAAACCTGACTACATTCAGTAGAATATCTTTTTCAGCTGACTCAAATGAAGTCTCAGTACGATCAACCTTTGATCTACTGAAAAGCTGCAACTCAGTTGCAGACCGTACAAGGAAAAACGACTGCCTAATCCTTATCAGTCGAATGTCAGCAAAGATCATTCAGTATACGAGATTCAGAGAGTCAACTCAGGTAGAAGACTGATGTCTGACAAGTCTCACCTACCGCAAACCTCGACCTATGAGAAGCAAGCCAAGCTTACCGTCTCTGACACAAAAACTGCTCTCATGCACAGAATGCCAACCACTCTGCGGCGACATTTCGAAAATATATGGTCGTTTTCCTTAGAGTTTTGTGACACGTGGCATCGTCCTCTCCAACGGATACATGCCTGAGTCACAACTATTAATAGAGAAGAGTCTCCAAGCTCAACGTACGGGACATCAAGGGAACACAAGCTTACAAGCATACAACTCTCTAGCGCACTCAAAGCCAACACAACGAAGAACTTGCTCACTGAATATCCTTAGTTCTTCTCTCTAGAGAATCTTTAGTTCCCTTCTCTTTCTAAGCATTTATTGTAATGTCTTTAGCTTAGAAACTTCGAAGGAGTTCACATTTTGTGAATCGTTCTTATTGTAAGAATCCTTCATAGTTGGAGATCATCCCCTCCCCTTCAAACTTCGGTTTGATTTGTAAAGTCGATAAAGACTATAACTTAGAAGGGTCTGTCCAGTGCACAGATTCCTTGCCGAGGCTTGCTCAGATTAATCAACAAGAACTCATGTTCAGTAGGACCGTGGATGTAGGATCTTGCATATCCGAACTACGTTAAAAATTACTTGTGTCGTTTATTGTCTTATTGCATTGTGTTCAAACTGTTTACAAAATAATCCTTTGCATAAAACTGACTTGAAAAGTGTACCAGCCAAAACGGTTTTGGTTTGCATAAAAACGTTTTCAAGAGACGAAGTCAAACGGGCCCCACACTTATCTGCACAACATTCTGCGAATGAACTTCTCATACTGACCTCAGTCACTAGAAGGGACTCAGCTGCTGAATCACTCTACCCGCGATCAGAAGGTTTATCTGGCACTGAATTAGTTCAGTAGCAAAACTCAGCAGTTGTTGACTTTCGCGTTTGAGAAAAAACTTGCAATTAGGTGTATTCAACCCCCTCTACACCTGATACTCCTCTCCGGACCAATAATAACTGTTTCAGATTTCATTATATTATTATCATTATTATAATAATAATAAATAATTATTATTATACAAACACTCGAGTCGGTTGGAGTTATTTAACAATTTATTTATTTTGAACATTCTCCAAGCAAGCCGGCAAATAATCCGACTTGTAGCAACTTAGAAGAACAAGGAGAGAGGAGAGAGCGAGAAAAAGGTTGAATTTCACGTCTATAATTTACAGTCAAAACTAGTGCTTCGGAGCAAGACTTTCTCCACTTGCTCCGAAGATGCTCCGTGATAAATCGCTAATTCCCACTCGGTGAGATTTCAGCTATTATTTTATTTCGCTCGAATTGCAGTTTGGATTAGGGCGTTCAATTGAATTTAAAGAGTTTAATTAAAATGACTGAATCAACATTTTCTTCCGATTACGTAAATCGTATATGTCGGTGTAAATTGTTTCTGAGGATCGGATTTGGCTCAATTATGCTGATTTGATTAGCTCCATGGTGATGTTGGTAATTTTCCTTTTCGGGATTATCTTGGATCAATTACTGCGTTCCTTTTTTTTTGGGTTAAATTCTTTGTGACTTGTTGTGGCTAGTTTCTTATTTCATATGCCAACTTGCTGAAAATTGTGTGCTTCAGTTGAAATTTGAATTTGTAGGTGGTTAAATTTGCAGTTTCCTTGACAGGTGATTGCTACTTAATTGGTTTCTTGATTTTTTATGCAATTGTTTTATTTACAAGCATGATGCATCATTGACGAGGCTATCAATGTAAACCTCTTAACATATTGAATAGTTTATCCGTTAAGATTGTCTGATACACTTTTTTTATCATGTTCTGTGGGAATCATAAAATCTGGCAGGCACGAGTTGTTGAGTATGGTTAAAAAGCACTCGAAGTTGATAGGAAAAACCACGTTGGACGAGGAGGAGTCACCGGGTGATTTGGAGATGGACACTGGCTTCTGGCATGATATCATTGACTTCTATTTTGTTGGCAGTAGGGAGTCTAGGGGGCGTGAGGATGATGATCTTATATTCTTTGTTAGAAAAATGGTATCTTCTATCTCTATAACTAGCAATGTTCAGTTATTCTTATGGAACTGCGGAGGTGCTTAAGTGCTTTTATTCATGCAGAATTTGGAGCCGCAAAGACCCGATGGTGATGTAGGAGGCAACTCTCCTTACTTTGTACGCAGGTGGGCACCTAAGGTAATTGGAAAATAGGATACATTGTATTGATTGTTACATAACCATTATGTGTCTCCTATCTATATATGGTGGAGATCAAGTTTGATTTCTTTGTCTTCTAGTTTATTCAGAGGACTTTTATCTGTTCCGGGTGTGTTTTCATATTATGCATTGAAGCTCTATTCAGACTGTTCACCTATTTGACATCTACATGAATGGAAAAATTAATTAGGCGGGTTCACGTATTGTTAAAACTGAGTTTGTGTGGTTTCTAATTTCTCATGCAGTCATTTATGAGCACAGGGAAGACTGTAAGGGAATTGTGACATTGCCTGACAACACAAAAACCTGAATTGATTTGGAGGCGCTTGCTATTTAATATTACTCTCTTCTGTTTCTTTATTTTTACATTGCCTTGTGGCGTGGTAGTCCCTTGTTATGATCATTTAGGCAACTGGGTTGCATATATTCAAGCATTTCTATCCTCAACATAAGTTACATAACTTGTGAAGCATGACCTCACCCCTTCCCTTTTGGGTTGCCATACCTTGAATACTAAATAAAGTTTTCCTGAAGCCTAGAAACGAGCTTTCCATGTATACCTTATATTTAATGTGTGTGTTACATCAAGCTTTTTGCATCTGAGGGTAAGTTGAGCGCTTGTTCTATATAATTTTGACATGCTTGTCTGCTTACTCTATTCTAGGTAATGCAATTTTAGATGGTGCAGTGATATATTTATTTATGTTCTATTCCTTTTTGTCTGACAGTTGGATGAACTAGTTGGTGAGGGTTCAGTGATTATAGATTGGAGGCGATCTTTTTATCTGAATTTGATTGCTCATACCTCCTTCAGTGTCACTGTAGCAATTTGCAGGTAATTTTCATCTTTCCATGGTCTGCAGAACTTTACTTCGAAAACTTTTGATAATACCAGTCTTATGTTGTGTTTTGCATTTTTTCTTTTTGGTTGATAATATTTATTTGCTTTTATTATATTGGTCTTGGCCGGTTTAGGCATAGGTTCAATCTTTCACTATATTTGTAAGCTAATATAATGATGCCTATCAATACTAAGAATATGTATGACTAAACAACACTAGAAACTAATATTTTGTTGATAGCAGGCTGTTTGCATAACTAGTAAAGACTGGTCATGCTTTGTAGCAGTTGAAAGTGGTAAAACTGAATGTTATGAATAAAAAAAAATTAAGAATATTCACGATACATAACTTTCACCGAACTTGGAAATGTACAGACACAGTACATACTACATATAGGTTTTTGCTTGTCATGTATGTTTCTGTTAGAACATGCCAAAGTGCGGGATAATAAAGCAACTAGGCTCAACTGATACTTGAACTTAAAAAGATTTGAGAGTTCCTTGCATATATTTAATTGTTATCACATTTCCAGAATGGACAGCTTTAACTTACACTTTGGGAATTGCTTGTAATGGAAGCCCATAGTTATTATCTTTATGTAATGAAGATGTATATCTTCATCTTAAACTTTTCAAATGAATTTAGTATTTTCTTTCCTCTTCCAGTCATCAGGTAATCCGGCAATATCAAGACAGCCAAGGCAAAACTTTGTCTCCTATCTATAAGGTATATGCAGCCGTGGTATGCAGACTTCTTGCTTACTCTTCGTTTAATTCAATAATCTGCTTTCCTTGATATGTTTGATTGATGGAGAGATTAAGCATGGTCAAAATATTGGACCCAAATGCCACCTACTAATAAATGCCAAAGTATTATCTGTAAGATAGGGGCTTCCCCTTAATGCTAGGTCTCGAAATGGCCCAGATTTCTTAAGAGGATGGGACTGGTGGGCTTTGGTAACAAAGAAAGAAGGATACGTTGTCTTCCTCTTGCTGTTGTGATATACTAATACTTTTATTTTCCTGATAACACTCTAACAGAGTTGGTAACTCCGTGTGATATACTAATGCCACCTTGGAGTCAAAAGAATTACTTTCTTGATCTTCGGATCAAAAAAGTAAAAAAAAAAAAAAAGTGTACTTCTTCACGAGCTTTTCGACAACTAATACGCTTTTGGACTACTAATACGAGCCATGTCCAGAAGCGGATATCTATTTTTCACGAGAAGTAGTAGTTATTAGGAGTAATGGGTAGTTATTTGAATGCAGGAGTGAGTAGATATTTTATGTTTTTCCTTATTTTAGTTAATGTCTTTACGATTACTAGAATGTTAGGCTAGTGGGTAGTTAGTTATGTTACTGGGTACTTATGAAAGACACTATGTTGGTGGACTGCTGAGTTGAGTAGTGGACAGTTACTCGTTTGTTGGCTGCTTTGTTGGGTCTGTAAATAGGTCAAAAAAAAAAAAATGGAATGAAAATCAATCTTATTGCCAAATATATATTTATATCTACTTATCTCTATCAATGTCTTAAATCTTATTTGGGTTGAAAGTTGGAAATGAATTTCGCACATAGAAGTATGTAAAATAATACTATCTCCGTCCCATTATAAGTGGCTCATATTCCTTTTTGGGCCATTCCACTGAAAGTGGTTGATACATACAATAATGCTCTAATATAATCTAGTGGGATGCACTAATTTACAACAAAAAAACTTTCTGAATAAGTTTAGAGCCACTAATAGTTGGAGGCAGGTAGTATTTTCTTTGAAGTTGGCTATGTAACTGTTAACTATATCTCTTTTATGCTTAGCCTATTGTGTGTGTCTATAGCATGATAATATTACCTACATTACTAACTTTATGTGTTGTAATAGGTGCGAGATCTGAGGTATAAGACTCATACAACTTAAGCTTCTACGAGGCTTAAGCCTTGAAGGCATTTTCGAATTGCCTCATGTGAGGCGGGATTCAAGACGAAATTTGAGGCGGGATTTTTAAAACATTGATCTCTATATATTTCCAAAATTCATGTTTTCATATGCTTCTGAAGACTTCTATTTTGTTCTACACCCTTGGTCAATTAAAGAAGAAGTTACAATTGCTCCACTTCTTCAAACTCTTCTAGTGCAGAAGTAGGCCTATATCAGTAACCTCCTTCCATATTTTTGTATATTCCATTTTATTGTTCTCTTTCTTAAGAGAACTTGGTATTCACTTCTGTGACTTCAATGGACATTTTATTTTGGTTTTGCTTTCCAATAGATTTTCAAAGATGCATGATAATTGGTTTGCATCAAGGACAAACTTCAGCTCTGTTATTATTATTTTTCCATTGTTTTTTATTGATTTTCGGAATGGAAAATTTCGTGTCTCATGAGACCTGAGAAAAGCTTAACATATCATGGTTGACAGGTTCTGAAGACTGTATATGCATCTCCTAGTCGTATTAACTTTCATTTGGATTCAAGAAAGGCAAGAAGTTTTCATGTCTAGCTATATATCTTTTTTGTCCATTATGCTTGTTCTTGATTGTTACCTCATTTGCATTCAGGAAGTAGAAACAACACCTGCCTATCCAGATATCTGTTTTGCAGTAGATGATTTTGATTCCACTTTTGATGCAGTGGTAAGGTGCTTATTTATTCGTAAATACCATATATATCTGAAACTTTTTCTAGTACGAATTCCTTCATTCATTTTCTAATAGTGGTCTGTTGGGCATCAACAAGTGTTTCTGGAGTTCTTTTTTTTTTCCCTTTTGCAGTCGGGTTTACGTGTATATGTGGTTCTCTGTTCCATGTTTTTCTTGGTCATTATCATAGTATAGTGTCCTTCCATTTTTTTTAGTGATATTTGTTGCTAAATGGTCATTAACTTATGGTTTTCATGTCAATTAAAAGTAGAACATCTAGCTTACTGTTGCATGTGTATGAGTATATACTTGGAGAAAAATGTAGACATCATGCTTAATATAACATACACAACCACTTCTGCAATAAATCATAGCACACCTATAATTTACTTGAAACTCTTAACTAATTCTCTAATTTTCTAGGTAATAAATTTCAGAAGGATATTGATGAACATTACACAATTGGAACTGCTATTTTTGCACAACAAATAAAAGAGAGAGCTACTTTATTTTATTAGGTGTAATACACAAGTAATGTTTGTACTCAAATTTGCTTAAATGATTGGTCAACTTTCTATTTGCTTTTAAAACAATTTCAAGTTTATTCGTGCAGGATTCATAGTCTCGGAAATCATGATTCTTGTTTTATGAATGGTCAACTTGTAGGGCTCATGTATTATGTTTTGTAAAATTAGTGCCCTTTGGCTGGATCCAATTTTTAGTCTTATGACATCGTCTTCCATATCTACTATTATAACAATTTAACCCGCAGGTCTTGACTGATCCAGACCACTGTTATTGTGTCTTACTAAATGCACATGATGGGGCTGCATTTCCACGAGAACGAAAAACAGAGCAAGCTGCTGGGTCAGACGTTTCTTCTTCTGAGAATGTTATGAGTCCCGGCACGATAAAGAACTCCAAAGTAATTTATTAGGAAGTTCTTCCACGAATATCCTTAAAGACTCCCCCTTCCCCCATTACTTGACAACCACGTGTTTTTTTCTTTCCCTTCAGATTACCCTTTTCTCAGGCTTTGTCAGCTATCAAATGGTACGAGAGGCATATGATGGTATTATACTTTGTTCACACTGTTATTTAATGCTATGATGCTTAATACGTACTTGTATAAGTCCACGTCATGTATCAGCATTTTTTCCTAGTCAGAGTTTTTAAGCATTTTTCGCTCAAAATTTTAGGGAAAAAGAAACGAGTTGGTTGTAGCACTTTGATCATGTTGTCCTATTGAGATAGAATGAGGGTGTGCATCCTTTGTTAGTGAGATAAAACCCTAAGAGTCACTTTGTTCCTGCTTCTTTGGTATCAAGTGGACTTGATTTTCTTGTAATTTAGAGCCAGAAAAACATGCTTATTTATGGATTCATCTATGTAGGTATGCTGAGTATTAGACATTCATAGACTGGCAAGAGAGTTATTTTAGATTCAGAATGCGCTATATTTAGACCCCGTTTGGGAGAGCTTATCAACAACTTATTTCAGCTTATTCTAAGAATTAGGCGCTTATGCGAGCGTTGGAGAGCTTATAAAACAACTTATTCTAAAAAAGAAGCTGTTTTTGGCTTATTCATAAGCTGTTATATTTTTTTTTTCAAATTAAGTGTTTATATACAAATGCATTGAAGCACAAACATCTTATACAATTTAAGTGCTTATAACATAAGACTTATGCCGTAAGCACTTTTGTCACGATCATTAAGCTATTTTCCCAAACGGGGGCTTATTCTGCTATTAAGTCTTCTCTAGGATTTGCCATCCGGCATCCTACTTTGTTGACCCTGGGTGGTTTCAGTTGGAATTTTGGTACCTGTATTTGTTAATATTATTTCAAAAAATACATATATTATTCTCTCAAAATTTGGTAATACTTTTTTGTTTCATTACAGAATATGATCCTTGCTGTAGAAGTTCGCTCTCATTTGTTACAGGCATCTCATAATTATCCTTTTAAGTTTGACCAACGGAAAACTTGATTTTGACATCGTTAAACCAGATAATCCGTCATTTAAAAAAAGGTCGCTAATGATTTGCTATTTGCGTGATTTCTTGGGTATTACTCCTATAATTTTTTTATTTCATTTAATCAACTTACGTTTTTTTTTCTTTTTTTTAATCTTCCAGCTGGCAGGAGTGGGTTTGGAAGTCTTCTGTCTCTTGGTCATTCCTCTGGCAAGACTGACAGAATTTTCATGAAAGGTCCTGGAGGGCGTGGTGAAGTTGAAGTGGCTGTTTCTGGTGTCCTAGGTGAGTCAACCAATGCAGTCATCTTTACTTAGAAGTCACAGTGAAATGTTTCCTTTGGTTTGAATTGAGAACAATGTGCATGCATGATTTCACCAAAAGGGCTGTGTATCCTTTTGGGTGCCTCGAGAAGAAAGCAGGAGTGGAAGAACTCTTATCTCCTGAATTTTTATGGCAAAGCCTAAGCAAATATGTACTCCCTCCTTCTCATTAATGTTTCATTCCAAAAATAGACATTAATTAGTGGACCACAATCATCTAAATAAGTGGACCCCACTACTTTATACCTTTATACAAACCATCTTAATCTTCGTCCCCGTGCCCAATCTCAATGGGGCATCAATAATGGGATGGAGGGAGTACAAATTGAATCTGTTACTATGATACCTACTCGGGAAATAGCCTGTTGCTCTTTGACGTAGACTGTTATTTATATTTACTTTTCAACCCCAAGCATTTTCCTATGGATAATAATTTTCCAATATTGGCTTCAGTTCATGACCTAATTGTTCGTGCTGCCCGGTTCGTCTATAAACATAATGATCTATCATGAGATGATAAAGGAGACGAGCATCCTTAGATCTGCATCTTATTTAGTTTCGGCTTGCTTCTATTGGTGCTTTTTGGTACCTCTATTACTTGTGGGACACTCGTTTATTGTTCCGACCTACTTGTGCTTCGAGTTACACGGATTTCTAAGTTTGTACTTTTGAATTTATCATCATATTCTAATAATTTGGAAGCAAGTTAAACTTCTTAAATAGAGCATGTCTTCCACAGATCAAAGCAAGGTGGATTTAGGTCCTCAATCACCGATTCAAGTATCTAAAAAAGGACTTGGTTTAGGAACTATTGTTCGCAAAGCAGCATCTGTGGCAAAGCATGCTTATGCTGCAGCCTCGTCCTCTCCGCATTCGGATGACGAGATGCTCCCCCTCAAGTGCTGTTTAATGTCCATCTCATTGCCGTGGGAGAACATTGCCCATGATCTTCTATTCAAGGTGACTGGTTGGTGTATGTTTGTCAATCCTTTGGTGGCATGAGTGCCCTCTTATTTATCATATAACAATAATGGTTTAAATGAAATCAGTGATCTATTGTAGTAGTTCTTACGAATGACAATACAAGGGAAGAAGAATCTAATTTATGTGTATATGTAATGCAGGGAAGTCCAACTGTCAGCTTGTAACCATCGGATGTAGTTTCGAACTTACATAGCCGTTCTATTGTAGCCCGTTGAATATGTAGCCAGTGTTTTCTTTGAATTTGTTCCGGTTTCGAGGGGACAGCTTTTTCTTTTTTATTTTGGGTTGAAGTTGTTAGAAGGTTTCGTTTATGCAAACTGAATTATACTAGGCTTGTAGATACAGATATAACTAAATCGAATTTCTTGTTTCCTTGTCTCATCATGACGTGGTTTATTCCCCCGCGGAGCTGAATTGTTATTTTCGTGTAATACACATTCTTTACATCTAAAGTCGGTCAATATTTGATTCGGTTGAATAATATTTCAGTTTAATAATATTCGGAGTTCCAGTCTAATTTAATTGACCCAATATTTTACGTCCCGATCTCGTACCTATTTGGTCCCTGTAGGTCCTTGTCGATAAATTGAATTAATTAAAATTTGATAATACGTCTCATCACGTCAAATCGAACCAGGAGTATCGATCGGTACCTATCGACATTTTACTAGGACTTCAAAGAGTTTTATGCAGAACACTGTCGCTAATTCGTTGATTAATAGAGTCGAGGCTACGAATTTTTCATCAAAACCATTCTTCTTTATCTTCATTATATATCCTTCCAAGCACCAGATAAAAAATGAAAAGCATCCTTATTATTATCAAATTTAGCGGACAATTCGACAATATGTCGGAATATGTAGGCAATGTTGAACGAGTTGTCTTCATTTCGTTCAATAGTATTTGCATCCCAATTTTACGATAGTTTATCCAATACAATCTCAATTTTTTCGCGCTTTCACCGCAATATGAGATTCATTGTGGGTTTGTTTCTTCGGATTTTGGTCGGACATTTAGAGCCATTGTTGCTACAGATATGGATCTCGTCCGTCTCTACACTACACAAATAGAACCGACTCTATTTCTTGTGCAATCCTAGATCCCTACACTTGATCGAACAAACAACACAATTGCCCCTATTGAGAAATTCGGGTTGAGGTTCATTATTTTAGAGCGCGACAATGGTAACAATCTGGATGGAACAACACACGTAGAGTCGGGCAATGTCGAGTCAGATTCTTTAGAAGAAGCTAATCCCGACACTTCCTTTGATGAAGATGAGGTGTCGTCGGCATTAGTTGAATGATTTGCCGACTTTGCTGCATGGATCCGACAAGAAGGCAGAGCGAACCAATTGATGTCTATGCTCGTTCCGAGGAACCGTGACAGCACAACCGACGAAATAATTTACAAAATCACTGAAGAAGTGAGTAATTGGTTGCTTCTGGTTATTCCTTTCAACACATCTGATTCAGCCATAGTTAGAGATCTAGATCATATTGTGGATCACTTTTAGAAGAGTCGACATTTTGGGAGAAATAATATCTCTTTGCTGCCTGCGCATTTTGGCATATGGAAAATGGGGTTGATCTCAAAGTTACTCGGTCAGATATTGTGCAAGTAAAGTACTGCTGTAGAAGTAGTGGAAGTTGTCCCTTTTCACTCAAAGTTTCCTAAAGAAGAAAAGGTGTACACACAAAGTTGTCCCTCGTCACTGCACACACAAGATTTTAGTTCTACTGCGGGTGACTTCGACCTCCAAAACTCCTTTGAGGATTTGATGGCCGACCATCAGCAATTAGAAAAGTTTTCAACAAGGTTGTTGAAGAAAATGAAGAGTTATCCATCAGACTGAAGGAAACAGAAAAGACAACAAAGGATCTCACAAATGCACAAGACTGTATCCTGAGAATAAGTGAAGAAAGAGTTAATCTAAGGAAAATCTCTCAGGATCATGATCCACAAGTAACTCTACTGTCGAAGAAGCTAACTGACAAGGAGGCTGAGCATGTTAGTTACAATCAACGTTTAGGGATCTCCACTAGGAACACGAAAGATTAAAAAAGTCAGAGGAGACATTCAATATCACTAAAAAGTTCATGAAGTCACACGAATTATTCGAAGGAATGTTGGAGTAACAGCACCTGACCAACCACATAAGTGCTATATGTTATGATCAACAAACTTCCACTTCCCGTCAGACAAGGAACACCTGAAGGAGATGTTCATCCAAGGAACTTTTCAGGAGAACACTATGGAGCTATTCAATATAACAAAGGAAATGCTAAGATGAATGCTACATCGCCATCAAATCATTTTAGAAACATATATCCTGATCTATCCCAATACAGACATCATCCACAACTTCAGTACCAAATTACATAAATCAGGATAAGTATTAGTATCAATATCTACCCCCAAAACGCGAGAATAGACTAAACCCCAACCGACGCAGATATCAGCGTGCTCAGATACATAAGAATCCACAAGGATCAGGAAGGAAGATAGTGTAGTATACTGACGCACATGGAAATCAAATCGGAAACTCTCAGACCATCAGGGTCAAGCAAGTGTGGATTGAAAAAAAAAACTACTAACATGTCAGGACCCAAACAATAAAAAGAGTACCTAAACACTTTTCCTTTGCAGGTATAGAGAGAAGGTTTAAAGGCAACACCATAGGAACTGAAGACTCATGGGTGGTGGATAGCGGATGCTCAAGACACATGACCTACGAAAGAAGTCCATTGATGGACTACAAAAAGATGCAATGACCTCTTATCTCCTTTGGTGAAAACTCTAAATGATATACCAGAGGTTACGGTACATTACCATTTGGATCGGTACAGGTTCCAAATGTATCTTATGTTAAGGATCTTAAGCATAATTTACTGCCAGTCGGTCAATTTTGGGACAATGCTAAATGTGTAACATTTGATATTGATTTATGTGATATAATTAGATAAACCTACGGGAAAGATATCTATATGGCTAACTGGAACTCTTGCGAACCTGAAACCTATATTGTAGTAAGAAGCGGCAATGACACAATCTCAATCATCTAAACTCCAAATCCATCAACCGCTTTGCCAGAGGATCTCTAGCAAGAGGCATTTGAAGTCTATCTTAAAGATGGATTATGCAGAGCATGTCAAGCGGGAAAACAAACAACCATCACACCCAAAGGCAAACCATATTTTTCCACTAACGGAGTCTTATAGCTTCTTCATATAGACTTGTTTGGTCTAGTAAACCCTTGTTCTATCAATGAAAAGAAATACGGACAAGTGGTCATTGATGATTTCTCTCCATACACTTAGGTCCTATTTCTACATAGAAAGAAGGAAGTCATTCAGAAACTCCTGACTCAAATCAGTGTAGAGAAAAATAGTAAAGTCGTAAGGATTAGATCTGACAAAGGAACTGAATTCATAAATTCCTTTATGACGACTTACTGTAAAGCTAAAGGCATCTCTCACGAGACCTCAACAACAAGGACTCCACAAGAAAATGGTCTAGCTAAAAGGAAAAATCAGACACTGAAAGAGGCAGGAGGAGAAATGATAGCTGCTTCAGAACTTCCACATAAATTCTAGGCAGAAGTGATCAATACATCAAACTATACTCAAATCGCTCCCTACTAACCAGACATAAAGGAAAAACGCCCTACGAACTACGAAAATGAAGAATTCATAACATATTTATTTCATATATTTGGTTGCTCTTGTTTCATCCACAATAATGGGAAAGAAAAATTAATGGTTTTCGATAGCAAATCTGACTCAGGAGTGTTCTTGGGATACTTTCAAGTCAGTAAAGCCTTCAGAGTCTTTAATTGTCGGACCTTAGCATGGAAGAAACGCCTCATGTTTTATTTGATAAATTTACTGATGAGGACAAGAATGATAAATCCAATTTCATTGTGATTACTGAAGAGGAGTTACCACTAGTAAAGGAAGGTTAACGGAAAGCCCTAGTTACTTAGCCAATCCTGACGTGGGACTACACTGACAGCAACAATGAGCAAATTACAGAGTCTCACGAACAGACCTAGTGTCAGATAACTACGGTCAATGAAGAAAACTAATGAGTTACTGAGACCTCTACTGAAGGTAATATCTCAGGGGGAACTGTTGATTCCAATAATGCTAATGATTTTAATAATCTTACTCATGAAAACGTAAGACCTGGAAGGACGCACAATCAGAAAACGAGATAATTGGTGATCCAACAGTTGGTGTCTGACCTCCCAGTTTTCACAATGAAAGCGCCATGTTCACTTTCCACCTGTCCATTGAAGAACCTGAAACAATCAAAGATGCTCTTTGAAGTCATGACTGGATAAATTCTATGCAAGAGGAGCTAAGCCAAATCCAACAATATGATGTTTGGGAAGTGGTAAATAGACTATCTCATCAAAATGTGACAGGAACCAATGGGTGTTCAAAAACAAAAAAAAGTGCGAACAACAACATCATCATAAACAAAGCAAGATTAGTTACCAAAGGTTACTGCAAATCCGAAGGGATCGGCTATGATGAAACCTATGCACCAGTGGCCAGACTTGAAGCAGTTAGACTATTCATCGCATATGCATCACATCAACGTTTCAAAGTCTACCAAATGGATGTGAAATGCGCCTTCTTAAATGGTGAATTAAAGGAAGAGGTCTACGTTGAACAACCACCAAGTTTTGAATAATGCAATAAAGTGTACCGCCTGAAGAAGGCACAACACGGTCTTAAACAAGCTCCTCGATCTTGGTACGAAACGCTTTCAGAATTTCTTCTTCAAAAGAATTTTGGTCAAATGCACTGTGGACTGAACTTTATTCAGATATACTGATGACGAAGATATCCAACTCGTACAAATTTATGTTGATGATGTCATTTTTGGATCTAAGAAAGAATCTTTATGAAAAATGTTTGAACCCAATATGACTAAGAAATTTGAAATGTCTATGATGAGAGATGAATTATTTCCTAGGTTTACAGGTTAAACAATCACCTAAAGGAATATTCAATAATCAGGCACAGTATACCAATGATCTCATCAAGCAATGTGGGCTCACTGATAGCAAATAATTAAAAATACACATGAACTCAAATTGCAAGATGAAACCTGACCCCAGGGAAAGTCAATAAATTCTACTGACTATCGAGCCATTATATGATTGCTCCTCTACCTTACACCAAGTTGTCCTAACATATCCTTGGCTATGAGAGTGTGTGCTCGATATCAGAATGATCCCAAGCTCGCATATATGGAAGCCGAGAAGAAAATTCTTCGATACTTACAAGGAACCAATAAAGTAGGACTATGGTATCCTACTAATGATAACTTAGAACAGACTGGTTCTTCTGATGCTAACTATGCAGGTTGCAAGATTGACCGCAAATCCACATTAGGAACATGTCAGTTTATTAGAAGCAAGTTGGTTTCATGGTTTTCCAAGAAACAGAACTCAATAGCAACTCCTACAACTAAAGCTGAATATATGGTCGGATGGAGCTGTTGTGCCCAGATTCTATAGATCGGACAACAACTCAGAGATTACAGCATCAAAGCTACTGAAGTCCCAATTTACTATGACAACACGAGTGCAATGGCCGTCTCTCAAAATCTTATACTGCACACGTAATGCAAACATGTTGACATTCGTCATCACTTCATCAGGGATTATGTTGAAAAGAAAGATACCAGGATGGAACACATACACACTGCAAGACAACGAGGTAATATCTTCACAAAATCCCTCCATGAGGAACTATTCAAAGAACTATCAATCGAATTAGGTCTACTGAATCCTGATTATGCCCGTAACTGATAGAAGCAGGCCGACAGGGGTAACATCAGTTACATTCCGCATTGTTAGTGATAATACTCACTAAGGGGTAACATTGATCTTTAGGAAGATCATTCAGTAAGGGGGAACATCTACTACAATCAGAATCCTAACCTCAAAAGTATCACTAAGTAAGGGGGAACACTGATCAAAACATGACTATATTCTATTAATAGGTTTAGGTATCTCGTACTGATCTCTCCACTTGCATTAATTATCACATTAAATAATTCGTTCTTATTAATTGCACATTATTCTATATTCCCGACATTACATTTAATGCATGTTAGATCACCTTGCCTAAATAACCAATTTTCGTGGCTCTTGATATTTTCATGTCATTTGTAATCATTACCCACTTTATCTGCTTACATGTAACCGCTCATCTCAATTTAGGTTTTCAAAATTGATCGTTGATTATATCTCGAAAACCATTTTTTTCAAAATCTATTTCATTTAAAACCATAAATCATCATCTTCATCAACACTTTCATATTCATATTTCCATAGTCCTCTACAACTCTTCTGCAAATTCTAATCTCTTAAGTTGCATCCACTTACGCTCATCTAAGCAACTTAAAGTACAAGTCTTTCTATTACCACACTAACTATTTTCCTTTGAAGTACTAGTCAATGTTTTGCAGACTTATTCAAATATGGCAACTATTTCCAAACAATCTTCTGCATCTTCCAAGGGAAAGAGGCCATAGGAACCCTACCTACCTCCGGATGTGGAGTCGAGTGTCTCCACTAGCCTTCACTATGAGCCTCATATGAAGTTCAATCTATGCGAACTGGATTTCATGTTTCTGATCTACGTGATGCTAGAGAAGAGCGGACTCAAGACTTTCCTCACTACCGCTCCCACCATGGCATATGAGAAACATATCGTGGCATTTCTCTACGATCTCCGCGAAGATCCAAATAATGGAGAATTGGTTACTCGGATCAAGGATCTCTCCAGACTCAACAAAAATTTGGGAAGATTATCAACAAACTCTCTGATGTACGGGTTCTGGTTGAACATAATGTTTTCCTGATTTTCAACTCCAAGATCAGCAACGACGTTCTTCCTCACTCTTATCCGGACTCGAAGGTGAACGAGTTCCTATCTATTTTCTGTGGGAAGGAAACTTCTTTCAAGATTCCTACCGAAATATCGCGCCCTCGCCCACATGCTCTCCCACTGCCTGACGTCTAGTGTTGGGTCACACGAACATATGTTAGTGCCCAAGATCAAGCTCACGGGACCTATCTTCGAAGGAATAGAGATTGATTGGGCCACCTATTTCATACAAATGATGCAGGCAGAGGTTGCCAAATTTGTCACTGACGGAGACCACCTAGTACGATACTTGAAGAAATTTAAGCTCCACTAGTCCATGAAGATCTCAATTCTCTTGGAACAGATTTTCACTGACCCCACTTATGTATGGGATGAAATAGAGGTTTGATAGGATGATAATCAAGTTACCCTCTCCATCATCCGTTAAGAGCTCTATTGGTCTCAGTGAGGAAGGCGAAAACCTTGAAGAAGTTAGGAGCCCTTAAGACTAGCTCAAGTGGCGTGCAGTCTAAGCGCAAGGCTGCCGTCTCACTTCCAGCGGGCAAGAAGAAAGCTAAAAAACAATCCAAAACTAAAGTGTCTAAGCCTATGGTTACTGACAAACATGCAGACTTATGACCGGTGACGTTCCTGACGTTCTGCCTTCTGCAAAAGTCCCTGTATAGGAGGAACTAATCCTCCTATACATTCAGAAACATAATCCTCCAACATCATCTACTCCGCATGATGACGACAATGACAACAACAACAATCAGCATCCCAATCTTGATAAAGAGACGGGTGATGACACCGCCCCTTCAGGACAACCCGTACCAGAATCTTCTCCACATCATTCCGCTGAGCCTGAAGCACCTCATCAGGAGACCGTTCCTCCCTCTCCGAAGGATCAATGAACACAGACAGAAGATCTCTGCGATACACCGTGACCATCTACTCCGACTGAAATTCATGTCGCTTCAGTCAGTGGTCAAGATCTTACTGATCTCCATGATTAACTCAAGCCATTGACTAACAAGATTGAGAGTTTTCCAAGGTTATATCCGATCATACAACAACCATTACCTTAGTATTGAACAAGATGAATGCTACGTTCACTCTCGCTGAAGTGGCTCTCCGTGTATCTCTAGCAGATCTTGCAAGACAAGTCTCCACTGTGGACGACTTCACATCCGTTATAAACAAGATTGCCTGAACAAGATGAATGCTACGTTCACTCTCGCTGAAGTGGCTCTCCGTGTATCTCTAGCAGATCTTGCAAGACAAGTCTCCACTGTGGACGACTTCACATCCGTTATAAACAAGATTGCCTTGTCCACTAAGGATAAGACTGATCGCGCTGAGCGACGGATTAACCACACCATCAAGAAGCTGGAAGACAAAATAGATGACTAAATTGGCCAAGATTTCTGACGAAGTTTCCATGATTCCTGGATCTCATGTGCACAAACTGTTGGAATTTTGTATACTAGAAGCAACTTTTATGCTTGTATACAATTTTATTCCTATCAACTGCTTGTTTTTATATTTGATTATTTATTGATTAAGTCATATAATCTTGTACAAAAGTTAGATTGTGTAGTGTGTTGTAGATCACAAAAGACTACACAATTGATTGAACCAACAAGATATAAATAGACTTCATAGCTGAGACATCTTTAGGACGAGTTGTCGGTTTAAGCCACAGTTTAGATGAGACGTAGTTTGTCTTGGCTACTTGTCTATTCTGGTAAACTTAAGGTGGTATATTGACGGATTACAATGAGATGTGTTCTCCGAACTGACCTAAGTGGAGAACCAAAGATCTCGGTGACTTAGATGATCTTAAGCTTGATTAGACTTCAGCGAGTGCATTTGGCTAACTATCACTTTGATCAACTATGGTGAACCTCATTACGACCGGATCTACATATCTTGGGTGTTAGTAGTCATTTGTAACTCAGGCTGGTTGTCTATATCTTGCAATCGTATCTCTGATATTGGGTTGATAATATCCCTGAGGAGCTCGAAAGGATTATCACACTAAACCCGCAGGTTGATTAAGTGCAGGTGTGTTAATAAGGTCAAGTGGTACTACTTAGGAATATAATAAGATGTTAATTAATTTAAGCTGTAAGTGGATTTAATTAATTAACAGATATTTCTATCTTAAATATGGGGATCAATTAAGTCTAAAATACAAGCTCATGCTCAAATTTGGATAAAGGGGTAAGTCAGCACTTATTCTTTAGTGGAATGAATCTGTGTTTATTAATTAATTTTGCTCTGGCTGAGCATAGAGAATTACTTAATTTGAGGCCTTGCTTTATTTCTTGTATTTGACCCCTAGTATGGCCCACATAAATGCCAAGTATTTATTTCACGCTCTCTTGGGATTATTAAGGGATTAATGCATTTTATACATTACTTATAATGTAAGTAATATTTATCTGAAATTATTTAGCTGACCCAACTAAATGATAAATAATAAGTAGCCCAGATATTAATTAATTAATTAATGGGTTTGGTGTTTGAAGCCCATTAGGAATTAATTAATTAATTGGTTTGGTGTATATAATAATGTATTATGTTATTATTATGATTACACGATTTATAACCCACGAAACAAAAACGCACTCAAACGAATGTGAGCGAGAGAGAGGGAGACGTGATTTTTCATGCTTCTCCAGTTCTTCGTCCATCCGAAGGGAAAACAGGCATCGGGATACAGATCAGAAGATCTTGTACACGAGCAACAATCAAAGCACAACTCAAGGATGTAGACATCGAATTCCTAAATTCTTCAATTGGTATCAGAGCCAGGTTTTTGTCTTGCATTTGTGTATTATGAGCATGATTAGGTTCTGATTATGCATTTTTTTGTCGTCATCGGGTTATTTTCGTGTTTGGGGCAACCTGTGAGCCACTACTCTGACACTGTTATATTAATTTTCTCGTGAGATAAATTCATGAGTAGTATAGGACCAATTGTTTTCGTATTTTTCTCTAATTTGGCACAAAAATCGAGGCAGAGGTGCGACCGCATAGAAAAGGAGAAAAGGGCAAAACCCTAGTTTCTGCCAGGTTCCGCCGCCGCCTTCGGGAGGCGCATGCCAAAGTATCTTGCCAATCCGTTGAAATAGTTTGGCTCGCCATTCTGTTAGCTTCGTCTAGATAGGTCGCATGACCCATTCTGATTTCTAGTTTGTCTGGAATAGCGTCGGAAAGAAGAAGTGGTCGTGCTATCAAGAAAAATTGGGAACTTTCCGGTGGCGGCGCGTGGAAGCACGTGAGACTGTGTCTCGACGAAGCGTTTGAATGTTTTTGTTCATTGTCTCCTTAGCTATGATTGTGCATATCATATGAGCCATTTGGGTCTTTGGATTATCCGGAATCGTTGCGGAATGTAGAAGTGGTCGGCAGCTAGAAAAACAAGAAAATTCCCGACAGTGTGGCTCTCGACAGCGTGTGCAAGCGCGTGTAGCCATGTTTTTCCAAACGGTTTTCACCGTTCAGTTCGCCTCTTCTAGAGGTACATGTAGATGTCTCTCACAAGTTAATACGTGATTTGCGAAGACGAGAATCGACATTGGAAATTGACTGTCCTGTTTCTAGTTTTTCGGGAGATTGATTCGTTAACGAAGCGGAAGAAGATATTGATTTTTGGCTGGAATCCGTTAATGGTGCAGGAATCAGTCCATTTCCAAGTCTACGGTCTGAAATCGTGTGAACGGAATTAAAGAACGGACATAAGAGGTGGAACGACCGGCAATTGGGGGCGGCTACGCGGCGGAGATGAAGAAGCATCGGGAGAATAAGGCTGACATTAGCCGTAGGGCTAATGTGGGAAAATGATGTCGTGGAGAGCTGATGTGGTGTCCACGCGGTGATGCCATGGCGACACGTGGTAGATTTCTTCATGGACAAGTTTCAAAGATTTAAGATAGATTGAAGATCTCTAATTGTTCGGGCTTTGTAATAAATAGGATCCATGTGTGTTTAAGCCCCATGACGACTTTTAATTATGTTGTGGATGAATTTATTTATTATTATGCTAAAGCATGCAATATCTGTTTAATTTCGCTTAGAATAACATGATAATAAGATTTAAATCCAGCTCTTAAAAGCATGATAATTTTCTTGCGGGCATGATTTATTAAATGCGCGTAGAAATTGCATGTTTTAGGGAATTATGTGGATTATTTCATAATTCAACGAACCTTTTGAATAAAAAGACTAAGCAATATTATAAATTTAACTGTTTAATTAGATTCCATTAAATTAGATATTAAATATTTAACCGGACCTCCATTTAATTGAACCTTACACAAAAAATGGAACAATTATATGAGTAAAAGTCCACTTGATTAGCTTGCTTGTATCTTTGAACTACGAGTTTTGTAAAATGGGTTTTCCAAAAATAATATTTAATTATTATTGAGTAGTGGGAGTGAAGCCGTAAACGTCCACCTGATTGGCTTACGTACCTAGTAAACACGAGTACTCTAACAGATAATAATTAAATAGGATGGCCAATTAACTCAAATTGAATGTGGCATGGTTCTCGTAAGTATGTCAATTTCGAGAATTTGATTTAATTTGTTCAAATTAATGGTCAAAGCTTAGATGCCACTACAGGTACAACTTCATGAGAAGTCCCTTCTTGCGGTTTAATTCCACAATAATGACATTGTCCAGACTGATCGGATTATTAATTCCATTGGTATTAAGAACCTATGCGTGGATTGGAATTAAAGAGCTATGTATATAGCTTCGTTTAGGGGTGCACAAGTAAACGTCCACCTGAGTGGCTTACGAGTGTGATCCTTAAGGCTATTCGAGTATTTAACATCATGTGTTTCTCAAAAGGTTACAATAATGGTTAATTACGAATTATGTACGAATATAAGTTTTACATGCTACTATTTATTTAATGTTCATATATGTCTATTTATTTAATCATGTTCAATTAATTCAATCTCATTAATTTGAGAACCCGCTATCGGGTTCTCGAAAACTTAAAGAGTGGAAGAGAAATCTTACCCTCCCAAAGGACACTTTGTCAAAGTCTTATAAGAACTCCTGTTTTAACGTTGCTACGACTAAGAGATATTATTTCTTTATAAGTTACTCAATGCTTTGGTAGCGGCTGAGGGGGTTATAGGAAAGAACAAAGGCGCTCAAGCTTTTAAGACCACAAGTAGATCAATGAATCCTCTGAAAGGTGAAAACCAGAAAAAGAGCAACAAGGGTTGTAAGGTTAAAAGGAGTAGTGGGAGTAGGAAGAAGAGTCCTACCTACATCTTTGAAAAGCCAACAGGGAAGGAAAAGTTCTTCAAGTGTGGTAAGAAACGATACTGGAAGACTTATTGTCCAGATGTCAAGGAAAAACAAAAAGACACACTAGTCGCTCTATTAACTGAGACCTTTCTAGTTTCCACTTCTACCTATCAGTGCGTAGTGGATTCGGGGGCAACTGATCATGTTTGTTACACCTTGCAAGTTTTCTTGTAGAAATAGCAACTGAGTGACGGAGGGGTTGTAGTCTCCATGTGTAATGGACGAAAGTCCCTCCAATTGCTGTTGGAGATTTACATTTATCTTTTGATAGTTCTGTTTTAGTACTTAAAGACTTGGTATATGTGTCTGAGTTTAGGCGAAACATCAATTCTTTTTCAAAACTCTACACCATTGATGGTTATAAATCAAGTTTTGATAGTGATGTTTCTATCATGAAAGACGATGATTTAATCTATGGTGGGCCATTAAATGAATCTTTATGCAGTACTACTTGCAAACCGCGTAATTCTGTTCATGTTACTTCCTCATCATCAAATTCCAAGAAGAGGAAAGAAACTTCTAAAGAGAATCAAACGTACTTGTGGCATCAAAGACAAGGTCACGTCAATCTGAATGAGATCCAAAGGTTGGTGAACGATGGATCGTTGGAGTCTCTCCAAGTTGAACCATTTCCAACCTGCGAATCCTGTTTGTAGGGAAATATAGTGACTAGGCGTTTAAGGCAAAGGGTTATAGAACCACAGAAGTGTCAGGTTTGATCCATTCTGACTTGTGTGAGCCTATGTTTGCAAAAGCTCGTGGAGGGTATGAGTACTTCATCACATTTATTGACGATTACTCGAGGTATGGATATGTTACCTTCTTCACCACAAGTCTGATTGCTTCGAGTTTTTCAAGGAATTTAAGGCGGAAGTGGAGAAGGAGACAGGTAAACAAATCAAATGCTACAATCTCATCGTGGTAGTGAATACATTTTCAACGAGTTCAAGGATTACTTGACATAATGTGGGACTACATCACAACTGATAGCACCGGGCAAGGCTCAGTAGAATGGTGTGTTAGAGAGAACAAATCGAACTCTACTAGAGATGGTTCATTCGATGACGAGTTATGCAACATTGCCTGTTTCTTTTTGGGGACATACTCTAGAGATTAAAGCATATTTGCTGAATCGTGTGTCTTCCAAGTCGGTCAAAGCCCAGTTTGGACCACATAAGGATTTGGGGTTGTCTAACTTATGTGCTAAATAAGCAAGCCAACAAGTTGGAATTACGTTCAGAAGTGATGTTGTTTATAGAGTATCCAGAGGAAATGAAGAGTGGATACATTTATGATCCTAAAGAGTAGAAGTCTAGAGTCGACATTACCATAAGGAATTATAAGGTAGTCGAGATCCACTTAGAAAGCCTGTTGTTCATGATAAGGCACCACAAGCTACTGCACAATATGTTAACACATTGCCTGGCATTTTTCGACGTAGTGGGAAGGTTGTATTAGCCCTGATCGGTTTATGTTCACTGGGGAGACGTCTGATCATCTCCCAGTTGATGAACAAGATACAGTGAATCCCTATACCTAAAATGAAGCAGTGGGAGATATAGATGCAGATTCATGGCGAATCGCTATGGACTCAGAATACGAGTCCATAACTGATATGGATGTATAAGAGGTCACAGAACTACCTTAAGGCTACTAGGCCATTGGTAGTGAGTGGGTATAAAAGAGCAAGAGTGGTCATAATGGAGAGATCATGGCGTTTAAGGCCAGACTGGTGGCGAAAAGGTTTACTCAGAATGAGGATATCGATTATGAGAACACCTTCTCACTTGTAGCAATGATCAAGTCCATTAGAATACTCCTTGTCATAGCAGTTCACATAAACTTAGAAATCTGGCAAATGGATGTGAAGCCCGCATTCCTAAAAGGTCACCTTGGAGAAGGTAGGGACATCTGCATGTAATAACCAAAAGGTTATGTGAAAAAGGGTGAAGAAAATCTAGTTTGGAAGCTAAAAAGTCCACATATGGACTTAAACTATCTTCCCGATTATGGAACCAGTGTTTTGACGATGTTGGCAAGACCTACGGTGTTGACTCTTGTCCTAACAAGGTTTGCGTGTACCGTTATTGTGTTAACGGATCTATTGTATTTCTTGCAGTTTACGTAGATGACACCCTTCTCATTGGAAACAATTTTGAAGAATTATCATACGTAAAGAAATGGTTATCCGAGCAGTTTCAAATGAAGGATTTAGGAGAAGCTACCTACATCCTTGGGATCAAGGTTATCCTAGATCCCCGGAAAAAGGATGTTGAGCTTATCCCTCGCATCCTATTTTGATACTGTCATTGCTCATTTTCGCATACAAAATGCCAATAGGGGATATTTATCTTTCAGACATGGCGTTTCTCTATTCAAGAGTCAGTGCCCTAAAATGCCTTAAGAGATAGAGGTCACGAGGCTTGTTCAATATTCTTCCGCTCTCGGTAGCCTTATATCTGCAAATGCTATGTATGAGATCAGATATCTCATATGCCATAGGCATGGTCTCAAGATATCAGTCTAACCCTGGAAAGGAGCACTGGAATGCGGTCAAGCATATTCTCAAGTACCCGAAGAGGAGTAGAGATAATACGCTTATTTACCAATTAGTTAGTCTAGTACCTTTGGGTTATACAAACTCGGATTTCCAAGCTGACCGAGACAGAAGAAGTCTACATTGGGTTATGTGTTTACCTTAGGAGGTGGAGCCATCCTATGGAGGAGTGCAAAGCATAAATGCATTGCGGACTCCACCATGGAAGCATAGTATTTAGCAACTTTAGAAGCCTCAAGAGAGACAGTTTGGCTCTAGAATTTTCTCAAGGATCTTGATATCGTTCTTGATTTGCCTAAAGGTATCACGGCTAATTGTGATAATTCGTGTGCAGTGACAAATCCAAAGGAACCTATATCACACAAGGCGTATAAACACATAGACATAAAGTACCAAATTATACAATAATTCGTAAAATGAGGAGAGACATGGTGGTGGAGAAAATCGAAACTGAAAATGACCTAGTAGTTCACTAAGAATTTTTCACAACAGGTCTACGAGAAGCATGTGTCAAAAGCCCCACTTAGGACTACAAAAACATTTGTGTAAGTGGGAGAGATAGTGATAGTGAGTAGTGAGCTGAGTTGTTTGTTGTACTAGTTTTTGCTTGAATAGACACATTGTATATCAAATGTATAAGTGGGAGAACTGTTGGAATTTTGTACACAGGAAGCAACTTTTATGCTTTTATACAATGTTATTCCTATCCGCTGTTTGTTTTTCTATCTGATTATTTATATTTGCACATGTTAAGTCCTATTATCTTGTACAAAAGTTAGATTGTGTAGTGTGTTGTAGATCATAGAAGATTACAGAATTGGTTGAACTAACAAGATATAAATAGATATCACAGCTGAGACGGTACACTTAAGGTAGTGTATTGCGGATTACAGAGAGATGTGTTCTCCTAAGTGACCTAAGGGGAGAACCAAAGATCTCGGTGACTTAGGAGGTCTTAAGCTTGATAAGACTTCAGCTGAGTGCATTTG
This sequence comes from Lavandula angustifolia, assembly GCA_028984105.1. Lineage (NCBI taxonomy): Eukaryota > Viridiplantae > Streptophyta > Magnoliopsida > Lamiales > Lamiaceae > Lavandula > Lavandula angustifolia. The sequence goes on along the minus strand of CM054806.1, from coordinate 16,419,070 downwards.
GCTAACTATCACTTTGACCTACTATAGTGAACGTCATCGCGACCAAATCTGCGTATATTGGGTGTTAGTAGTCATTTGTAACTCAAGCTAGTTGTATGTATCTTGCAACCACATTCCTTATAATGAGTTGATAATATCCCCTGAGGAGCTCGAAAGGATTATCACAGTAAACCCCGCAGGTTGATTAATTTCAGGTGTGTTAATAAGGTCGAGTAGAACTACACAGGAATTTAATAAGATGTTAATTAATTTAAGCTGTTAGTGGACTTAATTAATTAACGGATATTTCTATCTTAAATACGGGGATAAATTAAGTCTAGTATACAAGCATATGCACAAATTGGGATGAAGGGTTAAATCAGCACATATTCTCTAGTGGAATGAATCTGTATTTATTAATTTATTTTGCTCTGGCTGAGCATAGATAATAAATTAATTTGAGGCCCGACTGGCCCACATAAATGCCAAGTATTTATTTTACGGTCTCTCGGAATTATTAATGGATTAATGCATTTTGTGCATTACTTAATAATATGAGTATTATTTATCTTGAATTATTTGGCTGGCCCAATTAATTCATAAATAATAAGTAGCCATATATTAATTAAATAATTAATGAGCTTGGTGTTTGAAGCTCATTAGGAATTAATTAATCTATGAGCTTGGTGTATATAATAATGTAATATGTTATTATTATGATTTTACAGTTTTATAAACCATGAAACACAAACACACGCAAATGAATGTGAGCGAGAGAGAGGGAAACATGATTTTTCATGCTTCTCTAGTTATTCATCCATCCGAAGGGAAAGCAGACACCGGGACATAGATCATAAGATCTTGTACGTGAGCAACAATCGAAACACGACTCAAGGACGCGTGTATCGAATTCCTAAATCCTTCACAAACATGTTGTCCTCTCTCCCACTCCCAGTTTTGGTGATAATGCCAAAAAGGGGGAAGATGGGACATATATTGACGAGGAAGTTCAGCTACTAAACGCCTGGGGTGTGTTCTGAAGAAAGGCATATAAATTCGTTAACTTCCTGATGAGGAGCCTAGGAGACCTTCACTTGCCATTACTAGAGCTAAGCCTCAAGTAGCAAGTCTGCAGAAATTCTAGAAACCAGCATACTCTTCCAGGGAAAGAGTTAGTACAACCGGAGTCAGCAGTTCACAACATTGTCGTCCTGGAAGACGATCCTGAAACTGACAAAAGACAAAGACGCTACTGTAGCCACTTTCGCTGAAGATTAAGCTAAGGGAATTCAGAATGAGAAACTACAAAAGCTAATGCAGGAAGCTCCTGAACGGATTGAAGTCTTCAGGGTCGCCCATGAAGTTGATGCGAAAGAGGATAGGGCTAGGGCTGAACAATTAGAGAAAGATTAAAGGATAGCCCAAAAATGGAAAATTTTAGGCCAAACCTTGAAAGCAAATCATCAGACAGGCTCACCAGCAAAGAGCCTACAAAGAAGACTACTAAAGTACCTACCAAATCTTCAGTGATCCCTGAGCCTGACTAAGATTTAGAAGCTCTACTGAGGAGAGATTTTAGGCCAAACCTTGAAAGCCTAAAAAGCTAAGAATCTGATATGTTAGAACGAGAAGACGAGGCCATGATAAACATGGAAATGGTATTGGATCCTGAGGGAACCAAGGACAAATTTAAGAAGAGGCTTGATAGGAAAGCTGCTAGAGAGCAATGAAGATTAGAATGGTGGAGGCAGAGCAACTAAAATATCCTTCAACATAATGAGAAGATTATGGCTCCGATCAAGAAGTGGAAGGAAATGATGATCTCTATTGGCAAGGCTACTGCTCCAACCACCTTTCAAAAAAAGGTCGAAACAAAGGGGAAACTTTTCAAAGAACCTATCATCTACGATTCCCATGGTTAGAAAAATGGGTTCATATGAACCAATCAGATTTATGGGAATTACTAAAGGCAGCGTTCATCAAGAGGTATTACTGGTGGAAGATGTTCGGCGATGACCTGCTGATAAAGCCTTTGTTAGGTATGAGATTCAGTATGAGGATATTTGAAGATCCCAAAATCCTTAGCTGAATGATGAACCTTATAATGTAATAGTTTAGTGGAGTTCAGCTAGTTAGGAACTCAGTAGGCTAGCTAGAGTTTAGTAGCTGATAGGTTCTGTAGAATATCTCTTTGTCAGCCGGAAGAACTCAGCACATAGGAATTCAGTTGGGCGTTTCAGAACCCACTGAATCATTAAAAAAAATCGAGCTAAGTACTGGATATCTCAGAAGAACGTCAGTAGAAGACATCTCAGCTAAAGCGTCCAAGGAATTTGAGGAAGTCAACTAAGTATCCGCGTTGGAATTATAAGAAACCTCACAAACTCTCTAACCTTGACCAATGAGGAGCTGCAAGCACTGTACTTGCTCTGATACAAAGCTGCTCCCTAGACTGAAAAAGAGGAAATCCCTACAATGACATTCAAAATTGGAGATGGCCATTTTTCTTGTCGTATTCGACACGTGTCTAGACCTCTTCCAACGAATTTATTCATGAGTCAATACTATAAATAGAGACGAGTCTTCATGTAGAAAAGACACCACCGGGGAACCAAAAGCATTAAAGCATTCAAACGCTCTAGCGATCAAAAACCTTGCATAGCGAAGTTCGGCTTATTGAACTGTGCTTCACTCTAGAGATCTATTGTTCTCATTTTCTATTCTAAGCAACTCTTATGATATCTTAAGCTTAGAAAATTCGAAGTTCGGCTTATTGAACTGTTCTTATTGTAAGAACTCCTTCTTAGCTGGAGAAAATCAAACCTTGTGTTTGAAGCTGTAAAGTCACTAAGACTATAAATAGAGTATCTGTCCAGTATACAGATTGATTGAGACTTGCTCGGTATAAGTAATCAAGAACTCCTGCCTTTAAAAACTAACTGTGTTGATTCACTGTATCATTGATTATCTGTTCATACTGCATACAAACTTATTCTTAAAAATCACACTCAACATAAAACTTATTTTCAAATTGAGACGAAAATTATTTGGGCCTAAACTTCTGCACTTTATCTTATACTGAATTACTGTTCACTGACTGAAGCTAGTAGATAGGACTTAGTAGACAACTATCCTTTGGCCACACGATCGAGAAAGCTTTATTGACCAACTGACTTGTTCAGTAGTACAATTCAGCAGATACTAACTTTTGTGTTTGAGCTGAAATTTCATACTAACCTTATCTTTAGCAAATCAGTGTATTAGCATCGTCAAAAATGGGAAAATTGTTGGGATATGATTTTAACAATAAGGTTTTGATTTAGATCCCAAAATCCTAACTGATATGAATTTAATAATAAGGATTTAGTGTTTAGTAGCGTAGTTTGAAGTAATTATTATCTCCTGGATTTTGAAGAAGCAAAGCATGAAGGACGAAGCGTCACTGATTGTGCCTCAGTATACTCACGCCTACTGACTGTATCATCCCAGGAAATACTAACCATCCACGACTGACAGTGATACTGACCTGCTCGATGGTTGAGTCAACGTTCCTGACACGTTCAAAATATTACGAGGTACTTACATCCAAGATTGATTTCAAGTCAACAACCATATCTCGTCTAACACTGAGATCAAGACACAAGGACATGAACTTTGTTTAGGGAAAGAGTACTATACCTGAGCGATCGTCCTAGAATACGATCTTTTTGACTCGGTCCAGAAAAGGTCTTGTGGACTATTCCCGTACCCAAGCTTCCAACTCCGGATGGACGGAGACGCAAGAAAGCTCACGACAAAAACCCCCGGACACACTTTTTTCGGCACACACAACACTATTTATAAGGGCTTGGCCAAAACCCTAATGGGCCTTTGACCCCCAAGCCCATCCAATAGTGAAGGGGCCACTATACCATTGCCAATTGCTTTGGTCCAATAAAGGACAAAATAATTCCAGGTAATTAAGTGGCCTAGTGAGTCTGAGAGAACGTCGCATACGACTGGGCATATGTTCGGGCCAGACCAGGGACCTAATACAAGAAATAAAGCCGGGCCTTAAGTGAATTAATTTTCCATACTTAGCCCAGAGTATTATTAATTCACAAACATAGATTCATTCCACTAAAGATTCTATGTTGACTTACCCCTTTATCCCAAAAGTTGAGTCATTGCTTGTATTTTTAACTTCAGTTAATCCCCGTATTTAAGATATCGAATATCCATTAATTGATCAAGTTTACTGACTACTTAATACAATTAATATCTTATCCTTGAGTAGTACCACTCGACCTTATTATCATACTTGAACTTATTCAACCTGTAGGGTTTAGCATGATAAACCTTTCGAGTTCCTCAAGGGGATATCATCAACCCTATAATGGGATACAGATGCATGATGCAGATAACCAGCCTGAGCTACACACAACAACACTCACCCAAGATACAAAGATATACGGTCGCGATGACCCTCATCCATAGTAAGTCAAAGTGATAGCTAGTCGTGTGCACTCAGCTGAAAATCTCATCAAGCTTAAGATCAGCTGAGTCTCCGAGACCTTGGTTCTTCACACGGGTCAGATAGAAGAACACGTCTCACCGCGATCCATCAATACATAAAATGGATCAACATAGACAAGTGACCAAGACAAGTCACTTCTTATCTACATTGCAGCCTAAACCGATAACTTGTCCTAAAGTTGCGTCGGCTGTGATAAATGTTTATATCTCACTAGTTCAACCAATCACTACAGTCTTCTGTGATCTACAACACACTGTATGATCTAACTCATGTGAGATAAAGGATTAAATTGTGCAATTAAAATAATCAGATAGGAGAATAATAATAGTGGTAATAGGAAACATTGTATACAAGCAAATACGTAGACTGCTTTCAGTATACAAACCCTACACTTTGTTCGAAATATAACTTAGCTATCACTTCTCCCACTTATACTAAGATATCTGACTAAGTGGGGTCTGTCGACACAAGCCTAGACCTCGAACATGCATCTCAAAGGGCCCTTGTGGTAGACTCTTAGTGAATGGATCTGCTAGGTTATCCCCGGTTCCTATCTTCTCAATCACCACGTCTCCTCGGCGTACGAATTCTCGTATAATGTGGTACTTACGCTCTATGTGTTTAGATGCATTATGTGATCTCGGTTCCTTAGAGTTTGCAACTGCAACAGAGTTATCACAATAGACCATGATACACTTAGGCAAACTAGGAACGATCTCGAGATCTAGGAGGAATGCCTTGAGCTAAACTGCCTCTTTAGAAGCCTCGGAAGCACCAACATACTCTTCTTCCATAGTAGAGTCAGCAATACACTTTTGCTTGACATTTCTCCATGAAATGGCTCTACCTCCTAAGGTAAACACATAGCCCGAGGTAGACTTCTTTTCGTCCCTATCTGCCTGGAAATCCGAATCTGAATAACCCACATGCACTAGATCAACAGACTGGTAAACAAGTCTATAATCTCGAGTCCGATTCAGGTACTTTAGAATATGCTTGACCGCAATCCAGTGAGCCTATCCAGGGTTAGACTGATATCTCGAGACCATGCCAAGGGCATAATAGATATCTGGCCTCGTGCATAGCATAGCGTACATGAGACTTCCGACAGCGGAAGCATAAGGAACTAGTCTCATGTCCTCTATCTCCTTTGCTGTCTTAGGACACTGATACTTAGATAGAGGAATGCCGTGTCTGAAAGGTAGCAATCCTTTCTTGGCGTTCTGCATGCTAAACTGAGTAATTACAGTATCAATGTAGGATGTCTGAGATAAGCTTAACATCCATTTCTAGCGATCTCGGATAACCTTGATCCCTAAGATGTAAGCAGCTTCTCCTAAATCCTTCATCTGAAACTGTTCGGATAACCATATCTTTATGTCTGACAACAACTTCAAATTGCCACCAATAAGAAGAATGTCATCTACATAAAGTGCAAGGAATACCACGGATCCATCGACACAATAACGATACACACAAATTTCGCTTTCACACTGGAAGAATCTAAAAGACTTGATCACATCGTCGAAGCGAATGTTCCATGACCGGGAAGCTTGTTTAAGTCCATAAATAGACTTCTTAAGCTTCCACACAAGATGCTCTTCGCCTTGCTTCACATAACCTTTTGGTTGCTGCGTATAGATGTCCCTACCTTCTTCAAGGTAACCGTTTAGAAAAGCGGTCTTGACATCCATTTGCCCAACCTCTAGGTTCATGTGGGCAGCTATAGCTAGGAGTGTTCTGATGGACTTAAGCATAGCTACAGGTGAAAAGGTTTCCTTACAATCGATACCTTCTTTCTGAGTGAATCCTTTCGCCACCAGCCTGACTTTAAAAGTTGTGACCTCTCCATCAGGACTTCGCTTTCTCTTGTATACCCACTTACTACCAATGGCCTTGCAGCCAGCCGGTAGCTCAGTGACCTCGTATACATCCATAGCACTTATGGAATCATACTCTGAGTCCATAGCGATTTGCCATGATTCTGCATCTTGATCTCCCACTACTTCGGCATAGGTCCAGGGGTCGACTACATCTTGTTCGTCTGTTGGGAGAAGATCCGAAGTCTCTCCCATGAACATGTATCGGTCAGGTTGTATAATAACCATCCCACTACGCCTAGTGGTTACTGGCTCTGTGTCAACAGATTGTGCAGTTACTTGTGGTAACATTTCTTGCACACTTTGTTCGTTGAGTGAAACTTGATCACCTTGAATTTCTTCAATGATCACATCGACTTTGGACCTGTGATTACTTATATAATCCTCTTCAAGGAATCTGGCGTTGGTGCTAATAACGACCTTCTGATCCTTAGGACTATAAAAGTAACCACCTTTCGTTCCCTTAGGATAACCTACAAAGAGCATAGCCTCAGATCTAGCATCCAACTTGTCGGGTTGCTTGTTCAGCACATATGCTGGACTACCCCAAATCCTTATGTGATTGAAACTGGGCTTACGCCCAAACCACAACTCGAAAGGGGTCTGAGACACCGACTTGGATGGCACTAGATTCAGCAAATATGCTACTGTGTCCAAGGCATATCCCCAGAACGAAACAGGCAGGATTGCATAACTCATCATCGATCGAACCATAACCAATAAGGTCCGGTTCCTTCTTTCTGACACACCATTTTGTAGAGGTGTTTCTGGTGCTATCAGCTGTGATGTAATCCCACATTCTTTCAAGTAACTCTTGAACTCGTGGCTGAGGTACTCGCCACCACGATCCGATCACAGTGACTTGATACTGGCATCTAACTTCTTCTCCACTTCCGCCTTATATTCCTTGAATTTCTCAAAACATTCAGACTTGTGGCGAATAAGATAAATGTACCCAAATCTTGAGTAATCGTGAATAAACGTGACGAAGTACTCATAACCTCCACGAGCTTGTATGGACATAGGTCCACACAAGTCAAAATGAATCAATCCCAACACATCTTTGGCTCTATTACCCTTTGCCTTAAAAGGCCTAGTCACCATATTCCCCTCCAAGCAAGATTCGTAGGATGGAAATGGTTCAACCTGGAGAGACTCCAATGATCCATCTTTCACCAACCTTTGGATCCTATTCAGACTAATGTGACCTAGTCTAAGATGCCAAATATATGTTTGATTCTCCCTAGAAGACTGTTTCCTCTTCTTAGGGGGTGATGATGTAGTTGCAACATAAGAACAAGGTAAAGGTTCACTAGATATAGTATAAAGATCTCCGTTTAATGTGCCACCATAGATGAAATCATCATTTCGCATGATAGAAACACTATCATCAAAAACTGATTTATACTCATCCTGCTTAAACAGTTTACTGATAGAAATAATATTCTGCTTAAAGTCTGGCACATACAAAGCGTTTCATAACACTAGTACTTTATTTAGAAAACACAAAGATAAATCTCCAATGGCGAGTGCAGGAACTCTCGATCAATCACCCATGGAGACCATAACCTCGCCATCACTCAGATCCCTTGTCCGCAAAAACCCCTGCAGGGAGTAACAGACATGATCAGTTGCCCCCAAATCCACTACCCATTCATGGGTAGAAGAGGAAACCAACATAGTCTCAATTACCAGAGCGATTCGAGTACCTTTGTTCTTTGCCTTGAGCATAGGGCAATCAGCCTTCCAATTCCCATCCTTGCCGCACTTGAAGCATTTGCCCTTCCCCTCAAGCTTAGTCATGCCTCCGGAAGGACCCACATGCTTGCTCCCACTGTTTGACTTGGACACTCCACCCTTGTTGCCCTTTTTCTTGTTTCCACCTTTCGGAGGAAACTTTGGGCCCCTAGAGCTGGAAGTGTTCAAGACCTGTGCACTTTTTCCCATGACTCCCTCCTCTGCGACCAAGTTATTGAGTAACTCATTAAGACTATAATCCCTCTTTGACATCACAGCGCTGAGGCGAAAGTTCTCAAAAGACTTGGGCAAAGTATTCAGGATGATATAGCACTTGACCTCAGCCTCGATACCTCCTCCGAGCAAGTCAAGCCTATCCATGAGATTAATCATGTGCATGGCATGATCGTGCACATAATTGCCCTCATCCATGCGACATCTCAGGATGTCCCGCATGATGTTGAACCTAGCAGTTCTATCAGTCTCGCCATACACTTCCTCGAGATTTGCCCAAATATCGCGTGCAGTGGTGAAAGACCGATGCTGCAACTGCAATGCGGGCGACATGAGCAACATAATCACGCCTTCATTGCATCTCGCTCAGCATGAGTTGATTGATCAGTGAGATCGGCAGATTTGTCCTCAGTAAGGACAAACATGTGTTCCTCATCAATGAGAACATATTCCAAATTTCTTTTCCACTCAACATAATTATTATTCCCAGTTAAGGGATTCTTGGTGAGAGTGTGAATGATGGGGTTAAGAGACATATCTGAAAAATAAATAAATGAAACGCGTGTAAGAAAATAATCGCACAAAAATTTCGTAACAAAACAATATTGTAACCGTTTGATAAAACAATATTGATTTGAAACCTCAAACAACCCAAAGATCACACGTGCAAGCCACGTGGGTGGACGTTTACCCATGCAACCCCTGACCATGCTATTCACCTAGCACTTTAATTCGATTCCATGTCAAATTTATATCCTTATGACAAATAGAACTAATAGTCCGATATTACTAGACCATGTCACTATTAAACACGAGGGAAGGGACTTCGGAGAAGTGAATTCTACCCCCGGTGACATCTAAACATTGACCACTCAATTTGACACAAGACAATCAAATTCTCGAAATTAGTAACTCACGAAGAACATACCGCTTTCAATTCGATTTCTATAGCCATCTTATCCCAATTCTATCTTCCAGAGTACTTATGAAAAATCAAGCACGCAAGCCACGTGGGTGGACGTTTATGGCCTAACTCCTACTACTCAATAGTATTGGAATATTTTTGTAGAAAACCTATCTGACAAACTTATGAATAAAGAAGGTAGGCAAGCCACGTGGGTGGACGTTTACCCACGATCCCCATCACTTTGTCTAAGGTCCAATTGGTGGAGGTCTATATCGATAATTTAATTAACCTTAAAATTATCAAAATTATATTTGCTTAGTCTTTTGCTTCAAAAGGTTTGTCGAGACGGGCTCGCAAAAACACGCAATCCCTAAGCATAAATATTCTAAGTACATTTAATAAAATATGCTCGTAGAAAATTAACCCATGCTTTATAATACGAGTTAAAGCCCTAATTTCATGATTTCTAAGCACAATTAATAAAAATAATTAATCATGCTAAAACATGAAATTAAACATCCACGACATAAATAAAACGAGTAATAAATATCGTCGTCGGGCCGAAATACATAGAAAAATAAAATCTATCTATTACATGGCCCGAACAAATACATATCTTCAAAAAACGGAGCCTGGAGACGTAGAAACGGGACGAAACGATGAAACTTGCTGCCCAAGGATGTCCCAGCTAGGGCTGACGTCAGCAGCGCCACGTCAGCGCTTGGCAGCGCCATGTCAGCATCATCTTCAACGGGAGAGAGAGCACGCGGCGGGCAGCGCCGCCGCCGGCGAACCACCGCCTGGCGTGGACCGCTGCTGCCGCCCCCGCCCCCGTCACCGCCACGACCGTGGCCCCCGGCCGCAGAGCTTGCCGTTGCTGAAAAGGATCCGTCGCTGAGCACTGAAAAACGCAGCTGAAGACCGCCGTCGCCGCGAACCAGATCTGCAGCTCCAGCCGCGACCCGACGTCGTCAAAGTCCGCCCAGACGAGGCCGACACTGCCCAGCCCGGCGGACGCACGGATTGCGCCAGATCTGAGTTGATCTGTGTGCGTCGCCACCGCGCGCCGCCGCGGGTAGCGATCGCACTGCCGCCAACCGCCGACAGCTCGCCCAACTCGCCACCACAAGCTGCAGCTCGCCTCTGCCTCCCTCTAGCCGCTGTCCGATTCCGATGGGTAGCTCTGGAGGAGCTCAATTCCACCGGTCAAACCCGATAAACCTAGGGTTTTGACCATTCAAAACATGGTGTTCTCGTTGCCAAAAACGAACCAATTCCGCAAATCCAATTACATAAACGAAGCAGATATATAATATTCACATTGGTCGTAGTCTACTCGTTGATTTATCTCACGAGATTACATATCTGGGATCAAAACAAGTGGCACACAGGCCGTCCTATAAATACGAACCCAACGACGATGAATAAGAAAATAAATCATCCATACAATCGAAAAGAACGCAGAGCTAGGAATCTAGCTCTGATACTAGTTGTAGGGAAAGAGTCCCATACCTGAACGATCATCCTAGAATATGATCTTTTCGACTCGGTCCAGAACAGGTCTTCTGGACTGTTCCTGTACCCAAGCTTCCAACTCCGGATGGACGGAGATGCAAGAAAGCTCACGACAAAAACCCTCGGACTCACTTTTTCTGGCACACACAACAAAGAAGCGAGTTATGAGGAAATGACCCATTGTCCACTATTTATAAGGGCTTGGTCAAAACCCTAATGGACCTTTGACCCCCAAGCCCATCCAATAGTGAAGGGGCCACTATACCATTACCAATTATTTTGGTCCAATAAAGGACCAAACAATTCCAGGTAATTAAGTGGCCTAGTAAGTCTGAGAGAATGTCGCATACGACTGGGCATATGTTCGGGTGAGACCAGGGACCTAATATAAGAAATAAAGCCGGACCTCAAGTGAATTAATTTTCCATACTCAGCCTAGAGTATTATTAATTCACAAACATAGATTCAGTCCATTAAAGAATCTATGTTGACTTACCCCTTTATCCCAAAAGTTGAGTCAGGACTTGTATTTTTAACTTCAGTTAATCCCTTATTTAAGATATCGAATATCCATTAATTGATCAAGTTTACTAACTACTTAATAAAATTAATATCTTATCCTTGAGTAATACCACTCGACCTTATTATCATACATGAACTTAATCAACCTGCTGGGTTTAGCATGATAAACCTTTTGAGTTCCTCAAGGGGATATCATCAACCCTATGATGGGATACAGATGCATGAAGCTGATAACCAGCCAAGCTACACGCAACAACACTCACCCAAGATACAGAGATATACGGTCGCGATGACCCTCACCCATAGTAAGTCAAAGTGATAGCTAGTCGCGTGCACTCAGCTGAAATCTCATCAAGCTTAAGATCAGTTGAGTCTTCGAGACTGTGGTTCTTCACACGGGTCATATAGAAGAACACGTCTCACTGCGATCCATCAATACATAAAATGTATCAACAGAGACAAGTGAGCAAGACAACTCACTTCTTATCTACATTGCAGCTTAAACCGGTAACTTGTCCTAAAGTTGTCTCGGTTGTGATAACTGTTTATATCTCACTAGTTCAACCAATCATTATAGTCTTCTGTGATCTACAACACACTGTATGATCTAACTCATGTGAGATAAATGACTAAATTCTGCAATTATAATAATCAGATAAGAGAATAATAATAGTGGTAACATGAAACATTGTATACAAGCAAATACGTAGACTGCTTTCAGTATACAAACACTACACTTTGTTCGAGGAACAATCAGAACAATCTTACATACTGTTTTGGTTGATGGAAGACGGAAGTTGGAACTTTAGTTCAAAATCAATCCATCGCCCAAGCCCTAGCTCACCTACCCCGATAGATCTCTCTCAACGAATCTATTATAAAAGGTGACCTGTAGACCATCCCCATGGGAGTGGTGAAGGGTGAGCCCTAATTGGTAGAAAAAAAACCCACAACCCCTATAAATATGAAGAACCTTGGATCAAACATGGTTAACAAAAGTATTGCATATCTCAAAACTCAAGCTATTTGCATTTTATGGACCCTTGTTTAACATTATGTCTTTCTTGAAGTCTCAAGTTCCCAAAAGTATTCTAAGCCAACATCTTATCATTGCTTAGAAGGCCCTATCTCTTGTAAGGACCTCTTTTGTTAGAGAACCAATCCCAAACTCAAATCCAACAAAGATGGTGTCGTAGTGTTTGAAGTGTTTGATTGCACCGAAGTAGAAGTCGACGAAAAAGAACAAGTGTAACAAAACTCAAAGAAGTTGTGTTATAAGGGAAACCCTAATTTTCTCATGAGGAGTGGACGTAGGAGTTATCTCTGGACCACTATAAATCTTGTGTGCTTACAATATTTATATCATTGTTTTACTCTACAGTAACTATCTTAAAGGCTTTAAAAACGCACTTTTACCCACACATGATGAAGTGTGTTTCAAGGAGAAAAAAGGCCTACATATTTCCACACACAAACTCTTGTAATTCCAAACGATTTTAAGAAAATAACACATAGGTGTATTCTCCCCCCGCCCCACACACCTATTTTCTCATATTAGGACCATCAATTCATATATATAAAGAGCCGTTCTTTTGTGAAAACCTCCTTATAGTGTGAAAAGTGTATAGTGCACTTTTAGTACAAATGTAATGCACTTTATGGTTGATAATTATGCACTTTCCGAAAGGACGAAAAATGCACCATTATTAATTGGAAAGTGCATTAAGAAAAGTGCAGTTTTATCAACTGTATGTGCATTAGATTTGTTGGGATGAAGATTTAGTTGAACATTATTTTATAGATTTGAAGATCCCAAAACCCCTAGCTGAATGATGAATCTTTGATTATATAGCAGCTTAGTTTGAGTTCAGCATGTTAGGAACTCAGTAGACTAGAGTTCAGTACCTGTGAAGTTTAGTAGAAGACCTTGCACTCAGCTGATGGACTCAGGATCGAAGAAGTTAGTTGGCCAGCCGACCACCAACTGAATCTGCTCAGGAATTCGTGCCCATGCACTGAATGCTCAGAAGAACGTTAGTAGGAAGTCACTTCAGTTGAAGGTCCGAGGATTTAGAGGGAGTCAACCTTGATGTTTGACAAGCCTCACCTACCAATCTACCTCGACCAATAAGGAGCCAACAACGCTTTGCCTGTTTTGACAAAAGCTGCTCCGAGACTGAAAAAGAGGCGTATCTCTATATTGCTCCTACTCATCAACGTTCAAATTTTAGGAGCCGTTTTCCTTTTCGTTTCGACACGTGGCTAGACCCCTCTCCAACGGATCGATTCACAAATCAAACGTTATATATAGAGGAGAGTCTTCATGCAGAAAGACACGGGGAACCAAAAGCTTTCAACTCTTAAACGATCTCTAGCAAACTCACTGCATATCCAGCGAAGAACTTGGACTTAGATTATAATCTTTTTAGTTCTCTCTCAAGAGAATATCTGTTTCGCTTCTCTTATTTAAGCGGCAAAATTGTAATTTTCATAGCTTAGAAACCCCGAGGGAGTTCACATTTTGTGAAAATGTTCTTACTGTAAGAACTTCATCATAGTTGGAGAAGCTCAAACTCTTTAAGTTAGAAACCCTGTAAAGTCACTATGACTATAAGTAGAGAATCTATCCTGCTTTGGTCAGGACAGTGGACGTAGGGCCTACACTTCCGCACACACTCAGACACTGAATGACTGTTCGACTGACATAAGTCAGTAGAGTTGAACTCAGTAGAATAAACCTTTGCCCACACGATCTGAAAGCATATCTGGCTCTGACTCAGTTCAGTAGCACACTCAGCTAGAGCTGACTTTCGCGTTTGAGAAAAAGAATCTGTATTCAAGTGTATTCACCCCCCCCTCTACACCTGAAGCACATCTCAGGACCAACAATTGGTATTAGAGAACTACGCGGTGTTGGTCCCATTTTCACTGCAACAATTGGTTTTCCGAGGATATACTGATCATCGTTTTCTGAATACTGGTCTATCTCGAACAAGATCCTAGGAAAACCCGTTTTCACTGCATCTTGCATCTCTTCATTCCATCTTATATCCTATCTTTCATCAATGGCTAATATTTCAGGGATAAGGATGGTCCCATGTTCTCAACAGAGAACTACGCGGTGTTGGTCCCTAGTCAAATGTTCAGGTATGGGGGGGGGGGTGAATACTCGTGAAAACCTTTTTCTCAAACTTGAACGCGAACAGTCCGATAACGAAGATTGTCTACTGAATGAGTTCAGTAGACCAGACAAGCTAGCCTATCTGTTGGTCCAAAGACGAGCCTCACGTGTAGGGGAGGGGGGGGAGGGGAATGAATACACCTAAAAGCAAATTCTTTCTCAGAACGCAAAAATCAGTTCCACTGAATATTGCTACTGAAAAGTCAGTTGCCAGTTAAGCTTTCTAGATCGCGTGGGCAGAGAGTTCCTCTACTGAGTACAGTCTACTGACTTATGTTAGTGAATAGTAGTTCAGTATCAGAAATTGTGTGCGGAAGTGTAGGCCCAAAATATGTTCGTCTCAGTTGACAACCCATTTTATGTTGTTTGATTTAAATTCAGTTTTATACAATGCAAACAGTTATCAAAGCAACAGTAAATCAACACAAGCAATTTCTAAAGTGATTCGGATACGCTAGATCCTACGTCCACTATCATGAACAAAGCAGGAGTTCTTGAGTAGCTTAGACTGAGCAAGTCTTAGTTGATCTATTCACTGGACATATACGTTCTTGTTTGTTTATACTGAGCAAGTCTCAATTAATCTGTGTAATAGACAGATATCTACTTATAGTCGTAGTGACTTTACAATCTCAACCGTGAAAGGTTTGAGTTTCTCCATCTATGAAGGAGTTGTTACAATAAGAACAGTTCACACAAATGAACTCCTTCGAGGTTTCTAAGCTAATGATATTACAATGAGCATGATTAGGTTAGAGAAGGGGAACTAAAGGATCTCTAGAGAGAAGATGATCTTTCAAATAAGCAAGTTCTTCGTTGTGCTTGACTTTGAGTCGCGAGAGTATGTTCGCTTGAATGCTTGTATTCTCTTGTATGTCTTTCAGCACGAAGACTCTTCTCTATTTATAGTCTTCGATTCATGAATATATCCGTTGGAGGAAGTCTAGACACGTGTCGAATAAGACAAGGAAAACGGCCATATCGATTTTGAATATCACTGAATTTTCTCCGACTTCCATTCCCATGCTTCGAGATTACAGCTCGTGGCTCGAATTCATTTGCAGATTCAGTTGGTTATAGCTTAACCAATTGAGTTCTTTGATACTGAGTTCCTTCGGTTGAGTGGCAGATCTTATATTGAATGCATCAACTACTGAACTCTAGCCTACTGAGTTCCTAACATGCTGAACTCAACTAGGCTATTACATTATCGTAGGCTCATCATTCAGCTATGGGTTTTGGGATCTTCAAATCTTATCATACTGAATCTCATCCGAACACTTTCCTTAAAAATCTAGTGTTCCACTTGTTTTCGTCACCTTTGAATGTTTTCATGTGCCTCATCAAATACAGACCAGCAAGAAATATTTCAGTAGCAATATTGAAGACTAAATCAGGTTTATGCATAACATTAGGACTGTTCATGCATAAACACCGTATATGTCATGCATACTTATACACACCTGAATCCAAAATGTTTGATTTGTTCCCCAACCTGGCACGATCATTGCTATTTTCATGCATATATAACATCTAATTCAGGCATACGACTCTACGAACACTATATGAAACACATATACATCACATGCTTCACAATGCATTCATTTTTGTGCATATATAACCTCTAATTCATGCATACGACTCTACAGATTCATGCATACAACTCTACGAACACTATATGAAACGTATATCCATCACATGCTTCACAAAGCATTCATTTTCATGCATATATAACATCTAATTCATCCATACGATTCTACGGATTCATGCATACGACTCTACGAACACTTTATGAAACGCATACCCGTCACATGCTTCACAATGCATTCATTTTCATGCATATATAATATCTAGTTCATGCATACCATGCTACAAATTCATGCATACGACTCTACGAACACTATATGAAACGCATACCCGTCACATGCTTCACAATGCATTCATTTTCATGCATATATGATATCTAGTTCATGCATATGACTCTACAAATTCATGCATACGACTCTACGAACATAATATTTTACAGAAACTACTCTTCACAAATGAAATTCGAAATGGAACCTTTGTCCATGCTTTACCAATTGAAATGCAGTCCATCACTTGCTTGCAATTCGGCAAATCCAATTCCTATCTAACCTACGAACAAATTAAAAAAATGAAAATAAAACAAAGCATAAATCTAATTTCTTCAAAAATATATTTGGACAAATTTATGGAATCATAGTTTTCTTGTAGATACAATAACCTAGTTTTCCCTCAAAACCATATCATACACGATGAATATTGTAAATCGAAGGACTAAACTACAAAAATTGAAGAACAAAACTCAAGAAACTGAAGAAGAAACGTAAAATCCACCGATATCGAAACTGTTCGACTGCGAATTTGAACATACCTATGTTTCCTATGGACAACGAATTTATAGAACCCTACCTTTTAATTTGCGAAATATCGTAGTCAAATCGCGAGTTCTTACGAAAACCGTCTGTCCTCCCCTTCCCCTTTCACCAATTTCAGAAAGGAAATATGACAAAACCCGCCCAAACGAAGGAGAAATAAGATTCAAATTGGTGTATTTTCATTTCCCAACTTTGCTCTTTCCACCCTATTATTTTATTTTTTTTAGTGTAAAGAAGTGGTGCAATCTTGACCATTGATTTGGAAGGAATATATGGTAGGGATTGAAAAGTTACGGTCAAGAGGAGACCGTGTGAAATGAAATGGATTCTTAGGGTCAATAGGAGGCCATAGGATCAAAGTTATTTATTATGCATGTTTCATATCTGTGTTTATTGACATTTTATATAGTTTGGATATATGTGTACATTTCCCACTGAGTAGTCGTACTCATCCCTATCATTTTATCACTTTTCAGGAAATGGATCGGCCGATGCGTGAGGTGTAGGTGGTGTTGGTCGCGAGGAGGAATTAACGTATTTAAATTATTGCTTTTATTTTATGAACTTTATGTTATTTCTTTTGAAATGTTAGACTTGTAAATTTTTATTTAAGACTTCCGCTGAGTATGAAAATAACCTAAGTTTTGCAACGATTCTATTGAATGAAAATGTAACATGCAACTTTAATGGTTTCATCTAGTAATAAAGTTAGGTATATTAAACATACTCTTATTTCTATTGACAATTCATTCGTGGATTGAGTAATCCGTCAATTCATTAAACAAATTAATAAAATCATAAAAGTATTGTCCTAAAAATTATAGACCTCTAACATATATCATCATAACAAAACTTATCATGCTCAATAATTCATTTAATAGTAACCTAAAACTTTTATTTTTCAATGTACATGCATATTAACAAAAGATTTTGGCACATTAAGATACAAATTAACAAATAAATAGTACACGTCTAAAAAGCACGGAAATGGATACGGCGATACGGATACGGCGATACACTATTGTTCAAAAAAGTATGATACGGATACGTTTAGAATACGTTTTTTTTAATTATTTCAATAATATAATATAATTTATTTTACATTTAATTAGTTAATTTCGTAGTCAATCCACTACCTACCCATTACATTTAATTAACTAATTTCGTCAAGATCATAATAATATTAAATTAATTAGCCCAAGTTCCCAAACCACCACTGAAATCCTTAAATGGAGGCTAAAGAAATAAAAAATAAACTAAAAACATTATTCCCACGTTTCCTAATATTAAAAATAATTTACAAAGAAATAGGAAAATACAATATGTTTAGGAAACATTTCCAGCCGTATCTCAGCCGTATCCCAACTGTATCCGTGTCGGAAACGTCTTGGATACGGACACGCTGCCAAGACAAACGTATCCGTGCTTCTTAGGTACACGTATCCTAAAAATTCTATATTTTTAACATGAATGACCTTACATATAGTATATCCTATTAATATTCAGCATGGTTGAAAACAACTCAAAGAAAACATGAAAAACAATTTTCCTATCAAGCTTATGGACATGCTGTTAAAAACTGGCAGGTTATGAATAACAATTTTTAACAAATATTTATCGTACTTGGAAAATTATACAAACATAATAGAGTATACTATACATACCTAGAAAGACGATCCTAAATTTTAATGATGATATGACTACGGGAAGATGTGTAAATAATTGTTGAAACAGTTCGCAGATATGCTGGCAGATTTTAGAAAATTTTATGGGATGCTATATTATGAGCAACTAACGGGTATTTATAGGCCTAGAAATCATTATCTAAAGATCTCTAATCATATAAGGTGTCAAATATATTTTTTCTATAAAATATTTAGGGTATCACATTAATTGTCGATGTCAGATTATTCAACAACGTAGACAATTAGAATTGGGTTCCTTCATCCTAATTATGTCTAATTATTAAATCTAGAGTTGTTCAACAAGCTAGGTTGTTATAAGGCTATGGAGTAAGTGGAGGATTGCTCAACAAGCTATTACCGACTAAGTAAGTAGAAATTACGTTGTGTACGTGTTCAACACTGCATCCTATAACAGGTTGATCCAAGGAATTAATTAAATTTATGCATCTATGATCGGAGCAGTGATCACATACAAGTCACTTGAGCCGAGTATGTCTTTCTCTATCTGTTTCTCTCAATTTATTTCTTGCTATTTAAATTCGATTGCCAAGGTAGTAAACCCAAATTTATGCATGGTGGAATCACCAAAACCCTAATCAAGAGGATAGATATAGTTGATTTCCACTGTTCCCTGAGTTCACCCTTGTTAAATACTAACTATAAGATTTTGAGTGTTGCAAGAATCTTATTTGGTGTGAAAACATTGATCACCAGCCCGTCAGTTATGACATCCCACATGAAGTCGTGAATGGAGGATAAGTGAGACCCCATTCTCAGGCTCCAGATATCTTATATTGCTATAGAGAACATGGGCATCCCCGACTTCATCAGATACGTACTTATACATGCTGACAAATGAGAAGTTAAAGTGTAGAAAAGATTATTATGTAGCGAAAAAGATTTTTAGTATCTGATCAAGTCGACCTAGTAAACAAAAAGGGTAGTCGATCGCGGTATGAATTCAGGCGTATTTAAGCGAGGAGGGGGGGTTGGGAGGGGTTTAATACACCTAATTCCAAAAATTTCAAACTTTAAATTACGAAGTCAGTCAATAACTGAGTTTGGACATGAGTCATGCAAAGAACTCCTTAGTCCTTCTAATTAAGTGTGAGTATGAGTGAGATTTAATTAGTCAGCCCGTCTGGAATAGTGCGAACACTTTAACTTAGTGAGGAAAACCTTTTCATCAAAACATTGATTATATTGTGCTGCAAGTTATATATCCAACCTGACTGATTCAGTCTGATAGAAAACAATGCTTTTTCAAAAAAGTATATGCATATTACAGTTAAGATAAATATGTAGAAAATAAATAACACGGTAAGTTATAGTGGTTCAGATTCACAAGATCATACATCCACTCTCTGCCTCTGCAGATATCACTATCAGATTCTCGAAGACTGTCGATTGTAGATCAATACAAACTAGCAATTTATGTATCTATTAATCTATCAAGCAAACTATCATACAACTTATCAAACAATCAATAAGGGTATAAGGTTGGGATTTTGTCTATCTTAATAAGAGTATGAGACACTCTTGATTCCAAGTATGTGATATGAACGAGAATCATTTTGAATATGGATAGAGGGAATTTCTACAAAAATAACACGTAAGTATTGAATACTATGGGCTTGTTCTTTGCTGGTAGTTTGAGGGATTTTGAAATCATGTAACCTCTGAAGAATGAAAGTCCCTTTGCATTTATAGGTGAGCGAGAATAGATCCGTTGAACGAAGATCTATTTGTATTGGTCCAGAGACGAGCCTCATGAGTAGAAGGGGGGGGGGTTGAATACACCTGAAGATAAATTCTTACTCAGAACGCGAAAGTCAGTAGGACTGAATATTGCTATTGAACAAGTCAGTTGCCATTTAAGCTTTCTATATCACGTGGGCAGAGAGTTCCTCTACTGACTTATGATAGTGAATAGTAGTTCAGTATCAGAAAAGTAGAGTGCCCAAAAATTGTTCATCTCAGTTGAAAACCCGTTTTATGCTGTTTGATTTAAAGTCAGTTTTATGCATTTATTATCAATGCAACATTAAATCAACAGAAACAATTTTAAAAGTGGTTCAGATATGCTGGATCTTATGTCCACTATCCTGAACAAAGCAGGAGTTCTTGATTAGCCTATACTAAGCAAGTCTCGGTCGATCTATTCACTGGACAAATACGTTCTTGTTTCCTTATACTGAGCAAGTCTCAGTGAATCTTTACGCTGGACATATATCTACTTATAGTCGTAGTGACTTTACAATCGCAACCGTGAAGGTTTGAGTTTCTCCAACTATGAAGGAGTTCTAACAATAAGAGCGTTGACAAAGATGAACTTCTTCGAGGTTTCTAAGATAATGATATTATAATAAGCACACTTAGGTTACAGAAGGGGAACTAAAGGATCTCTATAGAGTAGAACTAAGATGATCTTTCAAATGAGCAAGTTCTTCATTTTGTTTGGCTTTGAGTTCACTAGAGTACGTTCGCTTGAATGCTTGGTTCCTTGTGTTGTCTTTCTTCATGAAGACTCTTCTCTATTTATAGTCTTCGATTCATGAATAGAGTATGTTCGCTTGAATGCTTGGTTCCCTGTGTTGTCTTTCAAACGATCATATCAATTTTGAATATCGCTGTAGAGATTTTCTCTTTTTCAGTCTAGGAGCAGCTTTATGCAAAAGCAAGTAGAGTGGTGGCAACTCCTCATTGGTCGAGGTTATGAGAGTAGGAGAGACTCGTTCAAACTCCAGGTGTACGGTGAGTTGACTTCCCCTGAATCATCGGACCTTTAACTGACTTCTTCGATATTGAGTTCCTTTGGCTGAGTGGAAGATCTTCTATTAAATGCACCAGCTACGGAACTCTAGCCTACTAAGTTCCTAACATGCTGAACTCAACTAAGCTATTATATTATCGAGGGCTCATCATTCAGCTAGGAGTTTTGGGTTCTTCAAATCCTATCATGTTGAATCTCATCCCAACAATTTCCCCCTATTTAATGATGCCAAAACTTTTTACAAACTATTTCTAACAACAAGGCTGACTATCTAATCAACACAATTCCAATACACCATGAGGTCAATTTCTCTTAATATCATAAGACCAAAGTGTTAATAATTTCCCTGTAAAACTTCTAAGAGCAATTTCCCCCTTAGATAGATGTCTATGTACTGGGGAACAAAAAGAAACACATAATTATAAGAAGCCATGTGGGTGTGTATTTTGATCACGGAGGTGATCAGTAAGTGTTGAATGATAAAAAACACAGCTAATTGACAAAGAGTAATTGTTGAAGGCTAATAGAAATAGAATATCATATATGATCAGAGATTACAGTTACGGGATATTCTATTCTATCAAAACTAAGATTAAGAAGGAATCAACTGGGCTTCTTCTTGAATTGTTGCAGTCGTGCCCTGAAGTCAGCAGATTTCTTCTCTAGAAGCTCAAGACCGTAAGATGAGTAGACTTTGTTCCTCGGTATCTTGATTTGTTCCTTGTCTTCAGCATCATTCATGTCCAGACTTCTTCTATAGATGACATATTTAATTTCTTCCTCAATCTCCTTGTTACAGATATTTCCTTGTTGCGTGAGAGGAGGAGGTAGAAGTCTGTACTCAGGTGCCTTGAGAGTTTTACCTGACTATTGTAGAATGGTTTGGACTTCATCATAGAGTTCAGGTTCAACACTTATCAAGAATTCCTTGAAGGTTTTGCCAGGATCAGCCTTCTCACTTACTGTCTCCAAAATGTAGTAGCTCTTGATAAATCGACCTTAGCCTGTTTCCATTTCTGATTGATCTTAAAGGGCACCCATTCATCAGTCCTTGGAAATATAACTCTCTTGATGTTGTTTCCTATTCCCTTCTTCTGAAGTATTTGGAAGTGGTAGTAATGCTTCTGTCCTTCTTAGGGATTCTCTCTCTGGCTTCTTTCTCAGTTTGCTGTCTGAGGGCCTCAAGGTCTGCTAATCTTGCTCTTTGTCTTGCAGCTGGTACTTATCTAGCCTCAGCAGTGATATCTAAGCCTCTTCCGTAGGCATCCCATATCTCCTTCATCTAAGCTTCTTGTTTCTTTGAAAGTTCAGTGGAGGGGGTAGTATGCGCAACTTCTGAGTCACTAGGTCCATCTGACTCAGACTTAGAAGCTTCAGCCTTCTTCTCAGCTTCTTTGGACTTAGGAATTTGAGTAGCAGCTCTGCTGGATTGCCTGGGCATCACAGATCTGGTTCTGGTAGGAACTGGAGATCTGATCTATATGCCTTTCTTGGCCTTTGTCTTCTTCCCTTCTTCTTGTTATTGAAGTTCTCGTGCCAGCTTTTCATCATAGGCGATCTGCTTGTCTAGCGTTTTGAACTTAGGCTTCTTGGCTGTCGGATGACTAGGGGGGCAGGTGCTTTGCCTTTCGCATATGACCTGACTGACTTATCTTCAGCAAGACCTTCTAAGTACTGAGCCACTTCAGTCACTGCTTCTTCTGCAGTTCTCCTGACGTAGCTTCAATCCGTCGTAGGTAAGTTTCTACCAAGCCAGTAGCGTCTTTCTTGATAGTAAGGCTGGCGTTAGTTTGTTCCACAAGTGCTCTTGATACACTTTCAGTGGTTAGCTTGTCTCACTCTTCGATGGCCTTGAGGACCTGATCCAATACAGTGGCCATGGTTTCAGAGAATTGTTTGGCCTGAGTCTACAGGATGTTCTGATAGTGAGAGTGCAGATCAATCCTCAGGGCTTCAAGTGCTCTGCGGAGGATCTCTTCAGTATTAAGAGAAGTTGGAGTACTGATCCTCTGCACTTCTAAAGCCAAGTTACCTAGCGTCAGAGTCCGAGCCTCAGAGAGTTGGCTCCATTTGTTGTTTATGTCCTGAGCAAGAAGACGGTTTTTATGACCCTATCACTTCAGACACTTTTTGATAGACACAAAATTAATGTCCTTTATCTCAATAACTTGATATTGAGACTACTTCGGCTTAGGCTGAGATGTGGACTGTGTAGAGATGACAGCACCTGATGAAGGCGGTGGAGGTGGTGAGTCATCTCTTGAAGATTTTCCCTCAATAGATCCTCCCTGGTCTGCATCCTTGGGTGACTCGTCATGGTGAGAGTCAGGTGGAATCTGGGACTGAGTCGACGATTCAGTAGGCCCCTTTTGACTCAGGAGCATGAGCATTGCTGAGCGGAGGTCATCTAAAGACGTTATATCAGCTGGCTCTCCGTGCCTATCTCCTCCTTCAACTGTTGCTCCTCCTTTATCAGTTGAGGAACGGTCCTGAGGTTCATGGTCTAAGCCAATAGATCCCATTCTAGGAATCTGAGATGCATTTGTACCCTCACCCTGACTGCTATATCCACGAGATCAGAGAGACCTATGATCTCAGTAATCTCATCTGCGATCTCTTCAGCAGCTTTACTTCGAGCTATCAGTACTGAAGTCGGGACTTATGTGGAGACCTCAGTTTGAGGAATGTCAGTTGGGATGTCTGACTGGGTCTCCTCTGACTGTATCCGTTTGACTTTGTCTATCAGAGTCATGCCCTCCTTACCGGACTCTAAATCTTGGATAGATACGGTCTTAGGGATTACGACTGAAGGTTTGGGCTTCTTTACTGTTTTCCTCCTCTTTTGCTGAGTTGGGCATGGGTCCTGAGTGGACTGAATAGGATGCTTGTCATGAAGTCCACGCCCTATGGATTTCTCAGCTGCTATCGTACTTATGAGTTCAATGTTCTTTTCATCGAAGAGATATGCGTCAGCGAAGGCGACTCTTCCATGGCAGTAGTCTTCAATCAGAATAGATACTTTGCTGACGTATAGGAGTTTACCTTTCTGAATCAGTCGCAGTGAGGTCTTGTTCTCATTCACCACGAACTTCTGGAACTGAGCCTTAAACTCAGTCAAGAAGAACTCAGTCCAGTTGATCTATACGCCATCCATGATGACCATCACAATCTGAATCCAAATTCTGGAGAGTAGATCATAGGATCCGGCTGAGCTGGTGAGGATGTGGTTGACTATGTACACCAATCCTCTATATTCAGGGAGCAGCTGATTTTTGGGAAAGGCTGCTTTGAACACTAAGTCCTTCTGCCCACTGAACTGGCAGAGGTACCTGTTGATGAAAGTCTCCTTGTACCCAATAGGAGAAATCCTTGTGTTGGGAAGATTAAAACTGATAAGAAGACACTTAGCAATATCAAGATCGGCAATCTTCCCTTCCCACTTGTTGTTACTCGTTTCTTGCTGGTAAGTTATGCAAGAAATATCCTGAAGATCTTCGCTCTGTCGGAGATTCATGTAGAACTCTACGAGTCATCTCGGGAGGCAGTGGTTGGGAACCCTTGATAAAAGAGGCTTAAGGCCAGTCGATTCAAGGGCATAAAAAATTTGCTCCATGCAGTCCACTCCACACGATCGAAATACGAGAACTAGCTCAAACCAGACTCTCTGAGAACGAATGATCTCCTCCATGTAAGATGGAATTAGGACTTTGTTGTCGGAGAACGTCGCTATTGAGATAATAAACTAAATCTGGAAAACAAGCGTTAACACTTGAAAATACAGTAAGTCAGTAATAGGTAGATAGAATTTATGAAATTTACTGAGAGTTTAGTGCTTGACGGTAGTAGATTTGTTGAGCAAATAGCTATGCAGACCACTAAGCAGTTCGAAAATTGCGGAAATGTAGTTTAGATCATAGATACATGCAGATATATAACATATTTGAATATGAATGATTTATTCAGCATGCGGTTGAGATTAATCTAATTTTAAGGGGTGGACGGCTCAGATTAAATGTTATAAGAGGTTATGATTATTGTGCCTCCTATAATCTCGGCATACTTATCTATCATCTAAAAAAGTAAGCTGAAATGACATGTATTTAATGCAGCGCAATCAGTGTATGTAATGTCGTGCTTTTATGAAAACGATATGCTTAATGAGATCCTATGAACATTCATGGCGGAAAATAAATGCAATGACATACTAAATGTGATTTGCTGAGTAAATACTTATAACATGTCAGCTGATCATCGTAGTCAGCTGATACCACTGTGTAGATGGTGAGTGTGTGAGCACTTCCTTTCACCTCATTCAGCCGTACTGAGAGTAAGTTCACCCTTACTTAGTACTTCTGGGATCGTCTTACTGAACTAAGTTAGTAGGATCCAGTAGACCTAGTTCTATTGAGAGCTCGTTGAATCTGGTCTCAGCTAGAGGTTCGGTCAGTATGCCTACCCACTCATCAATCACGGTGTTTAGCTGACTTGCACTGATAGACCCCTATTGTTGGGAGATGATTCAGTAGCATGGTGCTAGTAGATTTGAATGATCCCAAAACCTTAATTTGATTGGTGAACCATTGAGTTGTAATTGTATTGCCTGTCTCTGATAGTTCAAACTCAGTAGACATTCTTTCCGCATAGTTCAGTCGCTCAACTCTATCTGCTGACTCTTCAATAGACTATCAGCCTCAGTACTATGGAGTAAAGACTCAGCAGTGCTGGACTCAGCAGGAGCAGCATACTGAGAGGCTTTCATACTCAGACTCAGCAATGACCAGACAATCTTCTTGACTGTCAGTGATCTTACTTGTCAAATTAGTAGAGTCATACGAGGAACAGAGAAGTCAGCTTCAGATCTACCTTGAAGTCTGTTTGTCTCAACTACTTTCTACATCCTCGACCAATGACGAGCATCGAACTGTCTACTTTCTGATTAAAGCTGCAAGTGAACAAATTTCCAGAAATGGAGGGAAAGACTCTGCCAGATTTCCTTGAAAGAGCCGTTAGCTACCCAAAAGAGAGTGACACATGGATCATCGTCTCCAACGGATCTTTCCATGCCTCATCTCTATAAATAGAGGGAAGAATTCAAATCGAAGCTCACATACGAGACCAAGAATACACGAGCGATTACGAGCAAATTCAAACCGACTCAAGCTTTTCGCAAGAACTCCATAGAAAACCTTCAAGCGAAAGGCGACATTCTTGCTCAAAGGGAACCGAGCTGAATTAGATTTATAGCCTGTAGTATCCAAGCGATTGAACACGAACCCAGAGAGTTTATACCTCATTGTTCGTCGCTCTAGAAGCCTCATTCTCGTTCCCTTCCCTCTAACCTAAGCTCAGCTGACCATATCTATAGCTTAGATCGAAGGAGTTCATCTCTGAACTATTCTTTATTGTAAAGAACTCCTTCATAGTTGGAGAGTTTGTCAAACGCTTTAGTTTGATCCTTGTAAACTGAGACTTGCTCAGTATAATCTTCAAGACCGGTGTTTGTCCTGTGCAGAAACCGACTGAGACTAACTCAATATAATAAAATAGTCTCCTGATCTTTTTGGGACAGTGGACGTATGATTGTTGATATCTGAACCACTTTAAAATTCGATGTGTTCTGTGTGCTTTGTTTTACTGTTGCATTGATTATTGTTCATACTGAAAATATCTTTCAAAATCATTCAACTGTGTTTTAGCAAAACTTAAAGGATTGCACTAATATACTGAAACAGTTTAAAAAAAAAACATTTTCTAACTCAACTGAATTGGGCCTACACTTTTCCGCACTCTACTGAGCTCTTACTGAACGGTACATAATTTTGACATCATTCATCTAGCAGGCCTCAATATATTCATTCACTTTGCCACGCGATTCAGAACAACTTATTTGGTCTACTGAACTTGTTCAGCAAGGCACTCTCCTGAAAAGGATTGTTCGCGTTTTAAGTTGAGAAAGTTTTCAGGTGTATTCACCCCCCCCCCTCTACACCTGAACGTTTATCTCGAGACTAACAATTGGTATCAGAGCGGGAGTTCTCTAAGACTCTTGTTATCTGAAGCTGGTCTACTTGAACGGATCCTGAAAACGTTTTCATTGCATATCATTATGCATTCATATCACTATTTACAATGTCTGATCAGGAATCAGGATGGTACCCATGTTCTCAGTAGAGAACTATGGGGTATGGAGAGTCAGAATGGAAGAACACCTAACTTCCCTCCACGACAGCATGACAGAAGTCTTGGAATATGGACCTATTGTTCCTATGATTGATAGCGTCAAAGTCCAGGATCCAGCACAAGGAGGTTGAATGGTGACCGGGAAGAAGATCCCCAAAGACAGAAGCCTCTTCACTTCTGAAGAGAAGAAGCTTCACAATCTAGATCGGGTTGCCAGAAACGTCATACTGACCACCCTGAGTGACTCCTATCTCGAAAGAGTTCAGGACTGCAAGTCCGCGAAGGAACTCTGGGATGCTCTGGCGCTACTGAGTCGGGGGACTCAGAAGATCAAGGCGAACAAACTAGCGCTGGAACTTCAGAAGCTGGAGAGACTGTCTCCAATGTCTGGCGACACTATTAAAGATTTCAACATTAGATTTACGGATCTGATGAATCTCAAAATCTTGAGAGCACTGCCGGACGGACATTGGACTTCATTCGCTACATTGCTTAGACATTCTGACCTTGATATTATTTCTCCTGATCATATCTTTTCAGAATTAAAAGCTGAGGATTTCGAGTTCGGCCTACCCCAAAGGAAGCAGCGAGCTGAAGCTGACACCCAGATCGACCATGCTTTCAAAGCATCAGTCAGCACAGCAGCTCCCGCATCTAGCAAGGCTGAGCCTTCAATCAGCGATCTACTAGAAGAAAACCTCGCGAAGAAATATACACTGCTTGCCGTGAAGTATCAGAAGGAGAAGGAGAGGCGCAGAAAGCTCTCGAGAGTCGTCAGAGACTCAAAGGGTAAGTTTGAGTATACACCAAGCGCACTCCTGAACCGCACACTTCTGATTATAGGAAACAAGAGGATTCAGCTCAGTCGAAAGACAGTGAGAGAAAAGATAGCAAAATCACTTCATGCTACAACTGCAAGAAGCCAGGACATTACCAATACGACTGTCCAGAGCTCAGTACAGCTGAGAGAGCAGCACGAAAAGCTCGAAGGGAGAAGTTCATCAAGAAGCGTCAAGAATATATTGCCGGTGAACTCTCAGACAACTCAGATGAAGTCAACTCCTTCATGGATTCATCAGACGATGAAGCGACATTCTTGGCCATAGAGCTTGAAGAAGATGTTGAAAAGTGTCTTATGGCAGGAGAAGAGGATGAGGTAAACTCTCATGCTCCATTTAACTCCTCTTCACACTGCACACACGACACCATTTCAGGTGCAGATGAGAATCTGGACGTCGTAATCGCATATGAAGAACTACTCGATGAGTAGATTCAGATGAGCCTGCAGCTCAGTAAGACCCTTCAGGAGTTGGATACACTGAAAGTGGAAAATCAGAGACTTTCTCAGGAGAGTCAGGTTGCTACTGAGTCAGAAGGACTTCTGTTGAGAATCAGGGAGGAGATTAACTCTCTGATAGCCAAGTCTCAGCATCAAGAAGATCAGATCTTAGTACTGACCAATGACTTAACTCAGAAAGATACTGAATTGAGTCTACTGAAGTAAAAGTTCTCAGAACTTCAGACTGAGCATGAAATGCTTAAGAAGAGTGATGATGTCTGGAGGAATCTGATGACATAGTGATACATGGGCGCTGAGAAAAAGCTTGAGGCGATGCTAGCCAACAACAAGCCAAAACAATGCAAGGAGCCTCCTCATCTGCCCCCGTACGCTCAGAGAACCGGCTAACTGATAGGTTTGTTCAAGGGGAGACTATCAATGCTGAGATCCTGAACCCCCTAGCAAAGAACAAATAGAAGATGAAGGCACCTCATCCTAGCTATCAATATTCTGACAAGAAAATTAGCTCAAAATCACGCCAGTTCAGTCAAGGGGGAACTAGCAGAGTTAAGTGCAGTATGGACCTCCGCAGCTGACACATCCAGCTCAATATGGGCCGTATTAACATGATCCTATAGTCAGAAGAGTATCCAAAAGTCAGAAGAAGAAGAAGAAGAAAGTCGTTCAGAAGGCTAATGTCAGCAGTCCACTAACTCAGAAGATCAGGACTCCTGAACCAGTAAAGCCTCAAAAGTCAGCATCGACCAGTCCAGTGGTCAAGTATGTTGATCAGAGTGGGAAGAAACTATCTGAGACCACCAGGGTCATGAGACAGATTTGGGTTTCCAAAACTAACATCTAAGGACCCAAAACCAAAAATAGAGGGTACCTGAATATAATTATGTTTTGCAGGTGCACAAGGACCCTTGGTACGTGGACAGCGGATGCTCAAGAAATATGACGTACCAGAGGAACCTACTGAAGAATTATATTGCTGAAGAAGGACCCAGAATCGAGTTTGGAGATAATGCAAAGGGCTATACCAGAGGCTACGGAACACTCAGCATTGGAATCGCCACAGTTTCGAAAGTATCATATGTTGAAGGACTTCATCATAATCTTCTCTCTGTTAGCTAATTTTGTGATAACTCGAATAGAGTGATTTTTGACGCTGGTTTCTGTGATGTCATTGATAAATCTACAGGGAAAACAGTGTTATCAGGTTCGCGCAAAAAGAATATCTATGTAGCTGACTGGAACTCAGCTGAATCTGAAGCATGCTTGCTGGCGAAGAACGACAATAGAACGGGGTGGTTCTGGCACAGAAGACTAAGCCATCTCAACTTCAAGATGCTCAACAAGCTAGCTAGAAACGCTCTAGCAAGAGGACTGCCGAATGAAGTATTTAGCAAAGACACTCAGTGTGAAGCATGTCTGAAGGGAAAGCAAACTAAGACTCAAAATCCGCCTGTTCCATCGCCTTCCACTGATGGAATCCTTCAGCTGCTACATATGGATTTATTCGATCCAGTCTCTCCAGTGACGATCAAAGGCAAGAAGTATACTTTAGTGGTCATTGATGACTACTCGTGCTACACATGGGTCATATTTATTGCCAACAAGTCTGACGTCAAAACAGAGTTGCCTGAGCTTCTGAAAAGGCTCAGTGTCTAGAAGAACACCGAAATCAGAAAGATACGTTCAGATAGAGGAACTGAGTTCCTGAATTCGATGGTGGAAGAGTTGTTGGATATGAGTCAGTAGATTGATACTCAGCTGTTCTAGGGTTAAAAGAAATTGGGGGAAATCATAGTAGTACTATGGAATTGAAGATCCCAAAACCGAGCTGATATCAGTAGATTAGTGTGTCGATAGGATTAGCTGATGTATAGGTTAGACGTGATGTAATGCTTATTATTTTTGTCTAAGTCCTGTACGGGGTAGTTGTTGAACTGATCTTCAGCTGAAGATACTTTTCAGAACCCCACGTCATCAGTGTAATCGCTTGCATTCTTCGTCGGCACCGATATCAAACTCGGTTGAAGATCCCGCATCGCCGACCGGACCTCGGAGAAGCATTCTCTACAAGCCGATGGTCATCGGTAGAAGAACCAAGGTCAAGCAAGATACCTTCGCAGCCGACCAACCGACTATCGAAGCTCACTTTATCGGTCCGACGACTCACCGAAGAAGATAGACTTTCGAGTACTGTATCCGACAGAAAGCGACCCAGCACTTAAAGTCCCTTCAAATGTTCAGCAGAAGACATACGAGGTAGTTTGAACGGTCAACTCGACACTCACCAACTACAAACCTCGACTAATGAGAAGCCGACAACGCTTACCTACTCTACACAAGTAAAGTTGCTCTCATGAACAGCGCATTAACCGCCCCGCCGCAACAAAGTTGAATAGTGGCCGTTTTCTTTAGACGCTTGTGACACGTGGCATCGTCGTCTCCAACGGACATATGTCACAACTCACAACTATAAATAGAGAAGGATTTGAAGATTTCAAGAAGAGGAATATACGCGAAATCAAGGGAAATCATTCAAACTCACAACGCTCTAGAACCTTCAAGCTTATCCAGAGACGAACTAGTTTTCATAGAACACTTCTTGTAGTTCATCTCTCTAGAGCACTTTGATCCCTATCTTCTCTAGACTAAGCTCATTGCTAGATTCATAGCTTAGATCCGAAGGAGTTCACATTTAGTGAATTGTTCTTGTTGTAAGAACTCCTTCTCGCTTGGAGAATATTCCCTCCCTTCTAAACTTAGGTTTGGATTGTAAAGTCGCTAAGGACTATAACTTAGAGGGAACCGTCCAAAGGCACGGATCCCCGCCGAGGCTTGCTCGGAATAATCAACAAGTTCTCCCGCCTTGTTCGGGACCGTGGACGTAGGATCTTGCGTATCCGAACCACGTTAAATCGCTTGTGTTCATTTACTCGTTTTATTGCATTGCATTCAACCGACTTGAAAATCATAAGTTTGCATAAAACATATTTTATAAAGTGCACACCAAAAGATTTAACTTGCAAAAACGCATTTTCAAAAGAGACGACTCCGGGGCCTAACACTTATCCGCACTACGCCTCCGACCGAGTTTCGTAATACCGACATCGCCGGTAGAAGAGCTCGAAGCCGACTCACTTTGACCCCAATGGATCGAAGGCTTACTTGGCACTGTTCATCGCTTGCAAACATCGCCTTCACCGACCTTCACCGAGAAAAAGAAACAGAGCTCGTGTATTCACCCCCCCCTCTACACCCGACTTTTCGTCTCCGGACCAACAATTGGTATTAGAGCTTTCGGTGTTCAACCGATCGCCGGTTACGAAATACTTGGTCCTCTCGAACCGATCCCGAAAACCGTTTTCACCGCATAAGCATCTTCTCGGCATCCTTATACTCTTACTCTTACAATGTCTCGATATGTCGGTATTAGGATGGTGCCGATGTTCTCAATAGAGAACTACACGGTATGGCGCGTACGTATGGAGGCACACCTAACGTCACTCCACGACAAGCATGTCGATGTCCTAGAGTCGGGACCGATCATTCCCATGATCGACGCGTAGTATTTTCTCGCCGGAGGAGGCGTGGGAGCACAAACCGGTGCTAAGGTTCCCAAAGACAAATCCGCCTTCACGCCCGAAGAAAAGAAGTTGCACAACCTTGACCGAGTTGCACGTAATGCCATACCGACTACGCTCGGTGACTCACATCTCGGAAGGGTACAAGATTGCAAAACGGCGAAAGAGCTATGGGACGCCTTGGCTGTACCGAGCCATGGAACCCCTCGGATCAAAGAGAACAAGCTCGAGCTAGAGCTTCGAGAGTTCGACGCCTTTGCAATGGAGCCTCATCGAAACCATTGACGAGCCGAGTGTCGATTCACCAATCAAGTCAATGTTATCAATGGGTTGGGGAGGTCGTTCACCAACAAGGAGATGAACACCAAGATCTTGAGAGCGTTGCCCCGACGTAAGTGGCTTCCATTTGCTACTTATTTACGTCGCTCGATCTAAATGCTCTAACTCCCGATGTTATATTTTCGTAATTAAAATCGGAGGAGTTCGAGCATAGCCTACCCCAAAAGTGCTTAAGCGCTCCAGCGACAAACAAGCTCGACCACGCCTTCAAGGCAACAATCAAGAATACCGGAGCCAAGCCTATTTCCTCAAGCAAAGCCGTGGCCACATCGTAGCAAAGTCTTCCGAGACTTCATGCCCCGATCGCCTAGCACCGATGGCTCTCAAATATCGAGGGAAAAGGAGAGAGTCGAAAGCCGAGGAAATACAACCGAGATTCTTCCTCGTAAGAAAGACTATCATAAGAAAGAAGAATCTAATCCTTCTACCGAATGCAGGAAATCGGAGTCTGCTGCCGGATCCATCTAAAGACTCACTGGTAAGAGCAAGCAGAACATCTACCTCGCTACAACCGCAAGAAGGAGGGAGACTATCGCACGATTGTCCCGAACTCTCACTCGCTCAAAGAGCGTAACGGCATGCCAGAGAAAGAAGTTCGCCGAGAGACGGCGACCTATATAGCCGGAGAGATATCCGATAACTCAATTGAGGAGGATACATTCATGTATTCTTCCGAAGACGAAGCCGCGTTCGTCGCAGCTTGAGGTCGCAAAGACAGCTTCTCGATGAGTCGCCCGAATACCGTCTCGATGGCCGGAGAAGAGGCCGAGGTAAATTCTAAACGCATTATTACCTCTTCTTCACACAAAGACACAAGACACGTGCTCGGTCACGTATGATCCTCTAGATGTGGTACAAGCCTACGACGACTGTTAGAGGAACAGATTCACCGAGCAGAGTTCAAAGAGAACCATCCAGGAACTTGAACAGTAAAGGCCGAGAATCGTAGACTTTCTTCCGATTGTCGGGTCTCTACCGAGTCAGTGGATCTAGTTGCGAGACTCAAGGAAGAGATTGGATCTCTTATGACTAAGTCTCGGCTTCAAGAGACTCGGATCTCGGTTCCGACCAAGGACAATTCCGAGAAAGAGACCGAAATAGCCAAGCTCGGTCGAAGCTCACGGACGTGCGGAATGACTATGACTCACTCGTAGGAGTGACGAAGTCCGGAGAGTATTGATGACCGAACAATACCCGGGAGCTAAGGAGAAGCTTGAAAGCATGCTTAGAGCTCAACGGTCAACTTCGTGAAAGAAGGCCCGGGCTATACACACGAAGCTTCTACCTCCAAAAGCTCAAAGAACCCCGGGCCGATAGGTTCGTCGAGGAAAGGTGCAAGCCGCCGACACCACACCTCGGGCGAAAAACAAACAGAAAATAATTACACCTCGCCCGAGTAGCAACAAGCAATGACCAAAGGTTCCAGCCCCGGGACACCGCGATCAAATTCGGGGGGAATCAAGAAGGTCGATGGGCGTAACAAGACAAGGAGCCACCGTATGAGCACCCGGCTCAGCACGGCTCGTACTACTATGAGCCCGGGGGTCGGGAGAAGCGCTAAGACTCGAAGAAGAAAGCGCATGAACCCAAAATTATTAGCGTAAAGTCGGTATCTCCAAGTCCCGTGGAGAAGAAAGCCGATAAGGTTCGAAAAAAGAAGTCTCGGAACTTCTAAGGTCCCGAGACAGATCTCGGGTTCCGAAATCACCCACTAACCCGTAAGGACCCAATCGAACCAAAGGGTACCTAAAAATGCCTCTCGTTTTGCAGGTGCATAAGGACCCGTGGATAGTGGACAGCGGCCGCTCGAGACACATGACCTACCGTAAGAGCTCGCCGACCAACTACGTACAAGAAGATGGTCCCGCAATGAATTCGGTGACAATTCCAAAGGCTACACAAGGGGATACGGAACGCCGAACATTGGGACTCGCCACGGCTCCAAGAGTAACATATGTTGAAGGACTTCAACATAATCTCCTTTCGACGACCAATTCCGTGATAATCTTAACAGAGTAATCTTTGACACCGGTTTCGTGATATTGTTGACAAATCTACAGGGAAAACAAGTGTTATCGGGTTCGCGGAGGAAGAACATCTATGTTGCAAACCGGAATACCGCGTAACCCCGAGGCTTGCTTGCTCGCACGTACTAAATCGGGTAACAAGTCGCCGGCTATGGCACAAGAGACTCAGCCACCTGAACTTCAAGACCATGAACAAGCTTGTCAAGAACTCTAAAGTCAGAGGACTGCCCAACGAATCGTTTATCAAAGACAGAAATTGTGAAGCGTGCCTGAAGGGAAAGCAAACAAAGAGTAGCAATCCACCTATTCCGTCACCTTCCACCGATGGAATCCTTCACCGCTTCACATGGACTTATTCGGGCCGCTCTCCAAGTGACTATAAGAGGCAAGAAGTATGCCCTCGTCGTCATAGACGACTTCTCGAGATATACTTGGGTCATCTTCATCGCCAACAAATCTGATGTTCAGACTGAGTTACCTAATCTACTGAAGAAACTCAGTGTGGAAAAGAACATCAAGATTAAGAAGATACGCTCAGACAGAGGAACAGAGTTTCTAAACTCGTAGTTAAGATATACTTGCGATAAAGAGGGAATTCAAGACGAGACATCAGTGCGCGCACCCCTCGCCAGAACGGACTTGCCGAACGTAAGAACATAACTCTCAAAGAAGCAAGCAAGAACGCTCCTCGCAGATTCTCGGACTACCCTCAAAGTTTTGGGCTGATGCTACCGACACCGCCCGTTACACTCGTGAATCGATCACTACCGACACAAAGAACACATGAAGACGCCATACGAACTGTGGAAAGGGAGAATTCCTTCTATTTCTCATTTTCATGTTTTCGGCTGTCCTTGCTTTATCCACAACAATGGGAAAGATCAGTTGAAGGTCTTTGATAGCAAATCCGATCAAGGAGTATTCTTAGGATACTCCCGAGTCGAGAAAGCCTTCGCAGTTTTTAACTATCGAACTCTTTGCGTGGAGGAAAGCCCTCATGTTGTTTTTGATGAATTTGTTACTGAGAACAGGAAAGATACAAAGTCAAGTATCGAGGATGTCAGCAAGCAAGCTACGAGGATCTCGAACTAAATGACAAAGCCGAAAAGATCCAAAGATTGTTGGGATGATGAGTCGAAGATGAAGAAATTCGGACTCGCCAACAAGCAATCGTAGCTAACCTAGTTGATTCTATCGAACGTAATCAACAACAGTAACTTCGGTCGATGAGGAAGCCCCCGTGGTAACCGAGACCTCTACCGAGAATATAAACTCGGGGGAACCATTAATGTTCCCGAGCCGAATGCCCCCGAACCCGGAAACTCGGTAGATCCTAACCTTCTTACCGAATTACTACGACCACAAAACAAGACTACCGAAATGCCTAATACACCTACCGACCGTGCGAAGTGGTATCGTAAGAAGAAGCCCGACTCGGGCGTTCGTGGCTCGATGCTCATTCTTCGATCTTATCATTGGAGATCCATCAAGAACTATAAGGACGAGATCAAGATTAATTCAAGGAGAAAGCTCACTTTACTCTTGTTTTCTCGTCTGCGTAAGAACCTCGATCGATAGAGGACGCACTTAAAGATGCCGATCGGGTCATTGCTATGCAAGAAGAGCTGAACCAGTTCGTCGAAATGAAGTTTGGGAGCTTGTCGACGGACCTGGACATCGGCACGTGATTGGAACTAAGTGGGTCTTCAAGAACAAGCGAGATGAAAACAACGTCATTGTCGAAATAAAGCTCGACTAGTTGCTAAAGGATACGAATCGGGCAGAGGGAATTGACTTTGATGAAACATTTGCTCCGGTCCGCGATTGGAAGCCATTCGTCTTTTCCTAGCTTATGCAACACATCGAGATTTAAGGTATATCGATGGATGTGAAGTCAGCTTTCCGAACGGCGCATCGAAGGAAGAAGTCTACGTGGAACAACCGCCCGGCTTTCAGCAGGGACATCAGGTGTACGACTTAGGAAAGCTCAGATGGGTTAAAACAAGCACCCGTGGCTTGGTATGATACCCTATCGACTTTCTACTTCGAAAGGTTTTCAAAAGGGGACGGTAGATCGCACCCTATTCAGCATAAAGTCGAAGATGACATTCTATTGGTGCAAATCTATGTGGACGACATCATTTTCGGCGCGCAAAACGAAGTTATATGTCGCCAGCTCGAGAAGATGATGAAGGAGAAATTCGAGATGTCCATGATGGGAGAGATGAATTATTTCCTTGGATTTCAAGTAAAACAATCAGCGAAGGAATCTTCATCAATCAAGCCAAATACACTCGAGATCTTCTCAAAAGATTCGGCCGTGATTCCAAAGAAACCACCAAGATCCCCATGAACACGAACTTTAAAATCGATCTAGACAAAGAGGGAGCTTCGTTAACTCTACCGATTATAGAGCTATTATTGGTTCTTTACTTTATTTAACAGCCTAGCCGACCCGACATAACTTATGCCGTAGGTGTATGCGCAAGATTTCGGGCGAATCCCAAGCGAAGTCATCTAGACTCGGCGAAGAAGATTCTCGCGATATCTAAGAGGAACACCCGAGGTCAGGGTTATGGTATCCCGCCGATGATAATCTAATACCGACAAGTTATTCCGATGCCGATTACGCAGGATGTAGGATAGATCGAAAATCAACTTCCGAACATGTCGGTTCCTAGGCAAAGCAAGTCGATATCGTGGTTTTCAAAGAAACAAGCACTCGGAGCTACGTCCACTACCGAGCCGAGTACATGGCTGCAGGAAGTTGCTGTGCCCGCATCCTTTGGCTTCGACAACAATTGAGAGATTATGGTATAACTCGGGATGAAGTGCCCATCTACCGTGACTCCACCAAGGTCAATAGCTATAACTCGAACCCGGGTTCTACATACCGTATGCAAGCACGTGGACATTCGACACCACTTCATCGTAGACCATGTCGAAAAGAAGGACATCGGGATGGAGAAAATCCATACCGACAAGCAAAGGGCGTATATACCGACCAAACCACTAGCCGAGAACAAAGTTCGGAGAACTATCGCTGAGCTAGGTCTGCTCGATCCTACCGAGACAAGTCGGTAGAAGCCGACTACCGATAATAATATACTTAGCAACAATGTGTATCGGTATGGAATCAGCACGACAAAGTCGAAAAACTTAGTACAATGACTCATTGGGAGATGCACACCGTACACAACAAGGGAGAACATGGTCATCAAGCACAACCATCCTCCCGATAAATGATGGTAACCAACTGATAAGTTCAACCAAGAGGTTTGCGTAGTATCGTTACTTAATTTGTTCGAAGCATGCCGCATTTAATGCATCGCCGCCCGCATTCGGTTGCCTAGGAGCATTTATTCCTTACCATTTATTATGTTTAAGGTTTGAGGAAAGGTCGGCAGGACTCCTCGCCCGCGTAATTAATGCTCTCTTGCGCATTTAATGCATGTCTTCTCCATTAGCTTTATTACGTATATCTATATTTTTGGCGGCTATTGTAATCATTCTTTTATAACATTTAATCTTAGCCGCCCCTTGATTTTGAAAGATTAAATTTGAACCGTGCGATTCAAACTAAAGATCAAACTCAATATACAAAATCTTTCATCTTCTATCAACTCCTCACTTTTCGCCATTCTCATATCTTAGAGCTTTTTCTTAGCGATTCGGTTTCCTTCCTTACATCCTCATTCAAACCGCATTGCTATATCTCTTTTCAAGCTCTATTTCACGGTAATGTATCGATGTCCGCTAGCAACTACTAACTTACTCTATTTTCAAGTGCTAATATGTTGTTTTGCGATTTCAATGGCGAACGTTCAAACTCCGGACAACATTGAGGAGATTGTAGCCTCCAGGATTCTCGTTTGAACCTACCTTGGCCTTCCGCCAAGTGGAGATCTCTTTCCTTGAACCCGTGTTTGACGCTTTGGAGCGTTCGGGGGTTGGAGATGCTGGGTTTCGAAGCACCCCCGTGCTTTTCTCCCTCGACAAGTCGCCGAAGTTTATTTCAACCGGAAATCTCTAGCGTCGGGAGGAGAGGAATCGTCCTTCTCTTATCGAAGGAAGTCGATCAAGATGAGTGGGAGTCACTGTTCTTACCTTCGATATTCAAGATGCTCTAGCTCTCTCTTTCGATCTTCCCAACTCCGGCATTTCTCCGATTGGATACAAGGAGAAGGAGATCAATGCATATGTGCGTAAATTCCGTGGACGCAAGGATGTGGCGTTCAAAACAGCTTTTACCGAGGAATATGTTGCTACCTCGCATGCAGAGATCTAGCTTACGTGGTATCGCACATTCCGACAAGTTCAGTGGATCATATGATCAACTCGTCCAAACCTAGGATTCAGGTGATGATGGCAATAGACGATGGGGTTGAAGTGAACTGGGCCGAGTATTATACTACTCGATGAAGGCACGAGCTCGGAGTTCACCACATTACCCACCGGCGAGAGGAGGATAGCCAAGTGTGGGTAAACTTCTATTCGGAACAAAGATGTACGTTTCCGATAGAATGCATAGTTCGAGAGGAACTCAGTTGTTGAGAACTCAGCCTTTGAGGACTCCAAGTACTTTGACAAGAAGTCTATCAAATTTATGACAAAGGCCGGAGCGTAAAAGTCAATCGGCAAGGGGCCACTCGAACCGAAGAGAGCGGCGTCCGCTCCGCCCCCAACCGTCCAAGTACCAAAGAAGAGGAGGTTGGCTAAGAATCGACCTGCTGAGGTCACAGCGGGCTCGCCCACTTACCATTATTCAGCCAGCTCCTCCTCCTATTCAAGAGGAGCAACTACTCGATTCGGATATCGGAATCGAGGGAGCGACGATCAAGGACAAAGTCCAAGTGATCAGCTACCGAGGGAACAGAGTCCGACAAGAGGGAACCGTCACCCGAACCTACTGCTGAGTGGACAACAACCGACACCACTCGATCACGTGCCGCAGCCCGAGATTCAAGAAGAGATACCGTGAAATTGCCGAGCACGCAGATCCGGTTGAAATAGCAAGAAGGACAAGAGCTCGATGCTCTTAAGGTTTCTCGCACTGGGACATTCTTATTGACTTTGCCAAATCC
The DNA here is from genome assembly GCA_028984105.1 of Lavandula angustifolia. Classification (NCBI taxonomy): domain Eukaryota; kingdom Viridiplantae; phylum Streptophyta; class Magnoliopsida; order Lamiales; family Lamiaceae; genus Lavandula; species Lavandula angustifolia. The sequence continues at coordinate 16,379,237 of CM054806.1, read as the reverse complement.
CAAGAATCACCGGATGAGCTACTAACGAGAGGAGCAAGAGCTCCAAGCCAAGATTGGATTCGGAGAGCCACCGATGTGGCGTCTTTCGAAGATTTGAGAGCTGCAATGCTCTATTTACTGAGCTTGAGAGCTCCGACTGAAACAGCTCCGCCCCCATCTCCACCTTCTGATAAAGGCGATAATGATGATCAAGATGAGGAGATGGATGGCAAACCTAAGGAAGCGGACGGGGAGAATCTCAGAGGGGACAAACTCCCCAAGAGAAGAGCCCAACACCACCCATAGTCATATCTCGGTGAGGCTACAACCGCTCCGAAGTACGAGTAGGGAGCGATTGATCTCGTTCTCTGAGCAGAGGCTCGGAACCAGCTCTTATCAGATACAACCCATCGGTTCCGTGTCCTCACGTTCTGTCAATAGGGCTATCAAATGCCAAGGTGAGAAAAATCGACTCCTAGCCAAAGATGTTCATTTCAAATGGGAGAAGTACACCAAGGCTCAGAACGAAGCTCTAAGTAAGTTGGCCGCCGACATCTCCACCCCTAAAGAGGCTTCTCAGCCAGATTTCAAGGAGATAGTTGAGCAGGCCCTAAGTGCTCAAAAGGCCGATTTATCAGCACAGTCGGCACCGCTTGCCGCTCGAAGCATAAAACTTTCTCGGAGCAATGACTCAAGCGATGAAAACAATTCAAGGCTTCATTGATGAGAGAAACAAGATAGCAACCACCTCTCTTCAAACAGCCATCAAGCAACAGACTGAGGCCTTAAAAGCCATTCAGAAAGAAATGACAGAATCAAATGATCAAGCTCTGCTGAAACTCCGTCAGGAGTCAGCCGCTCAGTTGAAGAAATCTAGAGCCGATCAGGAGAAAGACTGGGAAAACTACTGCAACTTGGTCAGTGATTTTGATGACACAGTTACCCAGATCAAAGATTCTGTGCACAATCTGGAGCAGGACGTAAAAGCTATCCGCACCTCCCTGGCGAATATTGCTGATGCCAAAAAGGGGGAAGATATTGTGAAAGATGAACCTGATACGGATACAGCTGACGTCCAGATCCTTGAGGGACAGGCTCAGGAGGCAGGACCCTCCTCAGCAGCAGAGCCCTCAGCCGCAGAGATTCAGGGGGAACAGGCTCGGAGGCAGGACCAACTAATCGAAAGGTACATCTATCGAGGTCCTTCTCCTTGATTTCCCACTACAAGCCACCCCCATCTCCTCTTCACTGTGCACATAGACGAAATCGCTCAATTCCTTGAAGAGCCACCGAAGAAGAAGAGTCTCAAAAGCCGCCGCAGAGGTCGTGGAAGGAAATCGCTATCGAATCCACTACTCCTTCCTCCCCGATCAAGAAGTTTAAATCAAAAGCGGAGCAAGAGGCATTCGACCTCAGAATAGCCCAAGAGCTGCAAGACAAGCTGGACCAGGAGCGTCAGCTAGAGGAGGCAACTGAAGCAAAAAAAAGCCTAAGGGCAAAGCCGTCGGGGCAAAGGAAAGAGAAAGGTCATTAATACAATCGAAGAGCAAAAGAAGAAAGCCCAAGAAGAATTTGCTAAGGCTCTTCCGATCGAAATCAAAGCTACCGCTCGTAGTATTCCCATATCTACTCTTACACCTGAGCAGATAGCATAAGATCAAACGACCTGGGAGGCGACGCTGCAAGGACTGAGTCTCAGACGAGGAGACACTAGAGCAGCCGCTCTCCGTGAGAAGAAAAGGATGGCTGACCTGGCAAGAATGAAAAGCCTATCTGGATAAACCACAGCCGATCCAAGAAGGCGATCCCTAGAGGATCTAAGTTCATCGGGGCCCCCACATCAAGCAACAACCGATTCAAGCATGTGGATAAGTGGGTGCCGGCTGATATGAATGAACATTGGGAGAGATTGAAAGAAACTTTTATCAAAGGCTACTACGTATGGCGCATTTACCCACTTGACTGCCCAGCCGATCAGCTCTTTGAGGAGTTGATTACGAGATTTAATGTTGAATTCAGTGAACGGCTGAAGCAAGTCATGGAATCACAGAATGTAACCTTCCGTGCCCCAGCTTTCCGACGTATTCCACCGCCGAGACTTGCTAGTGGACTGCTGAGCACTAAGGACATAGAAAGAGAAGTGGAGGAAGCCGCCTACGCCCGAGCCTTGCTCCCGTAAAGGCCGGATGATAACTTGGAGATCCAGGAGATTCGAGCTAGAGTGTATAAATACTATTACCTGGATCCCCCGAGGAAAAATCCACCGACTTCAAGAAGAAAACGCAAGTTCAAGAAGCAAAGAAACAAGTGATTTTTTTCTCCTTATCTTTTGTAATAGCATAGGAACTCTGTAATTCTTGATATATATATCAGTTCCTCTGCTTGCTAGACAATTACTCATTGTCTTTCAGCCTTTTACTTTGTGTTTACACTACTGATCACCAAGTGATCTGACACACACTCACATCAGTTTCTCTGATCTTGCCTTTCTCTCACCTGCTGGAGTTCATTTACTATTATCAGTTTTTCCTCAGATGCTTTAAGGGGGAAATTGTTGTCAGTAGGACAGTATCTTTAATAGATATTAGAGTATAGAGGTTTTGGCATCATCAATTAGGGGGAAATTGTTGGATATGAGTCAGTAGATTGATACTCAGCTGTTCTAGGGTTAAAAGAAATTGGGGGAAATCATAGTAGTACTATGGAATTGAAGATCCCAAAACCGAGCTGATATCAGTAGATTAGTGTGTCGATAGGATTAGCTGATGTATAGGTTAGACGTGATGTAATGCTTATTATTTTTGTCTAAGTCCTGTACGGGGTAGTTGTTGAACCGATCTTCACCGAAGATACTTTTCGAACCCCACGTCATCGGTGTAATCGCTTGCATTCTTCGTCGCCAGCCGATATCAAACTCGGTTGAAGATCCCGCATCACCGACCGGACCTCGGTAGAAGCATTCTCTACAAGCCGATGGTCATCGGTAGAAGAACCAAGGTAAGCAAGATACCTTCGCAGTCGACCAACCGACTATCGAAGCTCACTTTATCGGTCCGACGACTCACCGAAGAAGACAGACTTTCGAGTATCGTATCCGACGTAAAAGCGACCCAAAGACTTAAAGTCCCTTCAAATGTTCAGCGAAGACATACGAGGTAGTTTGAACGGTCAACTCGACACTCACCAACTACAAACCTCGACCAATGAGAAGCCGACAACGCTTACCTACTCTACACGAGTAAAGCCGCTCTCATGAATCGTGCATTAACCGCCCTGCCGCAACAAAGTTGAATAGTGGCCGTTTTCTTTGGACGCTTGTGACACGTGGCATCGTCGTCTCCAACGGACATATGTCACAACTCACAACTATAAATAGAGAAGGATTTGAAGATTTCAAGAAGAGGAATATACGCGAAATCAAGGGAAATCATTCAAACTCACAACGCTCTAGAACCTTCAAGCTTATCCGAGAGACGAACTAGTTTTCATAGAACACTTCTTGTAGTTCATCTCTCTAGAGCACTTTGATCCCTATCTTCTCTAGACTAAGCTCATTGCTAGATTCATAGCTTAGATCCGAAGGAGTTCACATTTAGTGAATTGTTCTTGTTGTAAGAACTCCTTCTCAGTTGGAGAATATTCCCTCCCTTCTAAACTTAGGTTTGGATTGTAAAGTCGCTAAGGACTATAACTTAGAGGGAACCGTCCAAGGTCACAGTATCCCCGCCGAGGCTTGCTCGAATAATCAACAAGTTCTCCTGCCTTGTTCAGGACCGTGGACGTAGGATCTTGCGTATCCGAACCACGTTAAATCACTTGTGTTCATTTACTGTTTTATTGCATTGCATTCAACTGACTTGAAAATCATAAGTTTGCATAAAACGTATTTTATAAAGTGCACAGCCAAAAGATTTAACTTGCAAAAACGCGTTTTCAAAAGAGACGACTCCGGGCCTAACACTTATCCGCACTACAGTCTCCGACTGAGTTTCGTAATACTGACATCAGTCAGTAGAAGAGCTCAGAAGCTGACTCACTTTGACCCCAGTGATCGAAGGCTTACTTGGCACTGTTCATCAGTTGCAAACATCAGCTTCAGCTGACCTTCACTGAGAAAAAGAAACAGAGCTCAGGTGTATTCACCCCCCCCCCTCTACACCTGACTTTTCGTCTCCGGACCAACAAGAGTTCTGCAAAGCTGAAGGCATAGAGCATGAGACGTCTGCCGCGCACACGCCTCAACAAAATGGGATTGCTGAAGGAAGAACAGAACACTCAAAGAAGCAGTAAGAACTCTGCTCGCAGACTCAGGACTCCCATCTAAATTCTGGGCAGAAGCAACTTACACTGCATGTTAGACTCAGAACAGATCTCTACTGACAGCGCATCATCAGAAGACAACATATGAATTATGGAACGGCAGGAAGCCTTTCTTATCTTATTTCCATATTTTTGGGTGTTCGTGTTTTATCCACAATAATGGAAAGGATCAGTTAAAGACTTTTGATAGAAACTAAGACCAGGTAGTCTTCTTAGGATACTCCCGGGTCAGCAATGTTGGGATTTTTTATACTGGAAGCAAATTTTATGCTTGTATACAATGTGTTTTGTCTCTACCACTATTTTATTCTCCTACCTGATAAATGTATATATTTTTGCACATGGTATACTTTATATTGTATAAAAGTTAGATTTGTGTGGTGTGTCGGGCATCACAGAAGACAACACAAATTGGTTGAACTGATAAGATATAAACAGTTATCACAGCTGAGACAACTTAAGAATAAGTTGTCGGTTTAAGCTGCAGTTTAGATAAGAAGTGGCTTGTCTTAGCTGCTTGTCTTTACTGGTACACTTAACGTGGTGTATTGACGGATCACAGTGAGATGTGTTTTCCTAACTGACCTTAGTGGAGAACCAAGATCTCGGTGACTTAGCTGGTCTTAAGCTTGGTAAGACTTCAGCTGTGTGCATTTGGCTATCTATCACTTTTACGTATCTCTGGTGTTAGTAGTTATTTGTGGCTCAGGCTGGTTGTCTGTATCTTGCAGTCGTATCCTAGTAAAATGGGTTGATAATATCCCCTGATGAACTCGAAAGGATTAACACACTAAACCCGGCCGGTTGATTAAGTTCAGGTGTGTTAATAAGGTCGAGTGGTACTACTCAGGAATATAAGATGTTAATTAATTTAAGCTGTCAGTAAGCTTAATTAATTAACGGATATTTCTATCTTAAATACGGAGATTGATTAAGTCTAAAATACAAGCCCTTGCTCAATTTGGGATAGAGGGGTAAGTCAGCACAAATTCTCTAGTGGAATGAATCTGTGTTTATTAATTAATTTTGCTCTAGGCTGAGCATGGATAATTAATTAATTTGAGGCCCAGCTTTATTTCTTGTATTGGATCCCTGATCTGGCCCAATTAGTTGCCTGGTTACTTATTGTCTCTCAGAAATAATTATTAATGGATTAATGTATTTTTACATTATTTAATAATGTTATTTATCTGGAATTAATTGGCTGGGCCAATTAATTGATAAATATTAGTAGCCCAGTAAATTAATTCATTATATTACGGGCTGGTTATGTGGAAGCCCATTAGAAATATAATTAAATTAATGGGATACAAATATATTAATATTATATTGGCTTTTGAAGCCTATATATATTAGTATTCTATTCAGAAACAGATTACACCTTCGTAAAACTCACGCATGCACGTGAGTAAGAGAGAGAGACGATAATTTATTTTCTTCAGTTTTCTGACCACCCAGAGGAAAAAAAAGGCCGGGACACAGATCATATGATCTAACATAGGAGCAACAATCAAAGCCGCGACAACATACGAATGAGGAAGGTAGCGTTTCTAACCGTTAATTTTCCTTCAATTGGTATTAGAGCCTGGTTTAGGCTCTGATTGTTGCTGTTAGGTGTATTATTAGGGTTTATTTCCGTCGTTATCGGGTTAATTTTCGTGTTTGGGGCGGCCTGCGAGCCACTGTTTTGACCCCGTTGTAATGTTTTCTCGTGAGAAAATCCACGAGTAGTTGATAGGACCAATGTGTTATGTAATTGTACTGTTATTGTACTGTAATTGGTCCGGGATGCACGAAAATCGAGGCGCGACGGCGCAGAAAGACGAAAAAGGTGAAACCCTAGTTTCTAGCAGATTACGACCGCCAGATTGTTGAGGCACGTAGGGGCACGTGCAGCGTTATTCTTCCTATCCGTTTAGATAGGTTTGTTCGTCGTCTTGTTAGCTTCGTCTGGATAGGTCGTACGACCAATTGCGATTTCTGGTTTGTCCGGAATTGCGTCGGGAAGGTGAAGTGGTCGTGCTGTCCAAAAATCCCAATTCGGCACGATAACCCTAATTCGGCTAGGGTTCCGCTGCATATTGCGGCGGTGATTCCTGGCGGGTTCGGGGTCCGATTTCCGATCGGCTTGAACCGATGGATTCCTCGTCTTACGAGCTTCCCGAATGCGATCGGAAGGGGTCATCTAATCCCGGATGCGATAGGAATTGACATTTGAAGTTGGCTGCTCGTTATCAATTCGTTTCGGCGAATCGTTTGAAATTTGGGAAATTGAGGAACTAATCTCGGCCGGAATCCATTACCCGGTGGTCATGTGTGTTCCATTTACGTTTCCCCTCTTTCAATTGATCGAATCGCGGCTCAGTGAGGACGAATTTTGGGCGGCAAATCGGCGGCGACGGGCAGCGCGTTTTACCGCGTTTGCAGGGCCGGCGCTGGCCGTTCTTCACGGAAAATGTCTGGGAGACGTCGGGTATGACGAAACGAAGGCTGGAAGGGGACTGGGAACGCGGCAGCGACGAGTAGGAGCCGCGGTAGCGCGGCTGCGACTGCCCGTCACGCGCGCAGGCCTGGGCAGTGGGGCCACCATTTTCGGTCGCTCCAGGCGGCGCGACGCCGCCTGGTTTGTGTCGTCGGTCCTCCAGCAGCGTCAGGGAGGCGGCGGCGGGTAGCTAGCAGCGGCGGAATGAAGGCGGCGGCAGTTTCTTCTTGATGAAGAAGATGATGACGTGGCGGGTGACGTGGCTCGCCATGTCAGCTCTACCTGCCACGTGTCTGCCACGTGGTAGGCCCCTGATGACGTGGCTACGACAGTTTTCGATGCAGTTTTCAAATTTGAAGATTTTGAAGATCGAAGAGCTGTATTTTGTTCGGGCAATGTAATAGTTAGGGATTACTTGTTTTAAAGCCTGATAACAACGTTTTAAATTTCCTATTTGCGTATTTTTTTTTATTATGCTTTAGCATGCGATTATGTGCGCTTTATTATGCTTTAGCATGCGAATATGATTTACGTCGTATTAAAGCATGTTTTATTTTTCGCGAGCACGTTTTATTCTGTGCGCTTAGAAATTGCATGCTTTAGGAATTATGTGGATATGCATGATTCGAAACGAACCTTTTTAAGAAAAAGACTAAGCAATTTTAAATTAAATGTTTAATTATATTCTATTAATTTGGATATTAAACAATTAATCGGACCTCCATTTATTGGACTCTACACGGAAGTAGTAAGAATATGTGAGTAAACGTCCACCTGTGTGGCTTGCTTGCATTTTTGAGCTACCAGTTTTGTGAGATGAGTTTTCCAAAACAATATTTGATTATTATTGAGTAGTGGGAGCGAAGCCGTAAACGTCCACTTGCGTGGCTTGCGTGCCTAGTAAACACGAGTACTCTAGAAGATAATAATTAAATAGGATGACTAATTAGATCAAATTGAATGCGGCATGGTTCGAGTAAGTATGTCAATTTCGAGAATTTGTTTCTATTTTGATCAAATTAATGGTCAATGCTTAGATGTCACCGCAGGTACAATTCACTTCCCTCGAAGTCCCTTCCCGCGTTTTAATAGTGACATGGTCCATAATATCGAACTATTAATTCAATTCGTCTTAAGAACCTAGACATGGATTGGAATTAAAGAGCTAGGTAAATAGTTTGGTTTAGGGTTACGCTAGTAAACGTCCACCTGCGTGGCTTGCTAGTGGAATTGCTAGAGCCGTTCGAGGTTTTTAATATCATTGTTTTTACAAAAGGTTACAATGATTATTAATTACGATTTATGTGCAAATATTAATTTTATACATGCTTTTAAATTACATTTTTTCAGATATGTCTGTTTGAATATTTTATTTTTCAAGTTCCTAAACAGTCTCACCAACCAAACCCTAACGGGTTTAACAATTTTAAATAATTTCATAGAGTGGAAGAGATATCTTACCTCTCCCAATAAAAACTCTGCAAAGGTCCTATAAGAAACTTCTGTTTTAGGACCGCTATGTCTAAGAACGAGTTTACTATGAGTATGTTACTCAAATCTTTGGTAGAGGTGAAAGAGGTTATAGGAAAGGGCAAGAGTGCGCAAGTCTTGAATATCCCTAGTAGTTCAAGGAATCCTTCGAAAGGCGGAAACCAGAAAAAGAGCAGAAAGGGTGGTCAATTCAAGAAGAGCAGTGGGAGTAAGAAGACGGTCCTTACCGGCGACATATGAATGTCAAAGGAGAAAGGAAGGTTCTTCAATTATGGTAAGAAAAGACACTGGAATAATTATAATCCAGATGTCAAGGCAAAACAGAAAGAGACGCGAGTCGCTCTTGTAACTGTAAGTGTTCTGGTTTCCTCTTCTACCCACGAATGGGTAGTGGATTCGGTGACAACTAATGATGTTTGTTACACCTTGCAAGGTTTCTTGCAGAAAAGGCAATTGAGCAATGGCGAGGTGGTAGTCTCAATGGGCAATGGATCGAAAGTTCCTGCAATTGCCATTGGAGATTTACATCTATCTTTTGATAGTTCTGTTTTAGTACTTAAAGAGTTTTAATATATGCCTGAGTTTAGGCGAAACATTATTTCTGTTTCAAACCTCTGCACCATGGATGGTTATAAATCAAGTTTTGATAGTGAAGTTTCTATCATGAAAGACGATGATTTTATATGTGGTGGACCACTAAATGGATCTTTATATATTATTACTTGTAAACCGCGTAGTTCTGTTAATATTGCTTCCTCATCATCAAATCCTAAGAAGAGGAAAGAGTCTTCTAAGGTAAACCAAACTTATCTGTGACACTTAAGACTAGGTCACATCAATCTAAATAGGATTCAAAGGTTGGTGGAATATGGATCATTGGAGTCTCTCCATGTAGAACCATTTCCAACTTGCGAACCCTGCTTAGAAGGAAAGATGGTGACTAGGCCTTTTAAGGCAAAGGGTAATAGAGTCACAGAAGTATTAAGTTTGATATATTCTGACTTGTGTGGGTCTATGTCTACACAAGCTCGTGGAGGGTATGAGTACTTCGTCACATTTACTGATGATTACTCAATGTGTGGATATGTTTACCTTCTTCGCCACAAGTCGGATTGCTTTTAAACCTTTAAGGAATTCAAGGAAGAAGTGGAGAAGAAGCTAGGTAAAGAAATCAAAACACTATGATATGATCATGGTAGGGAATACCAATCCAACGAGTTCAAGGGCTACTTGACAGAATGTGAGATTACATCCCAGCTGACAGCACCGGGCATACCTCAACAGAATGGTGTGTCAGAGAGAAGGAACCGAAGTCTCTTACAGATAGTTCGGTCGATGATGAGTTATGCAACTTTGCCAGTTTTCTTTTGGGGATATGCCCTAAAGACTGCAACATACTTGCTGAACTGTGTGCATTCCAAGTCGGTACAAAAGATCCCTTTTGAGTTGTGGAGCGGGTACAAACCCAGTATGCACCACTTAAGGATTTGGGGTTATCCTGTTTATGTGCTAAATAGGCAGACCGACAAATTGGAATCACGTTCAGAAGTGATGTTGTTCATAGGGTATCCAAAGGAAACAAAGGGTGGATACTTTTATGATCCTAAAGAATATAAGATCGTTGTTAGCCCTAATGCTCGGTTCTTAGAAGAGGATTACATTAGTAACCATAAATCTCGAGTCGACATCATCCTTGAGGAATTACAAGGTGGTCGAGTTCCACTTGAATAGGCAGTTGTGCAAGATAGTACTCCACGAGTAACTGCACAATCTGTTAACACAACGTCTGACACTCTTCGACGTAGTGGGAGGGTGATATTTACACCTGATCGGTTTATGTTCACTGGGGAGACGTTTGATCATCTCCCGACAGATGAACAAGTTACCGTAGATCCCTGGACTTACAACGAAGCAGTGAGACATGTAGATGCAGATTCCTAGCGAATCGTCATGGACTCAGAATTTATGTCCATAATTGATATGGATGTATACGAGATCACTGAACTACCTGAGGGCTGCAAGGCTATTGTTAGTAAGTGGGTATACAAGAGAAAGAGAGAGGACCGAATGGAGAGATCATGGCGTTTAAGGCCAGGCTAGTGGCGAAGGGTTTTACCCAGAAAGAAGGTAGACCTTCTCGCCTGTAGCAATGATCAAGTCCATTCGGATTCTCCTTGCCATAGCAGTTCACATGAAACTAGAGATCTGACAAATGTATGTCAAAATCGCATTACCTTGAAAAAGGTAGGGACATCTACATGAAACAACCAGATGGTTATGTGATAAGGGCGAAGAGCATCTAGTTTGGAAGCTTAAGAAGTCTATTCATGGACTTAAGCAAGTTTTCTGGTAATGGCACCAGCGTTTTTTGACCAGGTAGTCAAATCCTATGGATTAGTATCATGTCATAACGAGGTGTGTGTACCGTATTTGTGTTAACGGATCTGTGGTGTTTCTTGCATTTTACGTAGATGACATCCTTCTCATTGGCAACAATGTTGAAGTGTTATCAGACGTAAAGATGTGGTTATCCGAACAGTTTCAAATGAAGGACTTAGGTGAAGCTGCTTACATGCTTGGGATCAAGGTTATCCGAGATCGCCAGAAAAGGATGTTAAGCTTGTCACAAGTGTCCTATATTGACACTGTTATTGCTCGTTTTAGCATGCAAAAAGCCAAGAGAGGTTCAATACCTTTCAAACATGGCATTTTTCTATCCAAGAATCAGTGCCCTAAAACGCCTGAAGAGATAGAAAGTATGAGGCTAGTACCATATGCTTCCACTGTCGGTAGCCTCATGTTTGCGATGCTTTGTACGAGACAAGATATCTCATATGTTGTAGGCATGGTCTCAAGATATCACTCTAACCCTGGAAAGGAGCACTGGACTGCGGTCAAGCATATTCTCAAGTACCTTAAACGGACTAGAGATTATAAGCTTGTTTACCAGTCAGACAATCTAGTGTCTCTGGGTTATACAAAATCGGATTTCTAGGCTGACAGAGACGAATAGAAGTCTACCTCGGGTTATGTGTTTACCTTGGGAGGTGGAGCCATTTCATGGAGGAGTGTAAAGCAAAAATGCATTGCGGACTCAACCATGGAAGCAGAGTATGTGGCTGCTTCAGAAGCTTCGAAAGAGGCAGTTTGGCTCAAGAATCTCCTCCTGGATCTTGATATTGTTCAGAATTTGCCTAAGGCGATCACGATTTATTGTGATAATGCGGGTGCAGTGACAAATTCTAAGGAACCTAGATCTCACAAGGCGTTTAAACACATAGACAGGAAGTACCACATTATACGAGTATTCGTAAATTGAGGTGACATGGTGATAGACAAAATTGGAACAGAAGTCAAGCTAGCTAATCCTTTCACGAAGAGCTTACCACTCCCGGCTTACGAGAAGCATGTTCTTGGCTTAGGGAGAAGATGCAGTGATAGATAGGATAGATAGCTAAGATATAGCTGGGTACTAGTTTGTACCTACATAGCTGAGATATAGTTGAGTACTAGTTTGTACCTAGAACTGACACATTGTATACTAAAAGTTTACTTTAGTATAAGTAGGAGAATTGTTGGGATTTTGTATACTGGAAGCAAATTTTATGCTTGTATACAATGTGTTTTGTCCCCACCACTATTTTATTCTCCTATCTGATAAATATATATATTTTTGCACATGTTATCCTTTATCTTGTATAAAAGTTAGATTCGTGTGGTGTGTCGGGTATCACAGAAGACAACACAAATTGGTTGAACTGACAAGATATAAACAGTTATCACAGCTGAGACAACTTAAGGATAAGTTGTCGGTTTAAGCTGCAGTTTAGATAAGAAGTGGCTTGTCTTAGCTGCTTGTCTTTACTGGTACACTTAAGGTGGTGTATTGACGGATCACAGTGAGATGTGTTTTCCTAACTGACCTTAGTGGAGAACCAAGATCTCGGTGACTTAGCTGGTCTTAAGCTTGGTAAGACTTCAGTTGAGTGCATTTGGCTATCTATCACTTTGACCTACTATGGTGAACGTCATTGCGACCGGATATACGTATCTTGGGTGTTAGTAGTTATTTGTGGCTCAGGCTGGTTGTCTGTATCTTGAAGCCATATCCTAGTAAAATGGGTTGATAATATCCCCTGAGGAACTCGAAAGGATTAGCACACTAAACCCGGCCGGTTGATTAAGTTCAGGTGTGTTAATAAGGTTGAGTGGTACTACTCAGGAATATAAGATATTAATTAATTTAAGCTGTCAGTGAGCTTAATTAATTAACGGATATTTCTATCTTAAATACGGAGATCGATTAAGTCTAAAATACAAGCCCTTGCTCAATTTGGGATAGAGGGGTAAGTCAGCACAGATTCTCTAGTGGAATGAATCTGTATTTATTAATTAATTTTGCTCTAGGCTGAGCATGGATAATTAATTAATTTGAGGCCCAGCTTTATTTCTTGTATTGGATCCCTGATCTGGCCCAATTAGTTGCCTGGTTATTTATTGTCTCTCAGAAATCATTATTAATGGATTAATGTATTTTTACATTATTTAATAATATTATTTATCTGGAATTAATTGGCTGGGCCAATTAATTGATAAATATTAGTAGCCCAGTAAATTAATTAATTATATTATGGGCTGGTTATGTGGAAGCCCATTAGAAATATAATTAAATTAATGTGATACAAATGTATTAATATTATATTGGCTTTTGAAGCCTATATATATTAGTATTCTGTTCAGAAACAGATTACACCTTCATAAAACTCACGCATGCACGTGAGTAAGAGAGAGAGACGATAATTTATTTTCTTCAGTTTTCTGATCACCCAGAGGAAGAAAAAAGTTGGGACACAGATCAGAAGATCTAACACAGGAGCAACAATCAAAGCCGCGACAACAAATGAAGGAGGAATGTAGCGTTTCTAACCATCAATTTTCCTTCAAGCAAAGCCTTCAGAGTTTTTAACTACCGGACCCGTTGCGTAGAGGAAAGCCCTCATGTTGTTTTTAATGAGTTTGCTACTGAAGACAGGAGGAGAAACATTATAAGTATGGGAGCTTGTGGATAGAACCTGACATCAACATGTGATCAGAAGTAAATGGTTCTTCAAGAACAAGCGAGATGAAAACAACGTCATAGTAAGGAACAAAGCAAGACTCGTGGCAAAAGGTTACTGTCAAGCCGAAGGGATAGACTTCGGCGAAACGTTCGCCCCAGTTGCAAGATTGGAGGCAATTAGACTATTCCTAGCTTACGCAACACATCAGCGCTTCAGAGTTTATCAAATGGATGTGAAGTCTGCGTTCCTGAACGGCGTGCTGAAAGAAGAAGTCTATGTAGAACAGCCTCCCGGCTTTCAGCAGGGACATCAAGTTTATAGGCTTAGAAAGGCTCTGTACGGATTAAAACAAGCACCCAGGGCTTGGTACGATACCCTGTCTGAGTTTCTTCTTCAGAAAGGTTTTCAGAAGGGCATAGTAGACCACACGTTATTCAGCATTCGACTGGACGACGACATATTACTTGTGTAAATCTACGTAGATGACATTATATTTTGATCTAAGAATGTCACTATGTGTCAACAATTTGAGAAGATGATGAAGGATAAGTTCGAGATGTCAATAATGGGAGAGATGAATTATTTCCTCGGAGTTCAAGTCAAACAATCAGAGAAGGGAACGTTCATCAATCAAGGCAAATACACTCGAGACCTCATCAAGAAATTCGGTTGCACATTCGGCAAATCAATCAAGATCCCGATGAACACGAATATGAAAATCGATCTTGATAAAGAGGGAGTATCAGTAGACCATATTGAGTTTCGTGCTATTATTGGTTCCTTATTATATCTAACTGCTATTAGACCTGACATAACTTATGTTGTAGGTGTCTGCGCTCGATTTCAGGCGAATCCTAAGCAGAGACATATGGACTCAACAAAGAAGATTCTCCGCTATCTCAGAGGAATACCTGACGTGGGTTTATGGTATCCAGCAGATGATATTATTGAACTAACTGGTTATTCTGATGCTGACTATGTAGGATATAGGATTGACTGAAAATCAACTTCGGGAACTTGTCAGTTCCTTAGCAGTAAGCTGATCTCAGGGTTCTCAAAGAAACAACATTCAGTAGCGACTTCAACTAATGAAGCTGAATACATGGCTGCCGGAAGTTGCTGAGCCCAAATCCTTTGGCTGAGACAGCAGCTACGCGACTATAATGTCATTCAGAATGAAGTGTTGATCTTCTGTGACAGCTCCAGTGCAATTGCAATCACTCAGAATCTTGTACTTCATACTAGATGCAAGCACGTGGACATCAGACACAACTTCATTCGTGACCATGTCGAAAAAAAGGATATCAGAATAGAGAAGATCCATACTGACCACCAAAGGGTCGATATTCTGACCAAGCCCATAGCTGAAGCCAGATTCAGGAACTTTCAGTAGAGCTAGGTTTGCTGGACCCTACTGACTCCAGTCAGTAAGTGGATTCAGGAGAGTAGCATTCAACAAGGGGAAATGTTCACTCTTAGTACTGAACTCATTCAGTACATGGAGATTCAAACACCATCTAAACGAGGTATCAGCTGACTACGATGTTCAGCTGACAGGTTTGCGTATCTCTACTCAGTAGCCAACATTATATTTAATGCATTAATGATTCTGATTTAGCATCGTATTCAATGCCTTAAGAAAAGTCATTTAATATAACAGTTTTCATTAAATGCACGACATTCTATGCTAAGATTGCTGAACTCTACCGCGTATTAAATGCTTGTTTTATCAAGTTACTTCTTTGGCTATTAACAACTGTAAGTTGACTTAGGCGGCTAATTTGATCATTACCTATTTTATAACATTGAATCCTGGACGTCCATCTCATAAACCAGATTTAAACTGAACCGTCGATATAAAAATGTTCATCTTCTTGATCATATATATCACGTTCAAAGTCTGAAAAACCGCCATTTTCGCTATACAACTTAAACCCAAAATTTTTCTGAGAACTCAATCCATTATTTGCAAATTGTTTCCAAAATTTCTCAAAAGTTTTTACGGTTAACTTACATGCATATTCAGTGTCCCATGTTCACTTATAATATTTTTTGATACTGATATTAAGTTTTGCAGATTATAGACATGGCATCGAAGAATATTACAGTTTCTACTCCGACCAACATTGTAGAGATCCTCGAGAAGGATAGAGTTTGGTGGCCGATCATGGAGTTCGACACCTGCGAACTCGAGATCATGACAGATGTGTTCGAGGCGCTGAGGGCGTCAGGCCTCGAGGGATTCTTGTCTAGGAAGCCATCCTTCTTTCTTCCACGACAGGTTTCGAAGCTGTACTTGAACTCCGATTCAGTAGACGGAGATATTTTGGGGCGGTTCATCATCCACTATGTAATCGACCCTGCCCGTGCTGACTCTGAAATTAAACAGATGTCTATTAAGCAAGCTCTCAGAGGAGCTTTTAGTTGCCAAGGACCGGGATCAGTGTCACTGGATATAAGGACGACTTGCTCGATGAATACTTGTAGATCTTCTACGGCGAGCCGACGACATTCAGGGCCGCATTCCCGAAAAACTCCATGCTGTCGAAATACAGAGCACTGACATACATAGTCACTTAGATAGTGACTAGCCAGACTGGCTCTTTTGACCAAGTGTCCAAACCGAAGCTCCAGATGATGATGGTAATCTACGATAGAGCTCATGTCAATTGGATAGAATTCTTCTTGAAATAATTTTAGACTCAAGCTGCCAAGTTCGATAAGGTCACGAACAGCCTATTTGTCAAGTGAAAGCTTCTCTGCGGAATGAAGCTGACAGTAATGATCGAGGACTTCTGTGGTGTTGATCACATCACACACGTAGACAAGGCATATTTCAACCCTAAGAAGGTCAGGTTTCACAGCAAGGCAGTAACCCTACAACAGATTGGGGCAGGGCCTGCTGAGCCTAAGAAAGGGAAGAAGTCCACTCCGACCAAGAAGAGGTCACCACCCAAG
The DNA here is from genome assembly GCA_028984105.1 of Lavandula angustifolia. Taxonomy (NCBI): domain Eukaryota; kingdom Viridiplantae; phylum Streptophyta; class Magnoliopsida; order Lamiales; family Lamiaceae; genus Lavandula; species Lavandula angustifolia. The sequence continues at coordinate 16,362,947 of CM054806.1, read as the reverse complement.
CCTGCTCAAAAGACTCCGTTGAAGAAGCAGAAGATGGCTTCTGAACCAGTTATTATTCATCCCTTCCGACTACATGATGACTCAGACTCTTCTGAGAAAACAGTCTCAATGGAGAAGGTAGTCTCCACTGAAAGGGAAGTGGCAGTAGAACAGGGGTCGGATGTTGAACCGACAACTCTAATTGCTCAGACACCACTGGATGTTTCACCCATCATAGCGTCCCTTCTGCTGAAAAGACTACGTCTCCAATCGAGGTAAAAGACTCGGAGATAGGCTCAAAAGCCGAGACCATCGGAATAGAGGCTGAACCTCTTCAGAATAGAGCCTCCCGAGAAGTCTCAGAGGCTATCCGGAGATATCAAGTCAATCTGACTTGGTTGCTCTCGCGAGGCAGGCCAGGCTTCACATGCTGATCAGGTTCCAGGAATGGTATCCGCTAAACAAGCTCATCTTACACCATTCCTGCGAACAATTACATGAAGAGGAGCTAATTCTCCGCGAACAGATATGCTGTTGGTCCCGAGTGTACGGTCAGGTGTAGAGGGGGGGGGGGGTGAATACACCTGATTCGATTTCTCAACTTCGAACTCGAACAGTCCTATTCAGGATGGTGTCCGATCAATTCGGCAGACTGCATAACCGTTACGAATCGAGTTAAAGGCTAAGAGTACTGACTCAACTGAGATCTGGTAAACGGCTAAGGTCGAATTCAGTATCTACAGTAAGAGTTCAGTGCGCGGAATAGTGTAGGCCCAAATCAGTTTTTGTGAGAAAACGTTTTAAGTCTCAGTTCAGTAGATTTAAAAGTTCAGTATGCTGAGACAGTTGATTGATTTTAAATATGATGTTCAGTATGAATAGTAAAATCAATGCAGCAGTTAAGAAAGCAGTAAGAGACACAGGATTTTTAAAGTGGTTCGGATATCGCTCAAATCCTACGTCCACTGTCCCGGAATGATCGGGAGGCTATTTATTATCCTGAGTTAGTCTCAGTCACCTTGCACACTGGGCAAAGCCGCGTCTTGGTTTTTATACTGATCCAAGTCTCACTTTACAACACTATCAAACTTAAAGTGTTTGATAAACTTCTCCAACAGTGAAGGAGTCCTTATACAATAAGGATTGGGTTCAAATGTGAACTCCTTCGTCTAAGCTATAGATAAGAAAGGTTGAGCTTAGGGTTAGAGGGATAGGGAATATGAGAGAGTAGCTTCTAGATCGACGAACAGCTGAAGGTAGGCTATAAGTTCGTGTAACGTCGATTGGATACTAGAGGCTTTATATGTTGGTTTAGCTTGATTCCCTATGAGCTAGAATGTAGTCTTTCGCCGGAGATTGTTCTTCGAGTTCTTGCTAAGACTTTGTTCTTTGGAATTCGCTCTTTTTCGCGCTCTCTCTAGTTCTTGGTTTCTTTAGTGCTTCAAATCTTGAATGATCCCTCTATTTATAGAGTAGAGATTGAAAATAGATCCGTTGGAGACGATCTTCTTCTCTCTCTCTCTTTTTGGTAGCAAACGACTCTTTTGGTGTAGGTAACAGTGTACTTTCCCACCTTTTTAGGTAAAAGGTTGACTGCAGCTTTAGCAGGTGAGAAGACACGTGTATGCTTGTCATTCGTTGAGGTGGATGGAGTGGTTGAGACAGCACAAACTTCTAGACAGACTGAAGCTGACTTCTCTCTTCCTCGTACATGACAATGCTGATTGTCTTTCAAAAGATTCCTCGTACAGTGGGATCTCTCCCATCGGATACAAGGAGACAGAGCTCAATGACTATATTCGTCGTTTCTGCGGACGAGATGACGTCTCATTCAAATCCGCTCTTCTGAAGAACCAGCTTCTACCGGAGTATAGAGGCCTCGCGTACATCGTAATTCATATTCTCACGAGCGCCGCCGATTCTTTCGACCAACTGTCCAAGCCCAGACTCCAGATCATGATGACGATAATAGATGGTGTCCAGGTGAACTGGGCACAGTTCCTCATGTCCGAGCTGAAGGCTCAGGCTCAGAAGTTTGTTGCCACAGAATCAGGAGAGAGAAGACTGATTAGTGTGGACAAGCTGTTGTATGGGATTAAAGTGTCCATACTGATAGAGGACTCTATGACGAGTTACGCATCCTTCGCGGACATGAATTACTTCGACAAAAAGCTGATTAAGTTCAAGACAAAATCAGCAGCCGAAAAGTCCATCGGGCGTGGAGCCGAGCTTAAGAGATCATCTACTGATCTACCTCCATGTGCCGAACAACCAAAGAAGAAGAAGCTATCCAAGTCAGGAGCTTCCAAGGTTGTTTCCCCACCGCCCCCTCAGGTGGAAGACTTACAAGACGCTGACACTGGCATAGAAGGTGCCACATTGAAAGATAAAGTGCAGCAGGTAAGTACTGAGGAGACACAACATGAAGAAGGAGATGAGCCTGCTGCAGAGGTCTCTTCTGAGCAATCATCAACGATTCAGCTGAACCGTCTCCGTTCAGCAGGAGAGGTTGCTGAGCATATCCTGAGATTTCTCAGCATTAGGATCTGGTTGATATTGTTGTTCGGGCGAGGACCCAGATGCTGCTGAGGTTCCTGAATTGGGACATTCTTGCTGATCTCATTCAGCAGCATGCTGTGGACTCCTTACTGGTCGAGGAGCAATAGATTCAGTCGGTGATTGGGTTTGGAGAACCCGCCGACATTGCCTCCTTCGAGGACCTCCGCTCAGACATGCTCTATCTTCTAGAGCTTAGGTCCTCACCTCCGCCTGCCAGAAGCCCATCGCCGCCTGCACATCATGATGATCGAGATGATGACAAGGCACCCAAGGATGTAGAGAAGGGAGACTCTGCTGAGGGAAAGACTCCCAGCGAGAAGGGCGATTCACCACCTCCTCCTCCGAAATCAGGTGCTGCCCCAGTTGCTTCGTCGTCTAGACAGCAACAACTCGCTGCCTTTGAGCAGAGGCTCGGTACCTCCTCCTATCAAATCAAGCTGATAGGTACCGTGTCCTCAAAGTCAGTCAACCGAGCTATAAGGAAGCAAGTAGACAAGAATCGTCTCCTGGCCAAAGATGTCCATCTCAAGTGGGCACAATATACAAAGGCTCAGACCGAGAAGGTTAACGCACTGTCTGGTGCAGTCAAGAAGGTCTCAGACACTCCTATTCCCAACATTCAGGAGATCGTCGAGACTGCGCTAGCAGCTCAGAAGGCGGACATGGCCGCTTAATGTCAGTAGTTGCTAGAAGCTCAGGAGAAGAAATTCTCCGAGCAACTGTCTGTGAGCTTGGCTCGTGTCCAGAACACCATGGATGAAAGGAACAGGCTTGCCACCTCCAGTGTCCAAGCAGCTATCGAAACTCAGGCGGCAGCCTTGAAACTCATCCAGAAGGAGATGACCGACTCCCTCGATGCATCGCTCCTTAAACAGTGCAATGAAAAAGATACCCAAATCCGACATGTTGGTCCCGAGTGTACGGTCAGGTGTAGAGGGGGGGGTGAATACACCTGATTCGATTTCTCAACTTCGAACTCGAACAGTCCTATTCAGGATGGTGTCCGCGACAGCAAACGTCGGCAGACCGGCATAACCGTTACGAATCGAGTTAAAGGCTAAGAGTACGACTCACTCGAGATCTCGCTAACCGACTAGGTCAGAATTCAGTATCTACAGTAAGAGTTCAGTGCGCGGAATAGTGTAGGCCCAAATTAGTTTTTGTGAGAAAACGTTTTAAGTCTCAGTTCAGTAGATTTAAAAGTTCAGTATGCTAAGACAGTTGATTGATTTTAAATATGATGTTCAGTATGAATAGTAAAATCAATGCAACAGTTAAGAAAGCAGTAAGAGACACAGGATTTTTAAAGTGGTTCGGATATCACTCAAATCCTACGTCCACTGTCCCGAATGATCAGGAGGCTATTTATTATCCTGAGTTAGTCTCAGTCAGCTTGCACACTGGGCAAAGCCGCGTCTTGGTTTTTATACTGATCCAAGTCTCAGTTTACAACACTATCAAACTTAAAGTGTTTGACAAACTTCTCCAACAGTGAAGGAGTCCTTATACAATAAGGATTGGGTTCAAATGTGAACTCCTTCATCTAAGCTATAGATAAGAACGGTTGAGATTAGGGTTAGAGGGATAGGGAATATGAGAGTAGCTTCTAGATCGACGAACAGCTGAAGGTAAGCTTTGAGTTCGTGTAACGTCGATTTGGATACTAGAGGCTTTATATGTCGGTATAGCTTGATTCCCTATGAGCTAGAATGTAGTCTTTCGTCGGAGATTGTTCTTCAAGTTCTTGCTAAGACTTTGTTCTTTGGAATTCGCTCCTTTTCGCGCTCTCTCGTGTTCTTGGCGTCTTGAGTGAGTGCTTCAAATCTTGAATGATCCCTCTATTTATAGAGCAGAGATTGAAAATAGATCCGTTGGAGACGATCTTCTTCTCTCTCTCTCTTTTTGGTAGCAAACGGCTCTTTTGGTGTAGGTAACAGGTGTACTTTCCCACCTTTTTAGGTAAAAGGTTGATTGCAGCTTTAGCGGTGAGAAGACACATGTATGCTTGTCATTCGTCGAGGTGGATGGAGTGGTTGAGACAAAGCCAGGACTTCGAGACAGGTCGAAGCCGACTTCTCTCTTCCTCGTACATGACAATGCTGATTGTCTTTCAAAAGATTCTCGACAGTCCCCGAAGACTATCCGCCATTGCCGAGTCCGACCTTGTATTCGGTAGATAGACTGCCGAGATAAGTCTACCGAAGATCAGCTCCGAGTTCGATGAACTACTCTCGCCGAGTTCGGTTCAACCGACTCTCTCGCATATCTTGCTCCCGCCGAGTCCAAGTATTCACCGAGTCTTCTACACTGGTGCTGAGGCCGATGAGCTACTGAGCGCCTTGACCAGAGCAGAGTGTCTACTGAGTCTGAAACCTCAGAGACAAATACGAATACAAAGGAATGGTTCACCAATCAGATAGGGTTTTGGGATCTTCAAATCTTCTCAACAGTTCAGAGCACGAGGCTACTGAGCGTGATTCAGTATAGAAGATAGAGTCATTTCCCACAAGTATGATCATGCTGAGGATTGAATCATCACCCAACCATTTCCCCCTATTTGATGATGCCAAAACCTATCATCTATGTCCTATCAACTATGCTAAACACTAACTTACTCAGAAACAGAGCTCCTTACAAATATTACAAGTAGGATCAGTGGAGTTATCTGGTAACTACTAGACTACTGAGGGAGACAGGACAGAACAATTTCCCCCTTTACAATAATTTCCCCCATGCAACAATTTCCCCCTAAGAGAAATATTAACTCTCCGAAAGTCTAGTCTATCAGAGATCTAACCGAGCAAAAACTGACAAGTAAATAAACAAAGTGTGTGTGTGTGTCAGTAATCACTTCAGTGATTCTGAGTGTTAAAGCATAAAGCAAACACGGCTATTTAGACAACAAGTAGTTGTCAGAGCCAAAAGAAGATTTGTATATATATAATAACTAGTTCAGTACATTACAAATCTTGCTAAGCTAAAAGGAGAACTAAGAGGGAGAACCCTTAAACTGCTGAATCCTATTCATGAAACCTTGGGATTTATCTTCAGGCAGTGGGACTCCATACATTCTGAACGTGTTCTTCCTCAGCTTCAGGTATTCGGCGAAGTCTGCTGGATCATCTTGTTCTAGACCTCTGTTCAACGCAGCATTCTTCACTTCTTGTTCAATCATTCCGAGATGTACTGAGTCGTCTTGTCTTCTGGGTGGAGGAATGATCCTTGCTTCAGGAACGCTGACTACTACCCCTTCGCCATTCTTGCTCCGTGCATATATGGGTAAAGATCAGGTTCAGTAATGGTCATCCACTCGACATAGGCATCAGCCTTAGACATTTTAGGCCAGAATCGCCAGAAATAGTTTCTCTTGATAAACTCTATTTTGGCCGATTCCCATCTCTGATTGAACTGAATAGGCATCCATTCGTCTGATCTCGGCCATCTATGTGTTTTCAGATCGTTTGGCTTCCCCGAACCTTCGTATCGATAAGGAATGTCGGCCTTTCAAAGGAACTCTCGGCTGGCCTCTTGTTCATGCACGCTTCCCGAGTGCCTCAAGGTCTCGCCAAATGTATCCTCTCGTCGCGGCACCTCTATCGCCTAGCTTCCTCTCCTCTCGTAGAGATATCTATCCATCTCGAGCAAAGATTTCTTCAATTTCGCATCTTGCTCTTGAGGCTTCGAGGAGCTTGTTCGATTCGACAGGGGTACTAGATCTAGATTTGGATGTACCCCCGCCTTTCGGTACTCTTCTGCTGCTTGCTCCTTTTCTTTTTCTCTCGTCCTCTTCATCTCGTTATGATGAGCTTTCTCGGAGGCGCTCTAGCGGTTCTCTTTCCTCCTCTCGGATGGGGCTTTAGTCTTTCCTTTGGCGAGCTTAGACTTTGGCTTGTTAGCCGCTTCGGCCTCTGCAATTTCTCGCCGGCTTCTCATCCGCAGCCTATTTGGGCTTCCTCCTCGCCAGATATGTATCCTAATTTCTTTGCTGGAGGGGTTGGAATTTTAAGCTTCTGTTTGCCCTTGCCTTCTTGAACTGGTGGTGGAAGAGGAGCCTCTTCTTCTTCCGAGTCCTCCACCGCTCGTTCGGCGTACTCGGCAACCTCCTTAATAATATCTTTGGGAGTCCGGGTTGCCTCGAGTAGTCTCGCTGGGGTCTCGAGCCACTTGGACCGGTTTCGGTGTGCTCGCAGCCCGAAACACCCCGGGCCTCACCCTTCCGAGACCGAGTCCGAGTCTGGGATGACTTCAGTGTAGCTTCCCCCTTAGATTTTGGACTTTTGGTGGGAGTCAGCTTCTCAGTACTCTTCTTTCCTTCCCTTTTCCCTTCACTTTCCCCCTTTTTGGCATCATCAATGAGCACCGGGGTAGGGACTAGGACCCGACTTCTTCGAGACTTTTGTAGGAGGTTGACAGCTCATCAAGACGATGGTGGAGCTTAGTCGAGCCTCATGCAACTCGTTCCTCTCCATGGTAAGGTCTTCCTTGTCTTGCTTGTGAGAGAGGTCATTGCTTCCTTGAAGTCTTTCGGCTTCTCGGTGATCTTGTCTTCCAAGGCCGCTTGGATATTCTCAAGTCTTTGTTCGGTGGCCTCGGATTGTTCGGTGATAGCGTCGGTATGAGCCGGTTTAGAAGCCAAAAATTCATCAAGTAGCTTGGCTTGGCTCTCCCGAAAGATCTTGAGCCGAGCTTCGAATTTGACTTGCTTTGCCGAGCCAACGCTTCGAAATAAGCGCGGAAACATCGGGGCGGCCGATGAAGAGACGAAGACTTCAGCCCCTGAAGTTCTTTAGTCGTGGCTTGAGCAGTCTGCTTCCATGTCCTATGGATAACCTTCGCAAGATCTCGATTTTTGATCCCTTGGGCAGTTAAGGCTTTTGCCACTGATCGAGATCTCTTTGCGGTCTGGCTGGGCGCTGCTTCGAAAGTCGACTGCAGTAAGAGCTGAGCGGGCTATGCTGAGGACGAAGCACCAGCCTTGGACTTCTCAGGACCAAGGATACCGAGAGGAATATCAGGAATGTCAGCATGTGTATCCTTGTCCCGGAGTGATCCCTTATCGGGTTGTCCGGGGCCCGAATCCTTGGGTGGGTCCTCGGTCGTCATGATCCGACCCATCTGAGGGTGCTGAGCCTTCTGCTTGTTTGTCATGTATCATCGCAAGCATAGCGGCCCTCAGATTCTCCATGGTGCTGAGGTCAGCAGGCTCTGAGTAGCCTATTTGCTGCCTCAAGTTCATCTCTTCTTCATGGAGTTGCTGACAGGAGTAGTGGAGAACAAGGCGAAGTAGATGCGGCCACTCCCGAAAGCGAAGAAGCATGTGGAGCCTTGCTTGTTTTGGCAATGATCATCAAGTCCCGAATGATCGGCAAGCTCCGGTATCTCGTTGAAGGATCTCACGGGAGGCTCGAGATAAGATCATTGAATCTTCCATCCCGATTGATTCACCTTCGGATGCGGTCTCGAACTCCAAGTCTATGTGTGAAGTCTACTCTTCGGTTGGAGGGATCGAGCCGAGTGGAGGGACGAAAGGGGGCCGTTTCTAGGCGCCGAATATCTCGCGCTCCGAGCTTCGTAAGCTTCCCCTTGGTCCCTTTCGGTGGAAACGATCTTCTCCATCGACCGAGTCTTCTCGAAGACTCGGACTCATCAACCAGTGCGGGGCCGAGTAGTCTTCTCGGGAGCCTCGTTCGGCGAGCACTTCCGGAACCTCCTCGTAGGCCGGCACCTCAACGACTTTCTTCGGTTTCTTTGCCGGTGCCTTAGGAGTTTTAGCGGGAGGGGTTCTTTTCTTTGTAGGCGTAGCTCTTGCCGAGACTTTGATTGCGGAGAGACTGGCCGAGGGTCCCGACCCTATCTGCTGAAGCGCCGCTTCGTCTTGTTGTGAAATCCGACCTTCTTCACATTGAAGTACTCCTTGTCACCGTAGGTGATAGGCTCGAATCCACATAAATCTTCGATCATGATGGACGGTTTGAGTCCATACAAGCAATTTGCCCTTTGCGCTCGGCATGTTCGATGCCTTGTCGAACTTAGCGGCTCGAGCCATGAATTCTCGGAGAAAGAACTCCGTCCAATTTATCCGGGCTCGGCCGTATATGGCCATCATCATCCGAATCTTAGGCCTCGACACTGGTCAAACGACCACCGCTTGGCTTGTCGGTAGGCTGCGTCACTATATAAGCAAGTGCCCCGAACCGAGGCAACATGTTTGTTCTTCGGAAAAGCAGCTACGAAAGTAGTGGGCTTTCCACGAAAGACGGTAAGATATTCATCAACTCGGTCGTCTCTGTACCCGATCGCACTTGGTCCCTTCGGAGGGCGAGATCAAAACTCCGCTTCAAAGCATCCTTGATGGACATCTGCTTCAGCTCCGTAGTGGCGTTTTGGATAGAATGGGCAACAAATCTCGCCACTATCTCCAGACACTGCGTCTGAATTCAAGTACAGCTCTGCAACCTGTCTCGGGAGGAAGAACGAAGGCCTCCTAGACAGAAATTTCTCCAGCCCTGACTCGCGCAGAGCTGAGAATATATCGTCCATGTACTCTAGATCGCATGAATAGAAATCCATGGTGGGTTCAAACCATACGCGATCCTTCTCCAGAATGTTCTGGAAATCCGCTGGAGATATTCATAGAGATATTGGTTTCCGCCATTGTACTGTTACATGAAGTTGTTATCAGTATCGATTTTTAAATAAAACTTTTTATATATGATACTAATCAATAATGATCAACACATAAGTGACTTCATGTAGGCATACCGAGAATTTGATCGAGGTGAAAGTAAGAAAATGAGGGTTTTTGCACAAAGGTATTCTCGGATTTTTCAGAGGTAAGATATGATCGAAATGTTAAGTGCGAATATGGCGGTTCTTAAGATTTGATCGAAATATGTACATATCTAGAAGATGAACAGTTATCGATCTAAGGCTGAGTTTAAACCTACTTTATGAGATGGACGGTTAAGATTCAATATTATAAAAGGTAATGATCACAAAAGTCGTCTAAGTCAATGCAAGTTGTAAACATGCCTAAAGAGTAACTATGATAAGACATGCATTTAATGCGCACAGAGTTCAGCAAAGTTGTGCATAGAATGTCGTGTATTAAATGTAATCTGTTATCAATAAATGACAAACTAAGAGATATTTAAATCATGCTGAATCTCCATAATAAATGCTTATCATTGTTGCATTAGATACTATAGAGTAGAGATACGCAAACCTGTCAGCTGAACATAGTAGTCAGCTGATACCTCGTGTAGATGGTTTTTTGAATCTCTACGTACTGATTGTATCAGTACTGATAGTCCCCCTTACTGAAATGTCTCTCTCCTGAAACCTCTTACTGACTGGGGTCAGTAGGGTCCAACAGACCTAGCTCTACTGAAAGTTCTCTGAATCTGGATTCGGCTAGAGGCTTGGTCGAGTATATCGACCCTTTGTTTGTCAGTATGGATCTTTTCCATTCTGATATCCTTCTTTTCGACATGGTCACGAATGAAGTGATGTCTGATGTCCACGTGCTTGCATCTCGTGTGAAGAACAAGATTCTGAGTAATTGCAATAGCACTGGTACTGTCGCAGAAGATCGCCACTTCATTCTGAATGACGTCATAGTCTCTCATTGCTTGTCTCGGCCAAAGAATTTGGGCGCAACAACTTCCAAAGAGCCATGTATTCGGCTTCGGTAGTCGACGTGGCCACCGAGTGCTTGTTTCTTTGAAAACCATGAGATCGGCTTCTTTGCCGCCTAGGAACTGACACGTTCCTAAAGTTGATTTTCGGTCGATTCTACATCCTACATAGTCAGCATCAGAATAACCTGTTAGTTCAATATTATCATCAGCTGGATACCATAAACCTATGTTGGGTGTGCTTCTGAGGTAGCGAAGAATCTTCTTTGCTTGAGTCCAGATGGCTCGCTCGGATTCGCCCGAAATCGAGCGCATATACCTACAAAGCATAAGTTATGTCGGGACGAGTAGGCGTTAGATATAATAATGAGCCAATTATAGCACGGTATTCGAGTTTGGTCTCATCGATACTCCCTCTTTATCAAGATCTATCTTCATATTCGTGTTCATCGGGATCTTGATTGATTTGCTGGATGTGCGGCCGAATCTTTTGATGAGGTCTCGAGTGTATTTGCCTTGGTTGATGAACGTTCCCTTTTCGGATTGCTTGACTTGAAAACCAAGAAAGTAGTTCATTTCACCCATCATCGACATCTCGAACTTATCCTTCATCATCTTTTCAAATTACTGACACATGATGACATTCTTTGATCCGAATATAATGTCATCCACGTAGATCCGCACAAGTAATAAGTCTTCTTCCGGTCGAATGCTTTGAATAGAGTGCGATCCTACGTGCCTTTCGAAAACCTTTCGAAGAAGAAACTCAGACAGGGTATCGTACCAAGCCCTGGGTGCTTGTTTTAACCCGTATAGAGCCTTCCTGAGTCTATATACTTGATGTCCCTGCTGAAAGCCGGGCGGTTGTTCCACATAGACTTCTTCTTTCAGCACGCCATTCAGGAAAGCAGACTTCACATCCATTTGATAAACTCTGAATCGTTGATGTGTTGCATAGGCTAGGAATAGTCTAATTGCCTCCAATCTTGCAACTGGAGCGAAAGTTTCATCGAAATCTATTCCTTCAGCTTGACAGTAGCCTTTAGCCACGAGCCTTGCTTTGTTGCTGACTATAACATTGTTTTCATATCGCTTGTTTTTGAAGACCCATTTGGTTCCAATGACATGTTGATGCCGGGGTCTGTCTACAAGCTCCCATACTTCGTTTCTCGTGAACTAATTCAGCTCTTCCTGCATAGCAATAATCCAGTTAGCATCTTTAAGTGCATCCTCAATATTCTGAGGCTCTTCAGTAGACAAGAAGCAGGAAAATAATGCGCTTTCTCCTTGACAGAATCTGGATCTTGTCTTGACATGTGCTTGAAGGATCTCCAATTATAAGATCGGCGGAGGTGAGCATCTAGCCACGATCTACGATGTTTTAACTCTTCATCTTAAATTTGTTCAACACAGATAGTAGGTGAGTTAGGCATTTCAGTTGTACTATTCTGAGATTGAAGTAATTCAGTAACGAGAGTATGGTCTACTGAGTCACGGGGTTCAGGGGTATGCAGCTCAGGAACATTACTAGACGTTCCCCCCCGAGGTGTTGCTCTCGGTAGTGTTGGTCTCGGTTACCTCAACGGTTTCTTCATCGACCGAGTTACACCGGGATTGATTCCGTTCGGGAGAATCAATCGCTCGCCTACTTGCTCACCGTGGTTGAGATTCGATAGATTTGTCTTCGGTTTCTTCGTCCGAATCATCATCCCAACATAGCCGGATCTTTTCGGATTTGTCTTTTAAGCTTAGATCCCGTAGGCCGCTTCTCGATGTTCTCGATTTAGAATTTGAGTTATTGCTCCCGTCTTCGATAGCAAACTCGTTAAAAACAACATGAGGGCTTTCCTCCACGCAAAGAGTCCGATGGTTGAATACTCGAAAGCTTTGCTTGACCCGAGAGTATCCTAAGAATACTCCCCGATCCGACTTGCTATCAAAAGTCTTCATCTGATCTTTCCCATTATTGTGGATAAAGCATGAACAACCAAAAATATGGAAATAAGATATAGAAGGCTTCCTGCCGTTCCATAGTTCATATGGTGTCCGCTTATGTTGCTTTGTCAGTAGAGATCTATTCTGAGTATAACATGCAGTATCAGTAGCTTCTGCCCAGAATTTGGTTGGGAGTCCTGAGTCTGCGAGTAGAGTCCTTGCTTTGCCTCTTTTAGAGTTCCGTTCTTTCGTTCGACAACTCCATTCTCGCCGAGGTGTGCGTGCGGTGAAGTCTCATGCTCTATTCCTTCTGCTTTGCAGAACTCCTTTACCATGGAATTAAGGAACTCAGTTCCTCTGTCTGAACGTATTTTTCTGATCTTGGTGTTCTTCTCGACACTGAGCTTTTTCCGAAGCGTTGGTAACTCTGTTTTGACGTCAGACTTGTTGGCAATAAATATGACCCATGTGTAGCGCGAGTAGTCATCTATGACCACTAATGCGTATTTTCTGCCTCTGATCGTCACTGGGGAGACTGGACCGAACAAATCCATATGTAGCGTCGAAGAATTCCATCCGTGGAAGGCGATGGAACTGGAGGATTTTGATTCCTTGTTTGCTTTCCCTTCAGACATGCTTCACACTGAGTGTCTTTGCTGAATACTTCATTCGACAGTCCCCTTGCTAGAGTGTTTCTTGCAAGCTTGTTGAGCGTCTTAAAGTTGAGATGGCTGAGTCTTACGTGCCATAGCCACCCCGTGCGGTTGTCATTCTTTGCCAATAAGCAAGCTTCGAGTTCACCGAGTTCCGATCGACCACATATATGTTCTTTCTGCGCGAACCCGATAACACTTGTTTTCCCTGTGGATTTATCAATAACATCACGAAAACCGGCGTCAAATATCACTCTATTTGAGTTATCACAAAATTGACTAACGAGAGAAGATTATGTTTGAAGTCCTTCAACATATGATACTCTTGGAACGTTGGCGGTCTCAATGCCGAGTGTTCCATATCCTCCGGTATAGCCTTTTGCATTGTCTCCGAACTCAATTCTGGGTCCTTCTTCAGTGATATAATTCTTCAGTAGACTCCTTTGGTATGTCATGTGTCTTGAGCATCCGTTGTCCACATACCATGGGTCTTTACGCACATGCAACACATAATTATATTCAGGTACCCTTTATTTTTGATTTTGGGTCCTTAGATGTTAGTTTTAGTAACCCAAATCTATCTAACAACCCTGGTGGTTTCAGACATTTTCTTTCCTCTGGAGTCAACATATCTGACCATTGGACTGGTCACAGCTGACTTCTGAGGCTTCTGAGGTTCAGGAGTCCTGATCTTCTGTGTTGGTGGACTGCTGACCTTAGCCTTCTGTGTGGCTTTCTTTTTCTTCTGACCTTTGGAGCCTCTTCTGACTATAGGTTCATAATGGTATGACCCATAGTGAGCTGGATGTGTCAGCTTTGGAGGTCCATACTGATCTGCCAATTTTGATTTGCTGGTTCCCCCTTGACTGAACTGGGGTTTCTTGGCACTGATCTTCTTGTCAGAATGCAGATGTGTGGGATGAGGTGCTTTCATCTTCTATTTATTCTTTGCTAGGGGGTTCATTATATTTGCGTTCATAGTCTCCCCTTGAACAAACTTATCAGCAAGCCGTACTTCTGAGTGTACTGGGGCAGATGAGGAAGCTCCCTGGCTGAATCCAAGTCCTTCCTTGCAGTGCTTTGGCTTATTGCTTGCTAGCATAGCTTCTAATTTCTTCTCAGCACCCATGTACCTCTCAGTCATCAGGCTCCTCCAGACATCATCACACTTCTTCAGTGTGTCGTGCTCGGTCTGAAGTCCTGACATTTCTTGCTTCAGCAGACTCAGTTCAGTATCTTTCTGAGTCAAGTCATTGGTCAAAACTGAAATCCGATCTTCTTGATGCTGAGACTTGGCCATCAGAGAGTTTATCTCCTCCCTGAGTCTCAACATAAGTCCTTCGGCCTCAGTAGCAACCTGACTCTCCTGAGAAAGTCTCTGATTCTCTACTTTCAGGGTATCCAACTCCTGAAGAGTCTTGTTGAGCTGCAGACTCATCTGAATTTGTTCGTCGAGCAGTTCTTCGTATGCGGTCGCGACGTCCAAATTCTCATCTCGCACTTTGAAATAGTGTCATGTGTGCGGTGTGAAGAGGAGTTAAGTGGTTCATGAGAATTTACCTCATCCTCTTCGCCCGCCATCATGCACTTTTCACCGATTCTTCGACTTCAAGCTCTAAGGCCATGAAAGCCGCATCATCATCCGATGAATCCATAAAGGAGTCGACCTCTTCCGAGTCGTCCGAGATTTTGCCGACTATGTAGGATTGTCTTTTAAGGGCGAATTTCTCTCTCCTTACCTTACGTGCTTGCGCGTTCGAGCACTATCGAGCTCGGGACAATCATACCGATAATGTCCCGGCTTCTTGCAAGTTGTAACAAGCGATGACTCTTTCTTCTTTGCTTTCGCTATTCTTTGATGGTTCCGAGTCATCTTTCTTTCTCGCATTCGAAGATTGTGAGTCGAGAGTGTGTTTCGACATATAATTTGACTTACCTTTCGTTTCCCAATAGGCTTTAGTCACTTTTCGCGCGTCGCTCCTTCTCCTTCGATACTTTACGACGAGCAGGCGCATACTTCCGAGCGAGACTTCCTTCTTGTAGATCATTGAGTGAAGGTTCGGTCTTACTCATCGTTTTGCTCGTTGCTTGATCGATGCTTTGAAAGCATGGTCGATTTTTGTGTCGGCTTCGGCTCTCTGCTTTCTTTGAGGTCTGTCGAACTCAAACTCCTCCGCTCGTAATTACGAAAAGATATGGTCGGGAGACACAACATCTAAGTCGAATGTCGCAATAGAGTGGCAAAAGGTGTCCGAGTGTCCATCCGAGCGGTGCCCTCGAATCTTCGATTCATCTCTCGGTTCTTGAATATCTTTCCCGGCCCATTGATAGAGTTCATCGATTGGTAAATCGACGTTCGAATCTTCGATTTTGTCACCGGGCATGAGAGACAAGCTTTCCAGCTTTTGGAGTTCCAGCGCTAGTTTATTCGCTTTAATCTTCTGAGTCCCTCGACTCAGTAGCGCTAGAGCGTCCCAGAGTTCTTTTGCAGTCTTGCATTCCTGAACCCTACCAAGATAAGAATCACTAAGGGTGGTCAGTATAGCGTTTCTGGCAACACGGTCTAAGTTGTGAAGCTTCTTCTCCTCAGGAGTGAAGAGACTTCTGTCTTTGGGAATCTTCTTCCCGGTCACCATTCCTCCTCCTTGAGCTTGGTCCTAAGTTACGACACTATCGATCATGGAAACGATAGGTCCATCTTCAAGCACTTCAGTCATACTGTCATGGAGGGATGTCAGATGTGCTTCCATTCTGACTCGCCATACTCCATAATTCTCCACCGAGAACATGGGTACCATCCTTATACCTGACATATCAGCCATGAAGAATATAGATATGAATGTAGAGTGATATGTAGTGAAAACGTTTTCCCTCGGATCCGTTCGAATAGACCAGTCTCAAAGATAACAAGAGTCAAAGAACTCCAACTCTGATACCAATTGTTGGTCCCGAGTGTACGGTCAGGTGTAGAGGGGGGGGGGTGAATACACCTGATTCGATTTCTTAACTTCGAACTCGAACAGTCCTATTCAGGATGGTGTCTGATGAAACAGTTCAGCAAACCAGACAACCGTTCCGAATCGAGTTAAAGGCTAAGAGTACTTGACTCAGCTGAGATCTGCTAACTGACTAGGTCGAATTCCGTATCTACAATAAGAGTTCAGTGCGCGGAATAGTGTAGGCCCAGATCAATTTTTTGTGAGAAAACGTTTTAAGTCTCAGTTCAGTAGATTTAAAAGTTCGGTATCTTTGAGAGACAGTTGATTGATTTTAAATATGATGTTCAGTATGAATAGTAAAATCAATGCAGCAGTTAAGAAAGCAGTAAGAGACACAGGATTTTTATAGTGGTTCGGATATCGCTCAAATCCTACGTCCACTGTCCCGAATGATCAGGAGGCTATTTATTATCCTGAGTTAGTCTCAGTCAGCTTGCACACTGGGCAAAGCCGCGTCTTGGTTTTTATACTGATCCAAGTCTCAGTTTACAACACTATCAAACTTAAAGTGTTTGACAAACTTCTCCAACAGTGAACGAGTCTTTATACAATAAGGATTGGGTTCAAATGTGAACTCCTTCGTCTAAGCTATAGATAAGAACGGTTGAGCATAGGGTTAGAGGGATAGGAAATATGAGAGAGTAGCTTCTAGATCGACGAACAGCTGAAGGTAGGCTATAAGTTCGTGTAACGTCGATTGGATACTAGAGGCTTTATATGTTGGTTTAGCTTGATTCCCTATGAGCTAGAATGTAGTCTTTCGCCGGAGATTGTTCTTCGAGTTCTTGCTAAGACTTTGTTCTTTGGAATTCGCTCTTTTTCGCGCTCTCTCTAGTTCTTGGTTTCTTTAGTGCTTCAAATCTTGAATGATCCCTCTATTTATAGAGTAGAGATTGAAAATAGATCCGTTGGAGATGATCTTCTTCTCTCTCTCTCTTTTTGGTAGCAAACGGCTCTTTTGGTGTAGGTAACAGTGTACTTTCCCACCTTTTTAGGTAAAAGGTTGACTGCAGCTTTAGCAGGTGAGAAGACACGTGTATGCTTGTCATTCGTTGAGGTAGATGGAGTGGTTGAGACAGCACAAACTTCGAGATAGACTGAAGCTGACTTCTCTCTTCCTCGTACATGACAATGCTGATTGTCTTTCAAAAGATTCTGACAGTCCTGAAGACTATCTGCCGTTGCTGAGTCTGACCTTGTATTCAATAGATAGACTGCCGAGATAAGTCTACCGATGATCGGCTACGAGTCCAGGTGAACTACTCTCGCCGAGTTCGGTTCAGCGACTCTCTCGCATATCTTGCTCTCGCTGAGTCCAAGATCACCGAGTCTTCTACACCGGTGCTGAGGCTGATGAGCTACTGAGCGCCTTGACCAGAGCAGAGTGTCTACTGAGTCTGAAACCTCAGAGACAAATACGAATACAAAGGAATGGTTCACCAATCAGATAGGGTTTTGGGATCTCAAATCTTCTCAACAGTTCAGAGCACGAGGCTACTGAGCGTGATTCAGTATAGAAGATAGAGTCATTTCCCACAAGTATGATCATGCTGAGGATTGAATCATCACCCAACATAGGCTATTCCGAGCCTGCGGACATCAGTTCCCTGGAAGATTTAAGGGCGGCTATGCTAGCTGTTCTGAACGACCGCATTCCCACAGCAGCCGCGCCTTCTGATGGGTCTGATCCTGATGATCAGGACCCGCCCAGTGATACAGGCCCTGAGAAGCCTGTTGAGGGAACTCAACTGGAGGAGGGTGCCCAACCCTCAACTGCTGAACTACCTCTCAGCATCCTCCCTCCAGTAAAGTCAGCGGCTGGAAACTCTCAGGCTGCGGACCCAAAACAGCTGTTGATGGGGTCTGCTTTCGAGGTTGTGCCCAGCCCAAAGAGCCGACGGTCCAAGACTGTTGCCAAGGCCTTAAAAAGTCAAGGAGCTCAGAATCGACTTTTGGCCAAGGCTATCCATAAGACATGGAAACAGTCTTCTCTTGCTCAGAGTGAGGAGATGAAGGAGCTGAGAACCTCCATTCAAAACTCAGCAGCTTCTGACTTCTCAACTATTCTCACCAATGCCTTATCCACTCAGAGAGCAGAGTTTAAGAAGCAACAAGCATCGCTGGAAGCTGCCCAGAAGCAACTATTGGAAGATTTTAAGGCAACTCACTCAACACACACTGAATTTGTTTCTTCATTGAGTTAAGCTTCAGAGCGCAGAATTCAATCCATTCAGAAGACTCTTGAAGAGAAAATTGATGCTAAGTTGCAAAGCATTCAGACACTGGTGGATTCCTCACATAAGAAGTATAGTGATGATCTAATCACAAAGAGGAACGACCTCCACTTACGCTTTGAGACAATGCAGACAGCCCTGGACAAGCTGGCTACTGCATTTGAAGGTTTGAACAAGAAAGTTTAGGTCCCTACTCCTAGCTCAGCTGATGATTCGAAAAAGGGGGAAAGGACACTAAGGACACCAATGGGGACAAGGTCAGCACGAGGAGCAGCTGGACGATAATCAGCTCCCACTGACCCCTAAGGTACTCCAGGTCAGTCCCAGGGTTTCTCAGCAGCGGGCGATGTAGGGCCTGCTGAGACCGGCCCAAGCGGCTCAGGACCGAATGATTCAGCAACTCCGACCCTTCCAGAACTTATTCAGGAGGTTGCTAAATTCATAGAGCAGGATTCAGACGAGGAGGAGACTCCTCTACCTCCTCCAGTGGCGGGAAAAGGGAAGAAAAAGCTGAAACTCCCAACCTCACCACAGAAAGGAGCCAAAAGATATATATAAGCCCTGATGAGCGGGCTCAGATTGAGGCCGACGAAAAACTTTCCAGGGAGATTGCTGAAGCAGAAATTGCCAATAAACCCAAGAAAGCTCCGGCAAAGGGAAAGACTAAGGTCTCAGGGGAAAGAAGCCAGGGACCAGTCTTCCCCTAAGAAAACTAAAAATCGGCGATGAGGCCGACAAGGAGAAGGAAGCTGAACAGCAAAAGCAGCAGGAAAAGTCCAAGTCTAGACAATAGGGTGATACTTCAGGTTCCAAATCCAAATCACAATCACCTGCTCAGTCAGAAGAACAGCATGTTCCGTCCTACGTCCCTTCAAAAGAATAAGAATTGGAGATGAAAGAAATTTGGGACACGATGGAAAGAGCCTTGGACAGGACGGCAGAAGCAAGGCAAATCAGTGAAGCCAGAGAGAGGCTCAGACTTGCGGACTTAGAAGCTCTCAGGCTGAGAACTGAGAAAGAGGCTCGAGAGAGGGTACCTGATAAGGAAGCTAAAATTCCGTATAAATATAGGCGAGGCAGGAAGCCCACTGACCAAAAGATTTATAGATGGCAAATAGTTGACAAGTGGATGCCATGGGAATGGACACATAGATGGGAAATGCCTAAAGCTGAATTTATCAAGAGGTACTTCATCAGGAGGTACTGGCCCGATATGCATAAGAGCAATGCCTTTGCTAAATGGCTTCTGGTGAGCGACCCTGAGATATATGACAGAGTCCAGAAAGCCTTAGCTGATAAGGAAGATGTCTGAGTTCCTATTCCTAGACCTCTACCTCCTCCACAGAAGCTTGATGGCTCATTATATACTGGAGTGATAGAAGGAGAAGTCAGAAGTGTCATCAAAGCCTTAGAACTGGATGACTCTGACCCTGCTGATGTGCTGAAGATGTATGTATTGCCTCTGCCAGTAGAAAAATCCAGAGATTTCAAGGCAAGGATCCAGAATTTCAGAAGATAGATAGCTTCTTTGTACTTATTTTGTTTCCTAGAATAGCAAGAGATGTAATGTACTGAAATTTCTTATCATATATAAAACATCTTTGTTGTTCGGCCCAAAAATACCTTATTGTCTTCATGGCCTTGTTTATTTAAGCTTAACACTCAGAATCACCTAAATGATTACTGACTCACACACTCACTGCTGATATATGTGTCTGTTTGTTTTAACTTAGCTGATAGGTTTCTCTTGCATAGAGGGAAATTGTTGATTGGGAATTTATTGTATAAGGATTTATAAGGGGAAATTGTTGTTAGATTTCTGTATAGGTTCTGATATTTCTCTCCTGTATCCCTCGGTAGTTTAGAACTTGATGAACAACTCCACTGATTCTACTTGTAATATTTGTAAGGAGTCTGTTTCTGATAGTTTGTAGTGTTAGGTTTTGACATCATCAAATAGGGGGAAATTGTAGGGAGATGATTCCGTAGCATAGTGCTAGTAGATTTGAATGATCCCAAAACCCTAATTTGATTAGTGAACCATTGAGTTGTAATTGTATTTCCTGTCTCTGAGAGTTTCAGACTCAGTAGACATTCTTTCCACATGGTTCAGGCACTCAGCTCT
Organism: Lavandula angustifolia; assembly: GCA_028984105.1. Classification (NCBI taxonomy): domain Eukaryota; kingdom Viridiplantae; phylum Streptophyta; class Magnoliopsida; order Lamiales; family Lamiaceae; genus Lavandula; species Lavandula angustifolia. The sequence continues at coordinate 16,342,826 of CM054806.1, read as the reverse complement.
ATCTGCTGACTCTTCAGTAGATATCAGCCTCAGTACCATGGAGTGAAGACTTAGCAATGCTGGAATCAGAAGGAGCAGCGTATTGAGAGGCTTTCATACTCAGTGCTGGACTCAGCAGGAGCATCATACTGAAAGGAGTCAGTGGAACTGGACTCAGCAGGAGCAGTTCACAGAACTCAGAGTTGACCTTCAGTAGAGTTGAACTCAGCAGGAGTATACTACTGAATCAAGGTCAGACTTAGCAACGGCCAGACAGTCTTGTTGACTGTCAGTGATCTTACTTGTCAAATCAGTAGAGTCATACGAGGAACAGAGAAGTCAGCTTCAGATCTGCCTTGAAGTCTGTTTGTCTCAACTACTTTCTACAGCCTCGACCAATGACGAGCAGCCAACTGTCTACTTTCTAATTAAAGCTGCAAGTCAACATATTTCCATAAATGAAGGGAAAAGACTTTGCCAGATTTCTTTGAAAGAGCCGTTAGCTACCCAAAAGAGAGTGACACATGGATCATCGTCTCCAACGGATCTTTCCATGCCTCATCTCTATAAATAGAGGGAAGAATTCAAATCGAAGCTCACCTACGAGACCAAGAACACACGAGCGATTATGAGAAAATTCAAACCGACTCAAGCTTTCCGCAAGAACTACAAAGAAACCTTCAAGCGAAAGGCGAGATTCTTGCTCAAAGGGAATCGAGCTGAATTAGATTTATATCCTCTAGTATCCAAGTGATTGAACACGAACCCAGAGAGTTTATACCTCACTGTTCGTCGCTCTAGAAGTCTCATTCTCATTCCCTTCCCTCTAACCTAAGCTCAGCTGACCATATCTATAGCTAGATCGAAGGAGTTCATCCTTGAATTGTTCTTTATTGTAAAGAACTCCTTCATAGTTGGAGAGTTTGTCAAACGCTTTAGTTTGATCCTTGTAAACTGAGACTTGCTCAATATAATCTTCAAGACCAGTGTTTGTCCTGTGCACAAACCGACTGAGACTAACTCAGTTTAATAAAATAGCATCCTGATCTTTTCGGGACAGTGGACGTAGGATTGTTGATATCCGAACCACTTTAAAATTCGTTGTGTTCTGTGTGCTTTGTTTTACTGTTGCATTGATTACTGTTCATACTGAAAATATCTTTCAAAATCATTCAACTGTGTTTCAGCAAAACTTAAAGGATTGCACTAATATACTGAAACAGTTTTAATAAAAATGTTTTCTAACTCAACTAAATTGGGCCTACACTTTTCTGCACTCTACTGAACTCTTACTGAACGGTACTGAGTTCTGACATCAGTCAGCTAGCAGGCCTCAGTATAGTCAGTCACTCTGCCATGCGATTCAGAACAACTTATTTGGTCTACTGAACATGTTCAGCAAGGTACTCTCCTGAAAAATACTGTTTGCGTTTTAAGTTGAGAAAGTTTTCAAGTGTATTCACCCCCCCCCCCTACACTTGACCGTTTATCTCGGGACCAACACCTATTGTATTGGAATTAGGGTGATGTCGTATGTCCACATGCTTGCATCTTGTATTTTGATTTAGGGTTCTGACTAATTGCAATAGCACTGGTACTGTCGTAGTAGATCGGCACTTTATCTTGATGAATTTCATTGTCTCTCAGCTGCTGTCGAAACCATAGGATCTGGGCGCAACAGCTTCCGGCAACCATATATTCAGCTTCAGTAGTGGATGTAGCTACTGAGTGCTGTTTCTTTGAGAACCACGAAATGAGCTTACTGCCGAGTAACTGACATGTTCCTGAGGTTGACTTTCTATCGATTCGACATCCTATATAATCAGCATCAGAATAACCAGTTAGTTCAAGATTATCATCAACACGATACTATAACCCAACATCAGGTGTTCCTTTCATGTATCGGAGAATCTTCATTGCTGAGTCTACATGACTTCGCTTGGGATTCACCTGAAATCGTGCGCATACACCTACAAAAAAAGTTATATCAGGTCTGCTGGCTGTTAGGTATAGTAAGGAACCAATAATAGCATGATAATAATTTGAGTTAACAGATACTCCCTCTTTATCAAGATCAATCTTGAGATTTGTGTTCATGGTATCTTTACTGATTTGCTGGATTCACAGCCGAACTTCTTGATGAGATCTCTAGTATATTTATCTTGATTGATGAATATTCCCTTCTTCGATTGCTTTACTTGAAGTCCAAGGAAATGATTCATTTCTCCAATCATCGAGATCTCAAATTTTTCTTTCATCATCTGCTCAAAATTTCTGACACATGGTCAGGTTTCTAGATCCAAAGATGATGTCGTCCACATAGATCTGAACCAGTAGAATATCATCGTCTGACTTGATACTGAATAGGGTGCGATCTACCAATCCTTTCTGAAAACCTTTTATGAAGTAGAAAGTCTGAAAGGGTATCATACCAAGCCCTGGGTGCTTGTTTTAACCCATACAATATTTTCTTAAGTCTACATACTTGATGTCCCAGTTGAAAGCCAGGTGGTTGTTCTACGTAGACTTCTTTCTTCACTACGCCATTCAGGAAAGCTGACTTTATGTTCATCTGATAGACAGTGAACTGTTGATGAGTTGTATATGCTAGAAATAGACGAATGGCTTCCAATCGTGCAATTGGAGCGAATGTTTCATCAAAGTCTATTCCTTCTGCTTGACAATATCCTTTGGCAACTAATCGAGCTTTATTCCTGACGATGGCGCTGTTTTCATCTCGCTTGTTTTTGAAGACCCACTTGGTTCCTATCACGTGTTGGTGCCTGGGTCTGTCTATAAGCTCTCATACGTCGTTTTTGGTAAACTGGTTGAGCTCTTCTTGCATGGCAGTGGTCCAATCACCATCATTCATTGCATCCTCAATCGACTAAGGTTCTTCAGTACACAAAAAATAGGAGTATAATGTACTTTCTCCTTGACAGAATCTGGATCTTGTCTTGACATTTACTGACGAATCTCCAATAAAGAGATCGGAAGAATGAGCGTCTAACCATGAACGAAGCATCTTGTTACTTTTTCTGAAGTTGATTCTGCACGAATGTAGGATTATGAGGAATTTCAGCTGTACTATTTTGTGCTTGAAGCAATTCAGTAACAAGAACAGGATCTACTGAGTCACCAGGTTCAGAAGCATTCAGCTCAGGAACATTAGTAGTTCCCCCTGAGTTGTTATTCTCAGTAGAGGTCTCAGTTACCACTGGGGTTTCTTCATCGACCGGAGTTACCTGAGATTGATTTTGTTCAGTAGAATCAATCTGTTCAGCTACATCGCCTGTTGGTTGATTATGAATTTTATCGTCTGAATCATCATCTCGATAATGTTGGATCTTTTCTGTGTTATCGTTCAAGCATAGATCCTGTAGCTTGCGGCTGACCTCTTCAGCATCTTGCTGAGAGTTTTGTTTCATGTTCTCATAAGTAAATTCATTAAATACAACATGAGGGCTTTCTTCCATGCAAAGGGTCCGGTAGTTAAAGACCCTGAAAGCTTTGCTGACCCTAGAGTATCCTGAGAACACTCCTTGGTTTAACTTTCTATCAAAGACCTTTAACTGGTCCTTTCCATTATTGTGGATAAAGCACGAACAACCAAAGATATGGAAATCCGAAATAGAAGGCGTTCCCCCGTTCCATAATTCATATAGTGTCTTCATGTGCATCTGAGTCAGTAAAGACCGATTCTGAGTATAGCAGGTTGTGTCAGTAGCTTCTGCCCAAAACTTTTATGGTAGGCCTGAGTCTGCGAGTAGTGTTCTTGCTGTTTCTTTGAGTGTTATGTTCTTTCTTTCAACAAGACCATTTTGTTGAGGCGTATGTGCAGATGAGGTTTCATGTTGAATTTCTTCAGCTTTGCAGTAGTCTTTCATCACTGAGTTTAGAATCATTGAGTTTAGAAACTCTGTTGCACTATCTAAGCGTATTCGTTGAATCTTGATATCCTTCTCCATACTCAATCGTTTCAATAGCTTTGGCAGTTCAAATTTGACGTCAGATTTCTTCGCGATGAAAATCACCCATGTGTATCTTGAATAGTCATCAATGACTATTAGAGCATATTTCTTTCCTCTGATCATCACTTAGGTGACTGGCCCAAATAGAACCATGTACAGCACCTGAAGGATCCCATAAGTATAAGGTGACATAATTGGCGGATTGCTTGATTTGGTTTGCTTTTCCTTCAGGCATGCTTCACAATTCTTGTGTTTCTTGAAAACTTCGTTTGGCCGTCCTCGGACATTAGCTTCTCTTGCTAGCTTGTTCATTGTTTTGAAGTTCAGATGGCTTAATCTTCTGTGCCACAGTCACGATGTTCTATCATCTGACTTTGTATGTGCTAGCAAGCAAGCTTCAGGTTCAGTGGTATTCCAATCTGCATAATAGATATTTCTTCTCTGCGAGCCTAATAACATAGTTTTTCTTGTATATTTATCAAGAACATCACAAAAACCTGCGTCAAAAGTCACTTCATTGGAGTTATCACAGAATTGACTGACTGAAAGGAGTTTACGTTGAAGTCCTTCAACATATGATACTCTGGAAACTACTGCAGTTCCTATCTTCAGTGTTCTGTATCCCCTTGTGTATCCATTGGAGTTGTCACCAAACTCAATTCTGGCTCCTTCTTGCTGAACGTAGTTGGTCAGCAGATTCTTTTGATGTGTCATATGTTTTGAGCATCCGTTGTCCACGATCCAAGGGTACTTTAACACCTGCAAAACAAAAATAGATTTAGGTACCCTTTGGATTCACGTTGGGTCCTTAGATGTTAGTGGATTTTAGAATCGAAAATTGTCTGACAACCCTGATGGTTTCAGATTTCTTCGTGCCCTTATTGTGAGCTGATCTCTCTCCTGAACTTGGAGATCCTAACTTTTTGATCTTCTGAGGTTCAGGTTTCTTCTTCTTCTGAACCTTTGGGCTTTTGACTCTGGGCTCATAATAGTATTATCCATACTGAGCTGGATGAGTCCACTGTGGATGGTCATACTGTTCGGCCCATCTGACCTTCTTGGTTCCCCCTGAGTTGGATCTGGCTGTTCTGGGGCTTGAACCTTGAGTCATCTTCTGATAGTTGGGCTGAGGTGCTTTCATTTTCTATTTATTCTTTATCTGAGGGGTTGAAGATTTTGTATATTGAGTTCTCCCGTGGACAAATCTATCAGCCAACTGATCTGAGCTTTTCTGTCCTGAGGTAGTTGCTTTATAAGTATAACCAAGTCCTTCCTTCGTGGAGCATGGTCTCTGTGATCTCAACAACTTCTCAAGATTTTCTTTAGCTCCTATGTACTGCTCAGTCATTAAGGTTCTCCAAACCTCATCGCTCTTCCTTAGAGCTTCGTACTTAGCTTTGGACTGTGAAAGCTTGTCCTTTAGACTGGCTATGTCAGTGTCTTTCTCTGAGTTGTCCTTGGTCAATACTGAGATTTGTGATTATTGTTGTTGAGACTTAGTTATCATAGAATTAATCTCTTCCTTCGGTCTCAGAATAAATCCTTCAGACTCAGTAGAGTCCTGACTCCTCATCGAAAGTCTCTGATTCTCAGCTCTTAGGAGTTCCAGCTCCTGAAGTGTTCTACTAAACCGCTGGCTCATCTGGATCGGTTCCTCAAGCAGATCTTCATATGCGAGAACCACATCTAGGGGTTCACCTTCAATAGAGCTTGTATCGTGTGTGCATGGTGACAATTAGTCATGCTATCATGCAATGTTAGACGCTGTCGATCATGGGACAATGGGTCCTTCCTCCAGGACGTTAGTCATGCTATCATGCAACAACGTTAGACGTGCCTCAATCCTTACACGCCATACCGCATAGTTTTTCAGCTGAAAACATGGGTACCATCCTTATACCTGAAATATCAGACATTTTGAAGAATATGGTATATGATGCTATGAAGAGATGAAAATGCAGAGAAAACAATTTTTCAGGATCTGTTTGATAATTGTTGGTCCAAAGATGAGCCTCAGGTGTGTGTGTGTTGGGAGGGGGGGGGGAGGGGATGAATACACCTGAAGAGAAATTCTTACTCAGAAGGCGAAAGTTAGTAGGACATAATATTTCTACTGAACAAATCAGTTGCCAGTTAAGCTTTCTAGATCGCGTGGGTAGAGAGTTCATCTACTGAGTACAATCTACTAACTTATGTCAGTGAACAATAGTTTAGTATCAGAAGTGTGTGTGGAAGTGTAGGCCCAAAAATTGTTCGTCTCAATTGAAAACTCATTTTATGTTGTTTGATTTAAAGTCAGTTTTATGCAATGTGAACAGTTATCAATGCAACATTATATTAACACAAGCAATTTTTAAAGTGGTTCGGATAAGCTGGATCCTACGTCCATTGTCCTGAACAAAGCATGAGTTCTTGATTAGGTTATACTAAGCAAGTCTCAGTCGATCTATTCACTGGACATATACTTTCTTATTTGCTTATACTGAGCAAGTCTCAGTTAATCTGTACACTGGACATGTATCTACTTATAGTCTTAGTGACTTTACAATCTCAACCGTGAAGGTTTGAGTTTCTCCAACTGTGAAGGAGTTCTTACAATAAGAACATTTCACAAAGATAAACTCCTTCAAGGTTTCTAAGCTAATGATATTATAATAAGCACGCTTAGGTTAGAGAAGGGGAACTAAAGGATCTTTAGAGAGAAGAACTAAGACGATCTTTCGAATGAGCAAGTTCTTCGTAGTGTTTGGCTTTGAGTTCGCTAGAGTTTGTTCGCTTGAATGCTTGGTTCCCTGTGTTGTCTTTATACATGAAGCCTCTTCTCTATTTTTAGTCTTCGATTCATGAATAGGTCCGCTGGACGGAGTCTAGACACGTATCGAAGAAGACAAGGAAAACGGTCATATCGATTTTGAATATCGCTGTAGAGATTTCCCCCTAGGAGCAACTTTGAATTCCACGCCTAGTACCTGGTACATCAATCAGGCAGTCTGGACTAAGTCAGATGCTAAGTGAAGATCATGTCCTAACTTGAGTTTTGGTTGAGTTCAAGACTAGCTTGACAGAGACTCAGTTAGCCTAACCTGAACTAATCCTAGTCCGAAAAATATAAGTCTACTTATACAGAACCTGATCATATACACAGACTGGTTTATCTATCATCAAGGGGTTTGGGATCATTCAAAACTTTATTATTCCCCACAAGGTGTAAAGAACACAATAGAAGGACCAAAAATACAAATGGAAATATAGATTTAAAACAAGGGGGAATGGTATCACCTATGGCTCGGCTTGGACAGACGGGACATAACAATAGCCTGTAAGTCATCAAACCGACGACTTAGGCAAGTAAAATCTTTGCGCAACAGTGACACCGAATCATCACCACCTTTGGGACCAACAGTTTAGAAATCTGGAAAACAAGACAACACCGAAACAAATAAAATGATAAAAAAATAATAATAAGGGAATGAAAATCGGGTTGCCTCCCGTTAGCGCCTCTCTTTACAGTCTTCGGCTAGACTACCTTCCAAGATCAATTATGTGAGGGGATGTATAATGTAGTATAAACCACTACTGTTAATTTAGATTCATCATATTGCTGCCCCATTTTCAATTTTTTTTCCTTGATCATTATATGACACGGTAGCATGAAGATCATCTAGCTGAATTTCCTTCATGGCATGACTTTCAAGTTGGTTGTCCTCTGCACACGTAAGTGACCGTGTATTAGGAAATGAAAGTCTACTGTAGATGTCATACTAGGGTAAACTGATTGTAGTACCGGAATTTGCAAGTTTGGGATGAGCATAAGCGGTTATGGCACAACTTTATGCAACCGAAAAGGTCTTTCTATCTGGGCATGTTAAGCACATGTTATATATAGATGCGGAGTATCATGTTTCTTCTGGTGGTGTCACTAAATATGGTAACATTATTTCAGACTGCATCTACTTGGGTAGTTCGAACACATTGCCAATAGTAGCAATCTCAGGAAAGGCATAAAGTGTCATGATTCCCTCCTTGATCTCTTCATTCTTCATGTCCTTAGCATCCACATTAGTCGATCCATGCGTTATAATGAGCCCCATCTTATCCTGCAACAAATGCGTCTCAAGATATTGCTGGAAAAATTTCTCAATAGCATCAGTAGAAAGAGCATCGTCATTCTCTTGGTCATAAGGTTCTTAAGTGCATCATCAATTTTATGAACATAAATCTCATCATGATATGCAACACTTATAGTCCTCTCATCAACATTAATTATAGCGTTCACGGTTTTCAAGAATTGTCTTTCCAACAACACACATACAGTACCCTCAACTTGCTTATCATTTGTGTCAATGACACAAAAATAAACCAAATTGTTTATTCTAACCAGAATCTCCAATAGGTCAATTGGAGCGATGCAAGACATATCAACAAGTTGTATGATTACCTTAGTGGCCACTAACTGAAGTACAGATAATTGATTATGCATGGACAATGGCATACTTTTAATAGATGCTCCCAAATCACACATTGCATGTTTAATGATCACATTCCCAATAAGTTAATGGAAAGTTAATGTATCGGCGCATTTGGGGGGTAGCATCATTTGTATGAAAGCTGACACATTGGTGTCCATTAAGACCTTCTTGGATAGAGTTTTTCCAGTTATAAAATCCTTAACTAATTTTCCCACATGCACCTGATCTTGGATTAACCCAACCCTATATAAACATATTTCTTTATTAGTGACCACCACCTCCATAATTAAATAAATTAAGATCTACAATAAGACAATTAATTATTTTAATTGATTTCTTTGATCAAGGTTATATAAAAACGTAAGAATATATTAAATGAACATATACAATTATTAGACGAAAAAGAAAACTGTGTATCAATTACGCTGAATTATTTGAAGTAAATAATATGGTTAACACATTGATATTCTACGTCTAAGTCTAATAATATTTGTTGGGAGATGATTAAATCTTCTCACAATCAGTTGAGACATAACTCAGTAGTCATGTGCTCTGAATATTTGCTGAAGATTTGAAGATCCCAAAACCCTATCTTGGCTGATGAACTATTCTGTTGTAATATGTTCTGTTTTTGTCTCTAAGGTTTCAGACTCAGTAGACACTCTTCATCTGGTACAGGCACTCAGTAGATTATCTGCCTCGGTTGCAGTAGAAGACTCGAAATCTTGGACTCGGCGGGAGCAAGATATGCGAAGGAGTCAGTGGAACTGAACTCAGCAAGAGTAGTTCACTGAACTCAGAGCTGATCTTCAGTAGAGCCGACTCAGCAGGAGCATGCTACTGAATAGAGATCAGACTCAGCAACGGCTAGACAGTCTTCTGACTGTCAAAATTCTCTAAAGTCAAATCAGCAGAGTCAATACGAGGAAGAGAGAAGTCAGCTTCAGATCTCCTTGAAGTCTGTTCTATCTCACCTACTTTCCTGAACCTCGACCAATGACAAGCAAGCCAGCTGTCCATATTCTGATTAAAGCTGCAAGTCAACAACTTTCCAAAAATGGAGGGAAAGGACACTGCAACCATACTTTGAAAGAGCCGTTAGCTACCCAAAAGAGAGAGACACAAGGATCGTCGTCTCCAACGGATCTATCCTTATCTCAACTCTATAAATAGAGGGATACAATTCAAATTGAAGCTCACCTACGATGAACAACACAGAAAATATATACGAGCATTCACGAGCAACAAAAATGCCCTAAGTCTTCTGCAAGAAGTTCGAAGAAACAATCTCCGGCGAAAGACGACATACCTGCTCATAGGGAACCAAGCTGAACTAGAATTATATAGCCTCTAGTATCCAAACGACTGAACACGAACCCAAGTCTATACTTAATCGTTCGTCGCTCTAGAAGCCATTTTCTCGTTCCCTATCACTCTAACCTAAGCTCAGTTGATCATATCTATAGCTTAGACGAAGGAGTTCATATCTGAACTGATCCTTATTGTACAGGACTCCTTCATAGTTAGAGAGTTTTTCAAACACTTAGTTTGATACCTTGTAAACTGAGACTTGCTCAGTATAAATCTCAAGACCAGTGTTTGTCCAGCGTACAAACCAACTGAGACTATCTCAGTATAATAAATAGCCTCCTGATCATTCGGGACAGTGGATGTAGGATTGTTGGATCCGAACCACTTTAAAAATGCATGTGTTTTGTGTTCATTTTTCTGTTTTAACTGTTGCATTGATTACTGTGCATACTGAAAATATCTTTAAAATTATTCAACTGAGTTTCAGCAAGCTTAATCGACTACACTAATATACTGAAACTGTTTTATTAAAAACGTTTTCTAAACTTAACTGAATTTGGGCCTACATATTTCCGCACTACTGAACTTTATCTGAACGGTACTGAATTCTGACTCTAGTCAGCTAGCAGCCTCAGTAAAGTCAGTCACTCTCCCACGCGATTCAGAATAGCTTATTTGGTCTACTAAACTTGTTCAGGACGGCACTCTCCTGAAAAGGACTATTCGCGTTTAAAGTTGAGAAATCGGTTTTCAGGTGTATTCACCCCCCCCCTCTACACCTGAACGTTTATTCTCGGGACCAACAATTGGATTCAGAGAGAGAGTTCTCTAAGACTCTTGTTATTCTGAAACTGGTCTAGTTGAACGGATCCAGAAAACGTTTTCACTGCATATCATTCTTCATTCATATAATTATTCACGATGTCTGATATGTTAGGAATCAGGATGGTACCCATGTTCTCAGTAGAGAACTACGGGGTATGGCGAGTCAGAATGGAGGCACATCTGACTTCCCTCCACGACAGCATGGCAGAGGTTCTAGAGGACGGACCTATCGTTCCAATGGTTGATAGCGTCGTAGCTCAGGACCCAGCATAAGGAGGAGGAATGGTAACCGGGAAGAAGATCCCTAAAGACAGAAGTCTCTTCACCCCTGAGGAGAAGAAGCTTCACAACTTAGAACGAGTCGCCAGAAACGCCATACTAACCACTCTGAGCGATTCTTATCTCGGAAGAGTTCAGGACTGCAAGTCCGCGAAGGAACTCTGGGATGCTCTAGCACTACTGAGTCGGGGGACTCAGAAGATCAAAGCGAACAAACTCGCGCTAGAACTTCAGAAGCTGGAGAGACTGTCTCTCATGCCTGGTGACTCCATTGAAGATCTCAACGTCAGATTCACGGATCTGATGAACTCTATCAACGGGCTGAGAAAGGCATTCTCCAACCGAGAGACGAATCTCAAGATTTTGAGGGCATTGCCAGACGGTCACTGGACTCCTTTTGCTACTTTATTGCGACATTCTAATTTAGATATTGTTACTCCTTACCATATCTTTTCAGAACTTAAAGCTGAGGAGTTCGAGTTTGGCCTACCTCAAAGGAAGCAGCGACTGAAGCTGACACCCAAGTCGACCATGCTTTTAAAGCATCAGTCAGCACAGCGGCTCCGACGTATAGCAAGGCTGAACCTTCACTTAGCGATCTACAAGAAGGAAACCTGGCCAAGAAGTACGGGCTGCTTGCCGTGAAGTATCAAAAACAAAAGGAGAGGCGTAGGAAGCTCTCAAGAGTCGTCAGAGACTCCACGGGTAAGACTGAATATACACCTAAGCGCACAGCTGACTCACGTACTTCTGATTGCAGGAAACAGGAGGACTCGGCTCAGTCGAAAGACAGCGAAAGCAAAGAAGAAAGAGTTACAACCTGCTATAACTGCAAGAAGCCAGGACACTATCAGTATGACTGTCCTGAGCTCAGCATTGCTGAAAGAGCAACACACAAAGCTCAAAGGGAGAAGTTCCTCAAGAAATGACAAGTATATATTGTCGATGAACTCTCAGACGACTCAGATGAAGTCGACTCCTTCATTGATTCATCAGATGATGAAGCGGCATTCATGGCCGTAGAGCCTGAAGCTGAAGAAGACGCTGAAAAGTGTCTCATGGCAGGAGAAGAGGATGAGGTAAACTCTCACGCTCCATTTAATTCCTCTTCACATTGCACACACGACACTATTTCAGGTGCAGATGAGAATCTGAACGTCGCGATTGCATACGAAGAACTACTCAGTAAGACTCTTCAGGAGTTGGATACCCTGAAAGTGGAGAATCAGAGACTTTCTGAGAAAAGTCAGGTTGCTACTGAGTCAGAAGGACTTGTGTTGAGACTCAGGGAGGAGATAAACTCTCTGATGGCCAAGTCTCAGCATCAAGAAAATCATATCTCAGTACTTACCAATGACTTGACTCAGAAAGATACTGAATTGAGTCTACTGAAGCAACAGGACTTCAGACCGAGCATGAACTGCTGAAGAAAAGTGATGATGTCGGGAGGAACCTGATGACAGAGCGGTACATGGGCACTGAAAAGAAGCTTGAGGCGATGCTAGCAAGAAACAAGCCTAAACATTGCAAGGAGGGACTTGGATTCAGCCATGGAGCCACCTCATCTGTCCCCGTACGCTTAGAAAACCGGCTAGCTGGTAGATTTGTTCAAGGGGAGACCATCAACGTAGAGATTCAGAACCCCCTAGCCAAGAACAAACAAAAGATGAAGGCACCTCATCCCAGCTATCAGCATTGTGATAAGAATATCAGTGCCAAATCACCCTAGTTCAGTCAAGGGGGAACCAGCAAAGCTAAGTGGGCTGATCAGTATGGACCTCCACAGCTAACACATCCAGCTCAGTATGGGTCATACTACTATGATCCTATAGTCAGGAGAGGACCTAAAAGTCAGAAGAAGAAAAAGAAAGCCGTACAGAAGGCAAAGGTCAGCAGTCCACCTACTCAGAAGATCAGGACTCCTGAATCTGTAAAGCCTCAGAAGTCAGCATCGACCAGTCCAGTGGTCAAATTTGTTGATCAAAGTGGGAAGAAATTTTCTAAGACCACCAGGGTCGTAAGACAGATCTAGGTTTCCAAAACTAACATCGAAGGACCCAAAATAAAAAATAAAGGGTACCTAAATATATTTCTGTTTTGCAGGTGCACAAGGACCCTCGTTATGTGGACATCGGATGCTCAAGACATATGACATACCAAAAGTACCTACTGAAAAATTATACTACGGAAGAAGGACCCCGAATCGAGTTTGGAGATAACGCAAAAGGCTATACCAGAGGCTATGGAACCCTCAGCATTGGAACCGCAACAGTTCCAAGAGTATCATATGTTGAAGGACTTCAGCATGATGTTCTCTCTGTTAGTTAAATTTTTGATAACTCGAATATAGTGATTTTTTACGCTGGTTTCTGTGATGTCATTGATAAATCTACAGGGAAAACAGTGTTGTCAGGTTAAAGCAAAAAGAATATCTATGTAGCTGACTGGAACTCAGTTGAACCTGAAGATTGTTTGTTGGCAAAGAACGACAACAGAACAGGGTGACTCTGGCACAGAAGACTCAGCCATCTCAACTTCAAGACGCTCAACAAGCTAGCTAGAAACACTCTAGCAAAAGGACTGTCGAATGAAGTATTCAGCAAAGACACTCAGTGTGAAGCATGTCTAAAGGAAAAACAAATAAGGAATCAAAATCCTCCTATTCCATCTCCTTTCACTGATGGAATCCTTCAGCTGCTACATATGGATTTGTTCGGTCCAGTCTCTCCGGTGACAATCAGAGGCAAGAAGTATGCTTTAGTGGTCATTGATGATTACTCACGCTACACATGGGTCATATTTATTGCCAACAAGTCTGACGTCAAAATAGAGTTACCAACGCTTCTGAAAAAGCTCAGTGTCGAGAAGAACACCAAGATCAGCAAGATACGTTCAGATAGAGGAACTGAGTTCCTGAATTCTATGGTGGAGGAGTTCTGCAAAGCAGAAGGCATAGAGCATGAGACGTCTGCCGCGCGCACGCCCAACAAAATGGGGTTGCTGAAAGGAAGAATAGAACACTCAAAGAAGCAGCAAGAACCCTACTCGCAGACTCAGGACTCCCAACCAAATTCTGGGCAGATGCTACTGACACTGCATGTTATACTCAGAACAGATCTCTACTGACAAAGCAACATAAGAAGACACCATATGAATTATGGAATGGCATGAAGCCTTCTTTATCTTATTTCCATATTTTTGGGTGTTCGTGCTTTATCTACAATAATAGGAAGGATCAGTTGAAGACTTTTGATAGCAAGTCAGATCAAGGAGTCTTTTTAGGATACTCCCGGGTCAGCAAAGCCTTCAGAGTCTTTAACTATCGGACCCTTTGTGGAGGAAAGCCCTCATGTTGTTTTTAATGAGTTTGCTACTGAAGACAGGAGCAGGAACTCTAAACCTGAATCTGAGGACATCAGTAAGCAGCTACAGGATCTGAGCTTGAAAGATAAAGTTGAAAAGATCCAGCTATGTTGGGATGATGATTCAGATGAAGAAACTGAAGACAAGTCTACTAAATCTCAGGCAGCAGCAGAAGTAGCTTAACAGATTGACTCTACTAAACATAGTCAATCCCAGGTAACTCAGGTCGATGAAGAAACCCAAGTGGTAACTGAGACCTCTACTGAGAATAATAATTCAGGGGGAACAAATGAAGTTCCTGAGCTAAATGCCCATGAACTTGGTGACTCGGTAGACCCTACTCTTGTAACTGAATTGCTTCAATCTCAGAATAGTACGACTGAAATGCCTAATTCACCTACTATCTGTGTTGAACAAATTTCAGATGAAGAGTTGAAACATCGTAGATCGTGGCTGGACGCTCACAATTCTCATTTGATTATTAGAGATCCTTCAGCAAGCGTAAAGACAAGATCTAGATGTTGTCAGGGAGAAAGCGCTTTATATTCCTGTTTCTTGTCTACTGAATAACCTCAACCAGTTGAGGATGCACTTAAGGACGCTGATTGGATCATAGCCATGCAGGAGGAGCTGAATCAGTTCTCGAGAAACGAAGTATGGGAGCTTGTTGACAGACCCCGACATCAACATGTGATTGGATCTAAATGGGTCTTCAAGAACAAGCGAGATGAAAACAACGTTATAGTAAGGAACAAGGCAAGACTTGTGGGAAAAGGCTACTGTCAAGCTGAAGGGATAGATTTCGACGAAACTTTCGCTTGTTGCAAGATTGGAGGCAATCAGACTATTCCTAGCCTACGTAACACATCAGAGATTCAGAGTTTATCAAATGGGTGTGAAGTCTGCGTTCCTGAACGGCGTGCTGAAAGAAGAAGTCTATGTCGAACAACCTCCCGGTTTTCAGCAGGGACATCAGGTCTACGACTCAGAAAGGCTCTGTATGGGTTAAAACAAGCACCCAGGGCTTGGTACGATACCCTGTATGAGTTTCTTCTTCATAAAGGTTTTCAGAAAGGCACAGTAGACCACACATTGTTCAACATTCGACTGGAAGACGACATTTTACTTGTGCAGATCTACGTAGATGACATAATCTTCGGATCGAAGAACGTCATCATGTGTCAGCAGTTTGAGAAAATGATGAAGGATAAATTCGAGATGTCAATGATGGGAGAAATGAACTATTTCCTCGGTTTCCAAGTCAAATAATCTGAAAAGGGAACGTTCATCAATCAAGGCAAATACACTCGAGACCTCATCAAGAAATTCGGTTGCACATCCAGCAAACCAATCAAGATCCCGATGAACACGAACATGAAAATCGATCTTGATAAAGAGGGCGTATCAGTAGACCATACTGAATTTCGTGCTTTATTGGTTCTTTATTATATCTAACAGCTACTCGACCTGACATAACTTATGTTGTAGGTGTCTGTGCTCGATTTTAGGCGAATCCCAAGCAGAGTCACATGGACTCAGCAAAGAAGATTCTCCGCTATCTCAGAGGAACACCTGATATGGGTTTATGGTATCCAGCTTATGATAATATTGAACTAACTGGTTATTCTGATGTTGACTATGCAGGATGCAGAATTGACTGAAAGTCAACTTCTGGAACATGTCAGTTCCTTGGCAGTAAGCTGATTTCATGGTTTTCAAATAAACAACATGCAGTAACGACGTCAACTACTGAAGCTGAGTATATGGCTGCCAGAAGTTGATGCGTCCAAATCCTTTGGCTAAGACAGCAGCTACACTACTATGATGTTATTCAGAATGAAGTGCCGATCTTCTGTGACAGTACCAGTGCAATTGCAATCACTCAGAATCCTATACTTCATACAAGATGCAAGCACGTGGACATCAGACACCACTTCATTCGTGATCATGTCGAAAAGAAGGATATCAGGATGGAAAAGATCCATACTGACCACCAAAGGGCAGATATACTGATCAAGCCACTAGCTGAAGCCAGATTCAGAGAACTTTCAGTAGAGCTAGGTCTGCTGGACCCTACTGACTCCAGTCAGTAAGTGGATTCAGGAGAGGAGCATTCAGCAAGGGGAAATGTTCACTCTCAGTACTGAGTAAATTCAGTACGTAGAGACTCAGCAACCATCTACACGAGGTATCAACTGACTACAATGTTCAGCTGACAGGTTTGCGTATCTCTACTCATTAGCCAATGAAATATTCTGTGCATTTATAACTCAGATTCAGCTTCGTATTCAATACCTTAAGAAATGTCATTTAATATAACGATTTACATTAAATACACGACATTCTATGTAAAGTATGCTGAACTCTGTGGCGCATTTAATGCATGTCGTATCAAGTTACTTCTTTGGCTATTTACAACTGTATTTTGACTTAGGCGGCTAAAATGATCATTACCTATTTTATAACATTGAATCCTAGCCGTTTATCTCAAAAGCTATTTCAAACTGAACCATGGATTATTAACTGTTCATCTTCTTTAACATATATAAACACGTTCAAAGTTTAGAAACCGCCATTTTTACTCTGCACATTTTCGAACCCTAGTGTTTTTCTGAGAAGAGCCTTGCCTCCTTGCAAAACTCATTTTCAAAACACTCAGAAAATCTTTGGTAAACTTATCATGATCAGTCAGTATCGTATATGTTAATTTCAATATTTTTTTCCATTCGATACTGATCTCTTGTGTTTGCAGATTACTGAATATGGCAGGAAAAGAGGTTCTTGTTCCGAAGGATATGTAAGAAATCCTTGAGAAGGACCGCATCTGGTGCGAGCCCATGATGGAATTTGACGCCTGTGAGCTTGAATACATGGAGGATATCTTCGACGCTCTCAGAGCGACTGGTCTAGAGGGTGGTTTTATGTCAAGGAAGCCATCGTACTTCCTCCCGCGCCAGATTGCTGGGCTTTATCTAAACTCGGAATCAGTAGAGGGTGATATCCGATGCAGATTCATCGTCTATTCAGTTGGCGATCCCTCCCATGCAGTTCCTGAGATTAAGACGATGTCAATCAAAGAAGCTCTTCAGAGAAGCTTCCATCTTCCCAATGAGGGTTTCAGCACTGTGGCCTACAAAGACGATCTGATGGATGAGTACTTAGAAGAATTCTGCGGGAAGCCAACCACGTTCAGAGCAACATTCCCGAAGAATGCCATGCTTCCTCAGTATAGAGCATTGGCCTACATAGTGACTCAGTTGCTGACGAGTCAGGCCGGGTCCTTTGATCAAGTGTCTAGGCCGAAGATTCAGTTGATGATGGCCATTCATGATCGTGCTAAGATCAATTGGACCGAATTCTTCCTTAGAGAATTCATGACACAGTCCGTAAAATTCGACAAGTCCACCCTATGCTTAGCTATGAAGGGAAAACTATTATACGGGCTGAAGCTATCAGTAATGATAGAAGACTTCTGTGGAGCGGACAATATCACATATGCTGACAAGCAGTACTTCAATCCGAAGAAGGTCCGCTGCCAGAGCAGGGCATCAGCCCTTCAGCAGATAGGATCAGGCCCTGCTGATCCCAAGACAGGAGCTCAGAAGACCTCCACTCCCACAAAGAAGAGGTTTCCTCCTAAGTCTACTCCAAAGACTCCGACCAAGAGGCTGAAGAAAATCAGTGAGGTCGTATTGGAAGTAGTGCCAGAGGTAGTGGTTGACCCACCTCTGCAGCTGAGGGACGAGTCAAAGTCCTCAGAAAAGACTCCGTCAGTGGAGAAGAACGTCTCCACTGAACAAGGCGAGACAGTGGACCAAGGGGTCCAAGCTGAACCGATCCAAACCTCTCAGAGCCCCTTGGATGCCCCTCCACTGACCAGTATTCCTTCTTTTGAGAAGCAACCGTCTCCTATGGAAGTTGAAGATTCGGAGACTGCCTCTGAGTCAGAATCGATCGGGATAGAGGCTTCAGCTCTGCAATCAAGAGCCTCCCGAGAGATAGCTGAAAGGATCCCAGAGATAGCCAGCCACACTAACCTCATCTTACTGGTAAGGCAAGTTAGGCTCCACATGCTGATCCAGTTCCATGAGTGGTCTACTCTGAACAGACTCATCAAACATCACTCCTGCGAACAGCTCCATGAGGAGGAGCTGATGATAAGGAGCAAAATTGGCTACTTAGAGCCATCAGATGTCTGCTCCTTAGAAGATTTGAGGGCTGCCATGCTAGCCCTGCTGAATAACCGCCAACCTATTTCAGCATCGACACCCTCAGATGGGTCTAACCCCGATGGTCAGGACCCACCCCGTGATTCAGGCCCTAAGAAGCCTGATGAGGGAACTCAACTGGACAAGGAAGTTCCCACATCTACTACTGAACCACCTCTCAGCATCCTTGGACCAGGTCAGTCGGCGGCTGGTACCTCGAAGTCAGCAGAACCTTCTCAGCTTCTTCTTGAATCTGCTTTCGAGGTAGCGCCCAGCCCGAAAAGCCGACGCTCAAAGTCAGTGGCCAGGGCCATGTGGAGTCAAGGGACTCAGAACCGACTCCTCGCCCGCGCCGTTCACAAGACATGGAGGCAGACCACTCAGGCTAAGAGTGCGGAGATCAAGGGGCTCCGAACGACGATTCAGAACACGTCTGCCCCTGATTTCTCCACGATGCTGAATGACGCACTCACCACCCAACGAGCCGACTTCGAAGAGCAACTGAAGCTGATTTAGGCTGGCCAAGCAAATCTTCTTGAAGATTATAAGGCCGCCCAAAAAGCTCATACTGAATCAGTCTCTTCCATCTCTCAGGCCTCTGATCTCAGACTCCAATCTATTCAGAAGGCAATAGAAGAGAGAGTGGATAAAAAGTTGCAGGATATCCAGACAGCAGCAGACGCCTCTCACAAGAAGTACAGCGATCAACTCACTGAAGAGAGGAACGAGCTGCATGAATGACTAACAAAGCTGCAATATGCCTTGGATGATTTATCAGCAGCATACAAGAGTCTGGACAAGAAGGTATTTGTTCCCACCCCTGGCGTAATTTTTGATGCCAAAAAGGGGGAAGGGAAACTGAAGATACAAGAAGGGAAGGTACTGAAAGTACCAAGAGGAGTGAAGACAGTGGCAGGAGCAACTCAGAGTCAAGAAACTGCTCCCACTGGTCCCTAAACTAAGTCTGGCGAGGCCTAGGGTTTCTCAGCAGCAGGCGATGTAGTGTCTGCTAAGACAGGCCCAAGTGGCTCAGGACCCAAGGACTCTGCTACTCAAGTGACCCAAACACCATCTGACATAATCAAGGAAATTGCAGAGTATGCAGAAGAGGAGTCAGAAGAGGAAGAGGTTCCTCTACCTCCTCCAATTGCCGGAAAAGGTAAGAAGATTCTGAAGCTTCCAACCCCTCCTTCTAAAAAGAAAGGACCTAAACGGTATGTCACTCCGGAGGAAGAAGATCAGATTGCTGCTGATGAGAAATTAGCAAGAGAAATTATCGAGGCTGAGGCTGCAAACAAGCCAAAGAAGAAGCCAGCCAAAGGCAAAACAAAAGCTCCAGCAGGTGGCAGAAAGACTGGACCAAGATTGCCTCCAAGGACTCTCAAGCTGTGTGATGAGGCAGACAAGGAGAAAGACAAGGAAAAAGAACAGCAGCAGACAACTGGTCAGCAGGGCACTTCAAGAGAAAAATCAACAACTCATGCTGATTCAGAAGAAGAACCTCATGTACCCTCCTATGTCCCCTCGAAGGAACAAGATCTTGAAATGCAAGAAATTTGGGCTCAGATGGAGAGGTATCTTTATAGAGGAGAAGAAGCAAGGCAGATAGAAGCAGCTAGAGAAAGACTCTGACTAGCAGACTTAGAAGCTCTGAGGCTGAAAGCTGAAAAAGAAGCAAGAAAGAGGATTCCTGAAAAGGCAGACATTCCTTACAGATACAGAAGATTCAGGAAGCCTACTGACCTCAAACTCCACAGGTGGCCAAGAGTTGATGAATGGATGCCATGGGAAAGAACTCAATGGTGGGAGTCATTGAAGGCTGATTACGTAAAGAGATATTACTTCTACAGATACTGGCCTGAAAAGAATAAATCTATCGCATTTGCTGAATGGCTTCTGAGGACCGACCCAGAGATATTTGCTAGAGTTCAGAAGGCCATAGCAGACAAAATCGATGTCAAAGTCCCAGCTCCAAGAATCATGCCGCCCCCAATGAAACTAGATGGCTCTGTTCACTATGGAGTGATTGAGAAAGAAATCAAAGATGCTGCTGAAGCCAAATGCTTAGAAGAAGATGATCCTGCTGACTTTTCAGAGATACTGAAGCTGAGGAAGATCACATACAGAATGTAAGGACTGCCCCTTCCTGAATCTAAATCAAAGGACTTCAAAGACATGATTAATCAGTTCAGATGATAGTTAGCTTCTGTATTTCTTGTATGTTCTATTTCTTTCCTTAGAATAGTAGTTGATGTACCTGTACTGAATCTCTTCATATATATAAAACATCACTGTTGTTTGGCCCTGACAATTCCTCATTGTCTATATGGCCTTATTTGTCTTTCTGCTTAACACACAGAATCACTCAAGTGATTACTGACTCACACACTCACTAAGTACATATGTATTCTGTCAGTTTTTACATAGTTAGATTCTGATCTGTTAGATTGCTTAGATGGGGGATAATGTTGTTAGACAGGGAGAAGTTGTTGTTTAGTCTTTTATATAAGTTCTGATACTTCTTCCCTAACTCCCTCAGTAGTCTAGGACTTGAAGAACAACTCCACTGATTCTGCTTGTAATACTTGTAAGGAGCTCTGTTTC
Organism: Lavandula angustifolia; assembly: GCA_028984105.1. NCBI lineage: Eukaryota > Viridiplantae > Streptophyta > Magnoliopsida > Lamiales > Lamiaceae > Lavandula > Lavandula angustifolia. Next base: position 16,321,817 of record CM054806.1, on the reverse strand, counting down.
TGATAAGTCATAGTGTTAGGTTTTGGCATCATCAAATAGGGGGAAAATATTGGGAGATGATTCACTCTTCTCACAATCAGTTGAGACATAACTCAGTAGCCCTGTGCTCTGAATATTTGCTGAAGATTTGAAGATCCCAAAACCCTATCTTGGCTGATGAACCATTCTATTGAAATATGTTCTGTTTTTGTCTCTGAGGTTTCAGACTCGGTAGACACTCTTCATCTGGTTCAGGCTCTCAGTAGATTACCTGCCTCAGTACCAGAAGTAGAAGACTCAGTAATACTGGACTCAGCAGGAGCAGTATACTGAAAGGAGTCAGTGGAACTGAATTCAAAGCTGATCTTCAGTAGAGCCGACTCAGCAGGAGCATGCTACTGAATAGAGATCAGACTCAGCAACGGCTAGACAGTCTTCTGACTGTCAGAATTCTCTAAAGTCAAATCAGCAAAGTTAATACGAGGAAGAGAGAAGTCAGCTTCAGATCTCCTTGAAGTCTGTTCTGTCTCACCTACTTTCCTGACCATCGACCAATGACAAGCAGCCAACTGTCCATATTCTGATTAAAGCTGCAAGTCAACAACTTTCAAAAAATGGAGGGAAAGAACACTGCAATCGTACTTTGAAAGAGCCGTTAGCTACCCAAAAGAGAGAGACACAAGGATCGTCGTCTCCAACGGATCTATCCTTATCTCAACTCTGTAAATAGAGGGATACAATTCAAGTTGAAGCTCACCTACGACGAACAGCACAGAAAAAATATACGAGCATTCACGAGCAACAAAAACGTCCTAAGTCTTTCGCAAGAAGTTCGAAGAAACAATCTCCGGTGAAAGAGGACATACCTGCTCATAGGGAAACAAGCTGAACTAGAATTATATAGCCTCTAGTATCTAAGCGACTGAACACGAACCCAAGTCTATACTTAACCGTTCATCGCTCTAGAAGCCATTTTCTCGTTCCCTATCCCTCTAACCTAAGCTCAGCTGATCATATCTATAGCTTAGACGAAGGAGTTCATATCTGAACTGATCCTTATTGTAAAGGACTCCTTCATAGCTGAAGAGTTTTTCAAACACTTAGTTTGATACCTTGTAAACTGAGACTTGCTCAGTATAAATCTCAAGACCAGTGTTTGTCCAGGGTACAAACCAACTGAGACTATCTCAGTATAATACATAGCCTCCTGATCATTCGGGACAATGGACGTAGGATTGTTGGATCCGAACAACTTTAAAAACACATGTGTTATGTGTTCATTTTTCTGTTTTAACTGTTGTATTGATTACTGTGCATACTGAAAATATCTTTAAAATCATTCAACTGAGTTTCACCATTCTTAATCGACTGCACTGATATACTGAAACTGTTTTATTAAAAACGTTTTCTAAACTTAATTGAATTTGGGCCTACACATTTCCGTACTACTGAACTTTATCTGAACGGTACTGAATTCTGACTCTTGTCAGCTAGCAGGCCTCAGTAAAGTCAGTCACTCTGCCACGCGATTCAGAAGAGCTTATTTGGTCTACTGAACTTGTTCAGGACGACACTCTCCTGAAAAAGACTGTTCGCGTTTAAAGTTGAGAAATCTGTTTTCAGGTGTATTCACCCCCCCCCCCCTTCTACACCTGAACGTTTATTCTCGGGACCAACAATATTTGATTTAATATATTCTTCCATTTACTTACAAGTATTAGGGGCATGTTGCAATGTTTCAGTTATATTAAGATAGAATAAATTGTATATATAATGACTACTTAAAAATTTGTGGTAAAGTGGTAAAATAGATTTTCGAATGTAATATTATTTAAATTTTAACAATATTGAAAAAAAATGTTTTTAAAGATGGAAAAAAATAGGGGTCGATTTTACCGATGGAAGGGATAAGATATTTCATACTTACCGATGGAATACTGACGAATATTTCCATTGCCACTTTAAAGACGAAAATATTCCGTCGATAATTTGGTTTTATTTTTTCGAATTCACTTTCTTTAATTTTAACTACGGACGTGTTTGTTGTTAGGCACTTGGAATATTTATTTAAAAATAAAATGCTTACCCCGGAATAAAATGCTTACCCCGACATATGTTAGACATGGTCGACGGACACAACCAAGGAGAGTCATAGGGTACGTGGAAAATTTATCTTAAAAATGAAATGTTTATCGATGGAATATTCCGTCAGCATATTTTTAAGATCTGGTTAATGGACACAAGTAAGGATATTCATAGAGTATATGGTCGACGGACCTGTATCAACACTCGGGTTGATTCATAGCATGGAACCTTCCGGTTATTCACAACATAAGGCTTCGAGTCAAGCATGTCCAATTTCAATGTTAAGATCTTTTCATTTATAATTAGGATAAGGTTTGCCTCACTAAATCGTCCTACTCATCCCCTCTCAATTTAATATTTTTCAGGAAATAGCTCAGTCGATACGTAGAGGTATTGGTGGTGTTGGTCAATAGAGGAAAATGATTTCAAGATTTTACATTTTGCTTTGAAAATAGTCACCGTGTTTTGAAAGAAAGATATATTGCACAATTCCATTTTATTTATTAAAGTATTCAAGTGAATAATAAATTTTTTTCTTTAAAGTTATGTGTGAATGTATGAGGTCACGTCCCCCTTTTAAGGTTTATGAGAACTAGGGCGTTATAGAGTGGTATCAACACATGATTTACTTTTCTGTAGACTTGTTACAAGTTATGCATGAAAAGAGAACATCATCACTACTGCCATCACAAAGCGAGATTCTCTGCTGGCTAAATGAGGAGTCAACAACTAGATAACACCTCGAGTAGGAGATGGCACGAATGAGGGAGCTGATTGGGCACAGGAATCCAAGAAATTGGTGTAAAGATACATGTAGTGGGACGCATTTGTTTAGATTGATTGTGGACCATTCATTTTTTTTTCTTATTCGGTATGAGACTTTGTTGGTCCGGAGACGAGTGTCAGGTGTAGAGGGGGGGGGGGTGAATACACCTGAGTACAAGTTTTTGCTCAAACGCAAAGGACAACTGACCTGTTTAGTGCGACTGATAAACAGTACCAAATAGTAACATTCTGATCGCGGGTCAGAGTGACTCAACTATTGAGTCCGTTCTACTGACTTCTGTCAGTATAGAGAGTTCAGTCGAAGAGTTTCAGTGCGGATAAGTGTGGGGCCCGTTGGACTTCGTCTCTTTTGAAAACGTTTTTTTTCGCAAACCAAAGTTGTTTTGGCTGGTGCACTTTTAAATATGTTTTATGCAAAGTATGAGTTTGTAAATCGGTTTGAGATCAATGCAATAAAACAGTAAATAATATAAGCAATTTTAACGTGGTTTAGATACGCAAGATCCTCATCCACGGTCCTGTAGAAAAGGAGTTCTTGTTGATTTATCTGAGCAAGTCTCAGCAAGGAATCTGTACCCTGGACAGACCCTTCTAAGTTATAGTCCTTAGCTACTTTACAAATCAAACCGAAGTTTGAAGGGGAGAGGATTTTCTCCAACAATGAAGGAGTTCTTACAATAAGAATAATTCACAAAAAATGAACTCCTTCGAAGGTTCTAAGCTATGGATATAACATTGGAGCTTAGATAGAGAAGAGGGAACTAAAAGAATCTCTAGAGAGAAGAACTACGGATATTCAACTAATCAAGTTCTTCGTTGGATCGGCTTGAATGCGCTAGAGAGTTGTATGCAATGAGCTTGTATTCCCTTTGATGTCCCGTGCGTTGAGCTTGGAAAATCTTCTCTATTTATGGTTGTGACCCAGACATGTATCCGTTGGAGAGGTTCCAAGGAAAACGACCATAAGTTTTCGAAGTAGCGCTGCACAGTGGTTGGCTTCTGTACATGAGAGCAGCTTTAATGTCAGAGCAAGTAAGGCTTTGGTTGCTTCTCATTGGCCGAGGTTTACGGTAGGTGAGACTTGTCAGACATCAGTCTTCATCTGAATTGACTCTCACTGATCCTCGTATGAATAGACTCTGTTGACTTTCGAATGATAGTAATCGGGCAGTTGTTTCCTTGTCGGATCTGCAACTAAGTTGCATGTGATCAGTAGATCTGAAACGATCATACTGACTTCTTCATCTGAGTCTGCTGATAGGAATCATCTATTGAGGATAGTCAGCTGGTGACTCTGAAGGTACTGAGCTCTTCTCACATTCACTAGATAAGAATCGTACTAAGTCTTTGATGGAGGTCTGCTGATAAGAATCTTCTACTGAGAACAGTCAACTGGAGGACCTGAAGACACGAGCTCTACAAACTGATGACACGGGGTTCTGGAATTTAACTTATCTACTGAAGTTCAAACCAACAAACACCTCTTACAAGACTTAGACAAAGATATATAATGAATATAAGAACATATCTAGCCTATTACATCATCAAGTACGAAACACACATCGGGTACAGGACATGTTTTGGGATCTTCAATTCTATAGCGATAAAATCACTACAATTTCCCCCATTACCGAAATATAACAATAAGTTCTAAGTACATGAACTACTGACGTCAGTTAAAAGTACTCTCTAGCAATGATCTAAACGACCACTGACTCATAACCCAACAGACTTGAATAATGAGACAACCTGAAATAGAAGGTGGGACATGGACTGAGGGGGTTTGGATTTAAACTTGTTTGAGATTAGTCAATTCATTGCATTGATACATATTATGCTGAATGATACATGTAGTTGAGAACTAGGCACGACAAGAAATAAACAATATGAAAAATGATTTCAAGAAACCGACGGAAAGGTCCACACACTTTTTACCGATTGATTTTTCTATCAGTAGATATAGTTACCAACGGAAAATCCTGTATGTGAATTTACCGATGGATTATGCCGTCGTAATTTTGTTGGTAGAACTTCGTTGACTAACCGGTCAGTGAAGTAATTTGTTGACCAAGCGATCGACGACAACTCGCCGACCGAATAATCCAATGTCATTCCATCGGTAAATTTTACCGATAATGTATGAGCCGACACCATTATACTATTTACCAATGAATTTTTCCGCAGATAAACATCGAAATTCTTGCTCTAAATTCCTATATGGCAAATTGGATTTTATAATCCTCAAAATATGAGTGTTTGACCGAATTGGTCCCTTGTTTTTTCTAGTTAGTATGTCCCCAAATTATTTAAATTTTGATGAATTGGTCCTTCTAATAAATTCTTCATTAGTTAACAGTTAGCTAATGATATTTTTGAAGAAAAAAATAATAAAATAAGACAATGATTTTTTGGTTATAAATTTATTTAAGATAATTTCATATAAATAGTTAAATTTTTTAGTACCAATTTGACAAAAAAAATTTACTGAAAAATTTTAATTAACCAAAAAATTATAATATTTTATAATTAAATCTTTTAATATTAATTTTTTTAGCATTAGTCCAATTTATTTCCATATTATTAATTAAAAAAATTAAAAAACTAATTAACTGGAAATGAAAGGATATGAAATGCATGATAAATTATGATTACAATATGGAAATAAGTTCGATGAATCGGATGCTAAAAATTTTATTAACTTAAAAAATTTCAACATTTTTTAGTTAATTAAATGTTTCAATTAAATAAAAAATGGTCAAATTATTCTCGAAATCTCAACTATTTGATTAATTGGTCGTAAATAAATTTAAACCAAAAATGCTTATTTTATTATTTTTTTAAATATTGTTGACTAACGAAAATTTAACAGAAGGATCAATTCATCCAAATTTTAATAGTTTGGGGACTTATTAACTAAAAAAAAGAATCAGGAACCAACTCGACCAAACGCTCATACTTTAAAGGATTAAAAAATTCAATTTTCCTTCCTATATAGGTTGAATCGGCTAAACTATTAGCTTGCGTAGAAGCTGCACCTGTTAAGCTTGCGTAATAAGAACTCACCAATCCATAGGTATATCATGAAGTTATAATTGAACGAGCATCTTTTTTTAATGAAGCAAATGAAGACGACACTTCCTAACATACGATAATTTCTCGAAGATTCAATGACGCTTTATATAGAAATATTTTGTGAAAGATATAGATATAGACTAAATTATTCATAAGCTCTATACATTGAGGTATCGTAGGGCACAACTAATACAAAACAGTAAAATTTTATTTATTAAATGATGATATTTTACTGTTCAACCCACCTCAATATAAATTAATAGATCCACCCCTGCTTATGTGGTTTTAATTATACTGGAGTTGGTCGTCATGAGATATTTCAGACATATTGGTATTGGTGGTAAAGAACACGAATAGCAACATGCATAATCCGACAGTTATCGCTTTACACGATTGTTGGGATTTTATATACTGGAAGCAAATTTTATGCTTGTAAACAATGTGTTTTGTCCCTACCACTATTTTATTCTCCTTCCTATCTGATAATATATATTTGCACATGTAATCATTTATCTTGTACAAAAGTTAGATTTGTGTAGTGTGTCGGGTATCACAGAATACAACACAAATTGGTTGAACTGACAATATATAAACAGTTATCACAGCTGAGACAACTTAAAGATAAGTTGTCGGTTTAAGCTGTAGTTTAGATAAGAAGTGGCTTGTCTTAGCTGCTTGTCTTTACTGGTACACTTAAGGTGGTGTATTGATGGATCACACTGAGATGTGTTCTCCTGACTGACCTAAGTGGAGAACCAAGATCTCGGTGACTTAGTTGTTCTTAAGCTTGATAAGACTTCAGCTGAGCGCATTTGACTATCTATCACTTTAACCTACTATGGTGAACGTCATCGCGACCGGATCTACGTATCTTGGGTGTTAGTAGTTATTCGTGGCTCAAGCTGGTTGTCTGTATCTTGCAACCGTATCCTAGTAAAATGGGTTGATAATATCCCCTGAGGAACTCGTACGGATTAGCACACTAAACCCGCCCGGTTCATTAAGTTCATGTGTGTTAATAAGGTCGAGTGGTACTACTCAGGAATATAATAAGATGTTAATTAATTTAAGTTGTTAGTGAGCTTAATTAATTAACGGATATTTTTATCTTAAATACGGAGATCGATTAAGTCTAAAATACATGCCCTTGCTCAATTTGGGATAAAGGGGTAAGTCATCACGGATTCTCTAGTGGAATGAATCTGTGTTTATTAATTAATTTTGCTCTGGGCTGAGCATAGATAATTAATTAATTTGAGGCCCTCCTTTATTTCCTTTATTTGATCTCTAATCTGGCTCAATTAGTTGCCTAGTTATTTATTGTCTCTTAGAAATCATTATTAATAGATTGATGTAATTTTACATTAAATAATAATGTTATTTGTTGGGTGATGATTCTATCCTCAGCAATGTTGGTAAATAGTGGGAAATGACTCAGTCTTCTGTGGTATCATACGCTCAGTAGCCCTTTGCACTGAATAAGTCCGTGAAGATTTGAAGATCCCAAAATCCTATATTGATTGGTGAACCATTACGTTGTAATTTATTTTGTCTCTGAGGTTTCAGACTCAGCAGACCCTCTGCTCTGGTTCAGGCACTTAGTAGATTATCCGCCTCAGCACCAGAAGTAGAAGACTCAGTGATCTTGGACTCGGCGGGAGCAAAGATATGCGAAAGGAGTCAGTGGAACTGAACTCAGCAGGAGTAGTTCACTGTACTCAGAGCTGATCTTCAGTAGAGCCGACTCAGCAGGAGCATGCTACTGAATCAGAGATCAGTCTCAGCAACGGCCGACATCTTCGGCGACGGGATCTTTAAAGTCATTTCAGCAGAGTCAATACGAGGAAGAGAGAAGTCAGCTTCAGATCTCCTTGAAGTCTGTTCTGTCTCAACCACCTTATGAACCTCGACCAATGACAAGCAGACACGTACTTTATACCTACTAAAGCTGCAAGTCAACAACTTTCCAAAAATGGAGGGAAAGGACACTGCCACCATACTTCAAAAGAGCCGTTAGCTACCCAAAAGAGAGAGACAAAGGATCGTCGTCTCCAACGGATCTATCCTAATCTCTTCTCTATAAATAGAGGGATAAATCAAATTTGAAGCTCACGAGCACTCAAGAACACACGAGAGAACACACAGAGCATTCAAACGAGCAAAATTCGAAAAGCCTAAGTCTTCCGCAAGAAGTTCGAAGAATCTATCTCCGGCGAAAGACTACATTCCAGCTCTTAGGGAACCAAGCTGAACTGATTAATACAGCCTCTAGTATCCAAACGACGATACACGAACCCAAAGCTATACTCAGTTGTTCGTCGTTCTAGAAGCCACATTCTTGTTCCCTATCCCTCTAACCTAAGCTCAATAGAATACATCCATAGCTTAGACGAAGGAGTTCACCTTTGAACTGATCCTTATTGTAAAGGACTCCTTCAGAGTTGGAGAGTTTTTCAAACACTCAGTTTGATAACCGTGTAAACTGAGACTTGCTCAGTATAAATCTCAAGACCAGTGTTTGTCCAACGTACAAACCGACTGAGACTATATCAGGATAATAAATAGCTTCCTGATCTTTCGGGACAGTGGACGTAGGATTTTTGTGTCCGAACCACTTTAAAAATCTATGTGTCTTGTGTTCTGTTTTTAACTGTTGTATTTATTTACTGTTCATACTGAAAACCTTCTTTAAATCATTCAACTGAGTTTCAGCAAACTTAACAGACTGCACTAATCAACTGAAACTGTTTTGATAAAAACGTTTTCCCACTCAACTGAATTTGGGCCTACACTATTCCGCGCTACTGAACTCTATCTGGAAGATACTGAATTCTGACTCTCAGTCAGCTAGCAGATCTTAGTAGAGTCAGTCACTCTGCACACGATTCAGAACAGCTTATCTGGTCTGCTGAACTTGTTCAGTACGACATCATCCTGAAAAGGATTGTTCGTGTTTAAGTTGAGAAAATCGATTTTCTGGTGTATTCACCCCCCCCCTCTACACTTGAACGAGCTCTCGGGACCAACAATTGGTATCAGAGCAGGAGGTTCTATAAGACTCTTGTTATTCTGAAACTGGTCTACTTTAACGGATCCGGAAAACGTTTTCACTGCATATCATTCTTCATTTATATCATTATTCATCATGTCTGATATATCAGGAATCAGGATGGTACCCATGTTCTCAGTAGAGAACTATGGCGTATGGCGGGTCAGAATGGAGGCACATCTGACCTCTCTCCACGACAGCATGACAGAGGTTCTACAGGATGGACCTATCGTTCCTATGATCGATAGCTTCGTAGCTCAGGATCCAGCAGATGGAGGTGGAATGGTGACCGGGAAGAAGATCCCCAAGGACAGAACTCTCTTCACCCTAGAGGAAAAGAAGCTTCACAATTTAGACCGCGTCGCCAGAAACGTCATACTAACCACCCTGAGTGATTCCTATCTCGGAAGAGTTCAGGATTGTAAATCCGCGAAAGAACTCTGGGATGCTCTAGCGCTGCTGAGTCGGGGGACTCAGAAGATCAAAGCAAATAAACTCGCGCTGGAACTCCAAAAGTTGGAGAGACTGTCCCTCATGCCTGGTGACACCATTGAAGATCTTAACATTAGATTTATGGATCTGATGAACTCTATCAACGGGCTGGGAAAGACATTCTCCAACCGAGAGATGAATCTCAAAATTTTGAGGGCACTAACAGACGGTCACTGGACTCCCTTTGCTACTTTATTGCGTCATTCTGATTTAGATATTGTTACTCCTGACCATATCTTTTCAGAACTTAAAGCAAAGGAATTCGATTCTGGCTTACCTCAAAGGAAGCAGCGAGCTGAAGCTGACACTCAAATCGACCATGCATTTAAAGTATCAGTCAGCACAGCAGCTCTAGCGTCTAGCAAGGCTGAACCTTCAATCACTGACATACAAGAAGGAAATCTAGCCAAGAAGTATGCACTGCTTGCCGTAAAGTATCAGAAGGAGAAGGAGAGGCGCAGAAAAGTGACTAAAGCCCTCAGAGAATCCAAGGGTAAGTCTGAATCCACGCCTAAGCGCACTCCTGACTCGCATACTTCTGAATGTAGGAAAAAGGATGACTCAGCACAGTCAAAAGACAATGAAAGCAAGGAAGAAAGAGTCACCACCTGCTATAACTGCAAGAATCCAGGACACTATGAGTATGACTGTCCTGAGCTTAGTACTACTGAACGAGCAGCACGCAAAGCCAGAAGGGAGAAGTTCATCAAGAAGAGACAAGCATACATTGCTGGTGAACTCTCAGACGACTCAGATGAAGTCGATTCCATCATGGATTCATCTGACGATGAAGCAGCTTTCATGGCCTTAGACTTGAAGTTGAAGAAGATACTGAAAAATGTCTCATGGCAGGAGAAGAGGATGAGGTAAACTCCCATGAACCATTTAATTCCTCTTCACACGACACTCTTTCAGGTGCAGACGAAAATCTGGACGTCGAGATCGCATATGAAGAATTACTCGACGAGCAGATTCAGATGAGTTTGCAGCTCAGTAAGACTCTTCAGGAATTGGATACCCTGAAAGTGGAGAATCAGAGACATTCTCTGGAGAGTCAGGTTGCTACTGAGTCAGAAGGACTTATGTTGAGACTCAGGGACGAGATAAACTCTCTGATGGCCAAGTCTCAGCCTCAAGACGATCAGATCTCAGTTTTGACCAAAGACCTAACTCAGAAAGATATTGAACTGAGTTTACTGAAGTAAGAATTGTCAGGACTTCAGACAGAGCATGAAACGCTGAAGAAAAGTGATGATGTCTGGAGGAACCTGATGACAGAGCGATACATGGGCGCTGAAAAGAAGCTGGAAGCTATGCTAGCAAGCAACAAGCCCAAGCATTGCAAGGAGGGACTTGGATTCAGCCAGGGAGCCTCCTCATCAGCCAGGGAGCCTCCTCATCTGCCACCGTTCTAGGGGAGACCATCAATGTAGATATACTGAACCCCCTAGCCAAGAACAAACAGAAGATGAAGGCACCTCATCCAAGTCATCAGCACTATGATAAGAAGATCAGCACCAGATCACCCCAGTTCAGTCAAGGGGAACCAGCAAAGCAAAATGGGTTGATCAGTATGGACCTCCACAGCTGACTCATCCAGCTTAGTATGGGTCATATTACTATGATCCAACAGTCAGGAGAGGATCCAAGAGTCAGAAAAAGTAGAAGAAAGCCGTGCAGAAGGCAAAGGTCAGCGGTCCACCCACTCAGAAGATTAGGACTCCTGAACCTGAAAAGCCTCAGAAGTCACCAGTGACCAGTCCAGTGGTAAAATATGTTGAAAAAACTGGAAAGAAACTATCTGAGACCACCAGGGTCGTAAGACAGATATGGGTTACCAAAACTAAGATCTAAGGACCCAAAATCAAAAATAAAGGGTACCTAAATATAATTATGTTTTGCAGGTGCACAAGGACCCTTGGTATGTGGATAGCGGATGCTCAAGACACATGACGTACGAAAAGGACTTGCTGAAGAATTATACTACTGAAGAAGGACCCAGAATCGAGTTTGGAGACAATGCAAAAGGCTACACCAGAAGCTATGCAACACTCAGCATTGGAACAGCAACAGTTCCAAGAGTATCATATGTTGAAGGACTTCAGCATAACCTTCTCTCTGTTAGTCAATTTTGTGACAACTCGAAAAGAGTGGTTTTTTACGCTGGTTTACGTGATGTTATTGATAAATCCACCGGGAAAACAGTGTTATCAGGTTCGCGCAAGAAGAATATCTATGTAACAGACTGGAACTCAGCTGAACCTGAAGCTTGTTTGTTGGCGAAGAATGACAACAGAACGGGGTGGCTTTGGCACAGAATACTCATTCATCTCAACTTCAAAACGCTCAACAAATTGGCTAGAAACACTCTAGCAAGAGGACTGTCGAATGAAGTATTCAGCAAAGACACTCAGTGTGAAGCATGTCTGAAGGGAAACCAAACAAGGAATCAAAATCCGCCAGTTCCATCTCCTTCCACTGATGGAATCCTTCAGCTGCTACATATGGATTTGTTCGGTCCAGTCTCTCCAGTGACGATCAGAGGCAAAAAGTATGCATTAGTGGTCATTGATGACTACTCGCGCTACACATGGGTCATATTTATTGCCAACAAGTCTGACGTCAAAACAGAGTTACCAACACTTCTGAAAAGGCTCAGTGTCGCGAAGAACACCAAGATTGTCAAAATACGTTCAGACAGAGGAACTGAGTTCCTGAATTTCATGGTAGAGGAGTTATGCAAAGTAGAAGGCATAGAGCATGAGACGTCTGCCGCGCGCACGCCTCAACAAAATGGGGTTGCTGAGAGGAAGAATCGCACACTCAAAGAAGCAGCAAGAACCCTGCTCGCAGACTCAGGACTCCCAACCAAATTCTGGGCAGAGGCTACTGACACTGCATGTTACACTCAGAACCGATCTCTACTGACAAAGAAGCATAAGAAGACACCATATGAACTATGGAACGGCAGGAAGCCTTCTCTATCTTATTTCCATATTTTTGGGTGTCCGTGCTTTGTTCACAATAATAGGAAAGATCAGCTGAAGACTTTTGATAGCAAGTCAGATCAAGGAGTGTTCTTAGGATACTCCCGGGTCAGCAAAGCTTTCACGAGTCTTTACCTATCGAACTCTTTGTGTGGAGGAAAGCCCTCATATTGTTTTTAATGAGTTTGCTACTGAAGACAGGAGCAGAAACTCTAAACCTGAATCTGAGGACATCAGTAAGCAGCTACAGGATCTGAGCTTAAAAGATAAAACTGAAAAGATCCAGCTATGTTGGGATGATGATTCAGATGAAGAAACTGAAGACAAGTCCACTGAAACTCAGCCAACAGCAGAAGTAGCTGAACAGATTGACTCTACCGAATAGAGTCAATCCTAGGTAACTCAGGTCGATGAAGAAACCCCAGTGGTAACTGAGACCTCTACTTAGAATAATAATTCG